>CM076584.1:610856429-611190978 GCA_034641835.2 Pinus albicaulis | reverse complement strand
GCCTTCCAAAGGAGATTGGTTAAGCAACCATAGCTTGACTCGATTAGTTAAACGCAGAAAATGTTTAGTGCAGTGTTCCTTTAAGTAGAAATCGGTAGACAGCCATTTTGTAAACAATAACGTCTTGCCTTTGCTATCTTGAGTATCATCCTCTTTCCTCCAATTTCCTGGAAGAGGAGTCTCCATGGGTTTACAACTCTCCATGTGAAAATTACTCATAATCTCTTTGGCATACTTTCCTTGAGAAATAAATAGCTCACCATCCCGTTGCCATATGTCCAAACCAAGGAAATAGTGAAGGAGTCCCATGTCCTTCATTTCAAACTACCTTGCAAGATCCTCCTCGCAAGAATTTATTAATTGCTCATCACCCGTCAAAATTAGATCATCAACATAAAGTACGATAATCAAGAGCTTACCATCAGCCAAAATCTGGTATAGGTTTTCATCCGCTTCACTTTTGGTGAAGCCCAACCTGGTGAAATAGCTGTCAATCCAAGTGTACCAAGCACGAGGTGCTTGCTTCAGCCCATACAATGCTCTCTTGAGTCGGCACACATGTGACTCACTGTCAAATATCTTGAAACCTTATGGCTGCTCCATGTACACTTATTCCTCAATAACTCCATTGACAAATGCAGTTTTCACATCCATCTGATGTATCTGACACCCCATCTGCGCTGAGAGTGCAAGGATAGATCTAATCGACGAGTATCTCGCAAGCGGTGTGAAAGTCTCCTCATAGTCAATCCCCTACACTTGTGATAACACCCAGGCTACATATATTGCCTTGTAATTCTCCACACTCTCATCTGCCGCTTACATCACCTTATAGATCCATCTAGATCCAACCACTGATTTTCCAACCGGTCTTAGGACAACTTCCCATGCACTGTTCTTGACAATGGAGTCATACTCCTCAACCATAACGTCAACCTAAATTGGTTGTTGCACTGCTTCCTCAAAGGAGGATGGTTCTGTCACAATCCACTTGATCATAAGATCCATGTATCCAGTAAACCTGTCTAGATACTGTCTTTGTCTGTGTAGTGAAGTAGGTGCTCCTTCATGCTCTGCCACATCAACTCTCAATCTATCAGCTTCCGTGGTGTGCCTTCTACCATTTCTGGTGGATGTCTCTGCATGAGTGTTTTCTGCCACTCCGTGATCCTCCGCATGTGGTTGCTCCACATCTTGAGGTTCATTCTTTGGAACCAAGAGTTCCTCATCTACATGCAAATCCAACTCCCTCTCAAGGGACAATTGCATGGATTCCTCCTCATAAAATTTTATATCCCGTCTCGCACAGTCATCCTGCTGTTTGGAAAATACACTCGATAGTTGTGGGGAGTATCAGTGTACCCCACAAATATCCAAATCTCAGTTGTTGGTTTGAGATTCTTCCTAGATTCTTTGGTCACATGCACATATACAGATGAGCCAAAAAAATTAAAACATGAAACATCAAGTTTCTTACTAGAAAAAGCCTCCTCTGGTGTACTCATGCCAAGTATCCGATGATGACTACGGTTTTGCATAAATACCGCTGTGTTGCATGCCTCCACCCACAGATGCAACGGTAGGCCCTGATCATGTAACATCGCTCGTGCTACACCCACAATTGTTCTATTCTTTCTTTCTGCGACCCCATTATGTTGTGGGTTATGAGGCGCATTCAACTCTCTCCGAATTCCTTCTTTGCTGCAGAAGTTCTTGAATTCATTGGAGATTTACTCACCACCATTGTCGCTCCTAAGAGCCTTCACATGCTTCCCCGTATCTTTCTCCACTAGTGTTTTGAACTCAAGAAATTTTTAGAACGTCTGATATTTCTTCTGCATGAAGTAGATCCAACACTTTCTAGAAAAATCATCAACAAAGATCACATAGTACTTGTGCTTTGTTGTCGAAGCAATAGAGAATGGTCCACACACGTCTGAGTGAACTCTCTCAAGGATTTCCAAAGCTCTATTCTCCTTCTCGTGAAAAGTAGCCTTTGCACACTTCCCCATAGTACATCCCTTGCATGTGTCTATCTGCACAAGAGTACCCTTGGGAAGACCCGTAGAAATCTGCTACATGACCTTCAAGGATCCGTGGTATAGATGGCCCAATCTCCTGTGCCATAACTCACCCTCATCCCGGCTCACCACTTTGTCCGCCTTACCCATCAATGTTGTACAACCATCTACATCAAGTTTATAGAGATTCTTCACACGAATCCAAATATTCTTCGCTTGACTTGTGGCTTTTTGTTGAAGGAAGGCTTTTCCTTCGCTAAAAACCACATCATAACCTCTATCCTCCGACATTGCGACTGAAACTAAATTTTTCTTCAATTCTAGTACATGAATTACATCTTTTAATAAGAAGGGTTTACCTAACTGTCTATGGAAGGTAACTGGACCAATCCTAGTAGCATTGTACTGCCCGTCATCACCCATTTCGATATGCATATGGAGGTCCTTCTCCTCCAAGCTACTGAAAAGTTCTTTGTCTCTCGTCATGTGGAAATATGCACCACTATACATGTACCACACCAATCCCATTTCACTTAACACCATGTGTGCAATGAGTGAGAATTCAAGCTCAAATTCCGAGGCCAAAGCCTCACCAACTATAGATCTTGAAGCCTTCTTATTATTCTTCTTTTGTGGACAATTAGTGTCATAATGTCCATGCTCGTGACAGTGAAAACACTTCACCGTGGACATGTCACGCTTCTTGCCTTCTTTGTCAGACTCAGATTTGGAATATGATTTCTTTCCTTTCCCCTTCTTCACCTTAGCATCCAAAGCGCAACTTTCTTCATCATCTATCTTAGATGAAGACAAATTCCTGGTATTCTGCCTAAATTCTTTTTACACCAAATCCGACCAAATTCGTTCCCAAACTGGCAACTTCTCCCTCCCATTGATAGAGTCCCAATAACTATGCCAAATCTTGGGAAGGCCTAGAAGAGTTAGGCTCACCAATTCATCATCCGCGATAGTAATTCCGACGCTCCCAAGCTCATCCCGACATTGGACAAACTCTGTTAAATATTTTAGAATGGTGTCGCCTTTCTCCATTTTGATTTTCCTGAGCTTGTGCTTCAGTGCCCATTTTCTATGATCACTGTTTCTCTGAAACAGATCTGTCAAGGCTTTCCACATTGCATATGGTGTCACTTTTCCATGGAGACTTGTGATAATGTGGTCTCATACTCCCTCCAGTAAGATCCTCTCGCCTTTGCAACCTTCTTTTTCCAAGCATCAAGATTTTGTGGCATCTGTTGAAGCGGGTTTGGGAATGTCATTATCAATGAATTCTTTCAACCCATTGTCCTCCAATACTACCTCCATCATGTCTTTCCATGCAATATAGTTAGAGCTTTCGTCGAATGCATACTCCAATCTCAAGCCATTGAAATCCATTTCGATCTTGATCCACCTATCGCACCAGGAACACTTTTGAAAATTCGAATTCTATTCAGTCACAAACTCAATTTCTTCTCCACTATAGTGATTTCCTGTGCTCTGATACCATGTAGAAATTATACAAACATATGTATATCATTGGATTCAGTCTGACCAAGCAAAGTTCTAAATCAATTGCGGATCCTTCTACAAATCAATTACGGAAAATAAACACAATCGCCAATCACAACAAGTAAAGAAAGAAGCAAATCAAACCGCAACATAGATATTTTCCCGGGGAACACTTGCTGCTCGAAACCACTCTATCTTCTACTGTATATTCACCTTGGAATCATGAAACAATTACAGTGCACTCTTCTCACAAGTGTCTCCTGCACTCTCACAACTATCTCAAACTGACCCAGACAAAATCGACTAACACTTAGCCAATTTCCTGCCTCTAATCAGCCTGCCTTGCTTGCGCAATTCATGTGGAATGCAATCCTTATTCTTTAGGAATTTTAGCCTTCCAAAATTGCGCAAGCATCATGGGCAATCCAATGGATGTATAGCTGCATGCTGGCAACCTAGTAATGATATAATTGACAATTAACATCCCTTTAACCTCTGTCTCAACTAGGACTCCACTAGAACTAACATGCATGCAACTATTAATAGTAAATCATCAGTTGCATGGCAGATCAGTGCATGTGAATTAAATATGATTTAATTCACTTGATCTGACACTAGTGCAACAAACAGTTACAACTAGTTCAACTGACTTTAACTCAATAAATTAAGTTAGCTGATTTCTCATGCATTAAAGTAATGCACTAACTGAAATTCGAACTCCATAATTAATAGAATCACTCTGCATGCCTCACCAACCACCCTCAAATCGAAATTCATGAGCTAACTGAGTTTATCACACTCAGTTATCTATTACAAGTGATTATGATATAAGATTACATTTTTTGTCCAATTTAATTAAGGGAAAATTAAATTAGACACACATTTCTTGTTGACTTTTCAACACATCTTCATGGTCAAAGTTTTGGGTTCGAACAATGGGGGGAAAGAAGAGGAGAGGTTGTGCTTGCACTATATGAGCATCCTCTTCCTTTGATCTGTAAAATGTCGTGGATATTCCACTAGACAATTCATCACAACAAATATGATAATAATTTACGTAAAAATTCAAAAATATACACTATGAGGGTTTATTTTTCATTAGATTTTGGATTTGTAAATTATTGTTTATTGCATATGCATGCACATTATAATTATGCTGAAAATAGAGAATACAAAAGTAAAAAATTACAACCCATAATTGACACAAGATATATCTTGGGAAACCCTTTCGGGGAAAAACCAGTTGGAAGATGAGGTTGCTCTGCCCTCTTTCTCCTAATTGAAAATGTTTGTGAGTATAAAGAAGTAAGGTTTGTGGCCCATGGGGTATTATAGTGCACAAATCCTCTTTGTGTGCTCTCTTCCCATCCCTCTCGATTACTCTCTACTCGTCTGTGGAACAAATGTATTTGAAACTAATGGAACCCCTTTTCCTCCAAGTGGTTAGGTTTGAATCCTTCAAATATTAACCAAAGTTATAACATTTACTCTTATAGGGTCATCATCATCATGATCACATGGATATTCCATTTTCCATGAGTAATGGGGGCTAATGTGTCATCCTCTCGAATTATGGTAGTCAAAACAAGAAGGTCAACTTCTGAGTCACGTAACTTTTGTAAATGGACTCCGATTGAGGTGATTCTTGCACCATTGGAACTCTATGTGCAAATAAGAAAAAAAGGCGTGGTACTAATTTGAAAAAAATTTACCCCCAAAAAAATGTCATTTAAAGCCTCAAAATGCTCCCAAAAGGTTTAAGACCCCAATTTTCCAAATTTGGTCCCAGCGATAAAAATGGTTCTATGAGTTGATTCCTCCACTTTAAAAGCATTGAGATGGATGGCAAACAATATAAGGTCCAATTTGGATCATTCTCTCATCCTTCCTATTCCACATGAGCATAGATATAGGCTAAGGCAACAAAGAAAAGATATTATGGTCGAGTATCAATGAGGATGCACCAAATGATGGAGGATATGGAGAATCAAGTGGGTGCAAAATGTAGTACTCTTTTTGAGGAACAAATTTTAAATGAGGTCAAAGGTTGTGTACCGAACCCAGTTTATTATAGAACATGAGACACAATTTTTTACGAAATTGTTAATGTTTGTAGGTGTTGACATGTGCAATCAATTATTGCAAACATATTTAATAAAAATATAAAATATGCAATGGCACACACATATTAACATAAAGATATTTTCTTGGAAACCCAGACTAGGAAAACCAATGAGAATTTTTAGTATATATATTCTTTTCTATATTGCAATATAATATATATAAACCATGAAATTTATAAATTGTCAATCCATTTACCTTGGATTAGAATACATCCATAGTTCCTTAATAAGAGCTACAAAACCATGGGAAAAACCACCATGCACCACAAAACCACTTTTAGCAAAAAAATGAGTGTTCGAAACCACCAAAAATAGATGTAGAAAACTACCCCAAAAGAAAAATATTCAAGGGTGGTGCCCCCCAACCCTTTGTTGCACCTACTGCAACATAAAATGCATAGGAGTAGTCGTGCAAAGAATATGACACATACCAAACATTCTCCCACATCTTGTTTTCTTTTCACATAGGGGATCATAGGGGTACATGGTCAATAATCCAGGGTAGTGACACTCATTGTTTCTCTACACCAAAAGAACTTCTCAATGCTCACAGGTTTTGTTATTGAATCTGTAATATTCTTCAAAGTTTCCACCTTCACCAATAACACCTCTTGTATTTAATCATGTCTCTCATAAAGTGATCTTGAAGATCGATATGCTTTGTCTTTAAATGCTAAGTTGGGTTCTTCGCCGAAAATATTGCAATATGATTGTCACAATCTATCGTTATAGTTTCTTGTACCAACCCAATACCTGAATACAATCTTTGTAACCATATTGTTTCCTTGCTTGCATGAGTAGTTGCCATGTATTCAACTTATGTAGTTGAGATTGCTGCTACGAACTGTCACTTTCTCATTCAACTAATTTCTCCTCCAAATAATTTAAACACATACCCAATTGTAGGTATTCTACAATTTAAATATCTAACCCAGCTTGCATCAACAAATCCACGTATGTCCAACTCTTTGTCCAATCCTAGTCTTCCTTGGTACCATGATCCATAACTAGTAGTTCCATGCAAATCCCCAAAACCCTCTTTATTTGTGTCCAATGTTCCTTCCCTGGTTTTGACATATACCTACTCAATACTCCCATCGCATGTGAAAATTATAGTCTAATATAGGCCATTGCCTACCTCAAACTTCCCAACTACACATGCATATGGAACACATGACATGTATTTTTCATCTGTCTATGTCTGGGACACTGATCTAGATATAACTTTATACCTACAGGAATAGGGACCTTCACTAATTTTCATTCATGCATATTAAACCTTTGTAATATTGTCTCAACATACTTCCTCTAATTTAAATAGAGTTTCATGTTTGCCTAATCTCTTTTAATTTCCATGCCCAAAATGAAATTTGCAGCACCAAGATCCTGCATGTCAAATTTAGAGGACAACTAAGTTTTCACTTCTTGGATGATTTCCCCATCATTCCCAATTAGAAGCATGTCATCCACATATAAGATCAAATAGATAACACGATCATCAAATAATTTGAAATACACACAGTAATCCGATTTGTTGCTTGTGAAGCCATGTCCCAATATATAAGTATCTAATTTTTTATACCACATTCTTGATGACTGCTTTAACCCATACAAAAAAATTTTCAACTTGCACACCAAATTTTTTCCTTTCATAGCAAAGCCTTATCGCTACTTCATGTTGATTTCTTCTTCTAGATCCCCATGTAGGAATGTTTTCACGTCAATATGATTTACTTTAAAAACAAAAGAAACAACAATAGATACAAGAAATATAATATAATCTAACTTGGAAAAATGAGAAAAAATATCACCAAAGTCAATTCCCTCTACCTAGGAATAAAATTTTGCTACTAATCGAGCTTTGTATATATCAATTATGTTGTCTGCATTTTGTTTCTTCTTAAACACCCATTTGCTACCAATGGTATTTCTTTGAGTTGACAAATCCACTAGATCCCAAGCCTTATTCTTATACAAGGCTACCATTTCTTCAACCATGGCCTTTTTTCAAAGTTTTCCATCATTTGAATCCATTGCCTCCCTATTATTTCTATGGTGATCATCAATAATAAACAAGTAAAATTTTGAATTGGAATCAAGTCGATCATACATTTATGGTTTCCTTCTTTCTCGAAATGATCTCTTCAGTACTAGAGTATGTGGTTCTTACTTGTCTTATGATTCGTGTTATTCCATAGAGTTATATTTATCATCCTTTAATTCAAACCGTTATCTTCTTTGGTTCTTTCTCCCTTGGTAGGTCTTCTTGTTTGACAATGTATTTGTTCTCTCTAAATACCACATCTTGACTATACACAACCTTCCTATTTGTGTATAGATCTTTTAGACCATATTTATATACAATATAGATACACATTTACACTTTCTTATCTAGTTTATTGTTATTCCCCTTTAGAAAGTGTACATAAGCATCACATCCAAATACCCTCAAATGCTTAAGAGAGGATTTCTTCCCAACCCCAACCTCATGTGGAGTCTTTTCATTTGATGCTAATGAGGGTGCTTTATTTACTAGGTAACATGCAGTGTCCACCACCTTTTCCCAAAATCCATGTCCTAACCCAACACCACTAAGCATGCCCCTTACTTTCTCCATCAACATCTCGTTCATCCTTTCCGCAACCCCATTTTGTTAAGGTCTGTATGGAGTAGTATTCTGCTTTGCTATGTCACACTTCTTTTAGAATTATTCAAATTCTATAGAATTTTAATGTGTATATCCTAAACTACTCATGAAATTTACTAAATCACAAGACTAGAATATACTCTAACAATATGTGGAAGTAAATTCATGATCAGGAACACAAATCATTAACATGCATCAAGATTCAACACACATACACAAAGATTTATCTAGGGGGAAAAAAAATGCTCAAAACCCCTTGCTATATGCATTGCATTAATCAAAGAATCTGGATGAATACAATATGCTTTCTCAAGCTTGATCACAACTTGCACTTGTATCTTCTATCCTCTACCTGACTGACTAAACCTGAACAATACTTAGCCAATTTTCCAAGCCCCTCCAAGATCTTATTTCCTTGTGCTGTTTGATGAGGAATTAACCCCTATTAATTAGGGAAATTTCTCTTTGAGAATTACGCAATTCCTTTAGGCCCTTCTTTGACTGCATGCACCACCTGTCCAACTCGAAAAATTATACAATTGATAGTACACTACCCTTGAAATCAAATCTCAAATGGTAACTCTAATTTCATGCATAAATGAGTAATTTAGGTTGATTGACTAGTTAACTGGTTAAACAATGAAGTTACACCCGAATGCTAGACCTCCCACTAGTTCCTCTACAGTTGGAACTAGTTTAACTGACCATAACTCAATTTAACTGAATTAAATTGTTACAACTGAAATTAACTCAACCTAGGCTCCTAAAATTTAGGAATGGAACACAACTGAATTTTATGCCCCCAACTCGAATTAACTAAGCTAATTGAGTGATAACAACTATATCACCTTAGTTAACTTATTCAAGTTGTTTTTTGAAGTGGAATTTCGAAGTTCTCTCCTAATTTAATTCAAGGGAAAATTAAATTAGGAATTTCTTGTTGCATTTTCACCACTCCATCTCAACAAGAAAAGGGACTATAAACCACCCCTATCATGCATATGTGGAATGTGTGTCATGCAACACCTCTCATTGTTGTTTCTACTACTGCAACATTTGTAACTGAGAAGCATAAAAAAAAAAAAAAATGAATCAATTGTGTCTGCAACTGTCTACTGGGAAAACTGTGTTATTGTTGACTCAGCTACTGAGCTTCCTGCTTTGCTGTCACCACTGCTCTACACTCCTCAGTATCTGATTGACACTGATCCTACTGCTACTAAATATTGTGTGCCCCTTTAGCAAGGTAATGATCCATGAGGAGAACACCTCAATGGACCCTGCCCAAATTTCTGCAACTCTTGGACTAAGGATCTACATCACCCCACCTCACTCCTCGACGTACGATTGCATGCATGGAGAAATATGATATACTCATGTTGTTGTTGATCCTAATTTACTGCTGCTTCCACATTGCTGGTGCAACTACTTCAATAATGATTATGATCTCCCCAGACCCTGAAGTATTAGATTCCATATAGTTTCTCCCTCTAAAACTAAACTCCCTCTTAGTCTTGATCTCCTTGTGGGAAATCTCTCTACCCCTCAATCTTCCAATATCAATGATCACAATTCCTCTTTGTGTCACATAAACATTGGCTCATTGATCTTCCCACTAGCAGCCTTCTTGCTCCATTAAGGAGTCTGCACATAGGGTCTTCTGGATCTGTCATAAACTAGGGCTCCATAAACTCTACCTCCTAACAACTCATTAATTATTCAATGATCATTGTACATGAGGAATTCAATGACTGGTTCTAATGTGAATTATGCTTTAATACCATATAGATTTTTAATGTGTAGATCCTAAACTGCCAATTAAATTTACTAAATCACGAGAATAGAATCTACTCTACCAATATATGGAAGTAAATTCATGATCGAGAACAAAAATCATTAACATGCATCAAGATTCAACACACATATACAGAGATTTATCTAGGGGAAATAAACTGCTAAAAACCCCTTACTATCTGTATTGCATTAATCAAAGAATCTGGATGAATACAATATGTTTGCTCAAGCTTGAGCACAACCTACACTTGTATCTTCTATCCTCTACCTGACAGACTGAACCTGACCAATACTTAGCCAAATTTCCAAGCCTCCAAGCTCAGATTTCCTTGTGCTATTTGATGAGGAAATAACCCCTATTATTTAGGGAAATTTCTCATTGAGAATTGTGAAATTCATTTAGGCCTTTCTTTGACTACATGCACCACCTATACAACTGATAGTACATTAATCTTGAACTCCAATATCAACTAGGTAACTCGAATTTCATGCATGCTTGAGTTAATTTAGGTTGATTTATCAATTAACTGGTTAAACACTAAAGTTACACCTCACTAGACCTCCCACTAGTTCCTCCAATAGTTGGAACTAGTTTAACTGACCATAACTCAATTTAATTGAATTAAACTATCACAATTGAAGTTAATTCAACCTAGGCTCCTAAAATTTAGGTATCATTGTACACAACTCAAGTTCATGCCCCCAACTAGAATTAACTTAGCTAACTGAGTGATAACAACTACATCACCTCAGTTAACTCATTCAAGTTGTCTGTTGATGTGGAAATTTGAATTTATCTCCTAATTTAATTCAAGGGAAAATTAAATTACGAATTTCGTGTTGCATTTTCAACAAATTCATTCTCGTAGAATTATCCACCATTATTGGTTCTTAACACATTAATTTTATTCTTTATTTGATTTTCCATAATATCCTTAAACTCTTTGAATTTGTCAAAGGCTTCATATTTATTGCCGAGAAAATAAATCCATGTATTCCTTGAGAAGTGATCTATAAATAAGACATGGTACACAAATTTTCCTAGTGATGGAACCAACACAGGTCCAAACACATCACTATGCACCAACTGTAAAATTCCCTTTGCCCTCATAGCACATGAGGAGAATTTTACTCAATTTAATTTTCCATATAAACAATGTTCATAGAAGTCAAAATCGAGAGAGATATTAGACACACGTTTTACCATACCATTATGACAAAGTACTAAAAGGACCTTCTCTTTGATATGTCAAAGTCTTTGATGCCACAACATAGTATTTTCTCTAGAGGTTGTAGGAGTTTTTCCTTATTTAGTTCTACCCTTAGGAACAAAAAAATTATTGCACCCATCACTAACAATGCTTCCCAATAGCTTATAAATATTTTCAAACCAAACTCCCCTCAACAAACCATTTCTCCTCGAACTAGTTGCAAATGCAGCAAGAAATTCTCAATTTGATTTTTCCTTGATTAAATTAATAAAATTTGAATTTCCACATCAACAAACAACTTGGATGATGTTAACTTGTGTGAAATGGCTTGTGTCACCTAGTTTATTCAGTAAATTCAAGTTAGAGGATTTAGAGTTCAATTAAGCATGTGAGATTGCTAATTTGTAGCAATCAAGGTCAGTTATCTAAGGTTGTTTTCAGTTAAACTAGTTCCAACTGTTGAAGGAACTAGTGGAGGGTCAATTGTGTAGTGAGACTTTAGTCAAACTCAGTGATCGTCTAGTTAATTGATCAATCAACCCAAAATAGCTAGTGCATGCAGAGAATTAGAGTTCCTCGAGCTTGGTGGATTTTTCAAGGCAGTTAACCAACAATTGTATATTATTTGAGTGTATAGGTGTTTCGTGAGGTCAGGTGATCAACATTTAGGAATTGCGCAAACATTTTGGAAGAAATTCCTAATTAATAAGGGCCTATTTCCTGAGAAATTGTACAAGGAAAGAGAAGCTCAAGTAGAGGCAGAAATTGACTAAGTCTGGGTCAGAGCTTTTCAGTGAGCAGAGAGATAGGTTATGCACTTACAAGTTGTGCTTAGTTTATCAAGGCAATTGTAATACATCTATATTCATTAGATTAATGCAAGTGTACATTGGGGTTTTTAGCAGATTACTTTCCCTAGGAAATATACTATTTGCACATGTGTGATTTCTTATTTCATGTCTAAATTTTTTGTTCTAAAATGTGAATTAATGTCCGCAGAGCAATAGAGTAGGTTTGTTTCTTGTGATTTTTATTAAAAATGCATGAGAAATTGCAAATATACATCGTAATTTCTACATGGTATTAGAGTAGGATTCACATTAGAGCGGAAATTTAGAAATTGTTTCTTAGGAGGTTCAAATTTGGAGTTCAGTGCAACAAGATTTCTTCAAATCTTAGAAGATGGCCTTCAATGGAGTGAGACTAGAGTATGCCTTGTGTTGGTCTGTTTACTGGGTAAAATAACACAAGTATTTTATTATCAATCCAGACTTGTAGAACTTAGAAGCATCTCCAAAATATATGGATTTCAACTATAGTCAAGTTTAGAAGATGAAGTATTGAAATTAAAGGAAATGTATATTACAAATATAAAACTTAACTAAATAATTTCTAATTCAATTATGTAATAAGCAGAAGAAGAAGCTCCTAACTTAGGAGAACTTGTTTGTCCTTCTCTACAATACCACTTCATGAATCAGAAACCAACTTCTCTAATGAAAAATAGATCAAGATGCATAAAAGAATAATATAGGAGGCTCCTAACTAAGGGGGTCCTTGTTGTCCTTCATTAAAAATTAATTCATCATTAATGCCATTGTTAGAAAACTGGAAATTCAGAAGATCACTTAAAAGAAAGAAAGATGAATTCTAGTTTATAGTCCCTGATCAGATAGAAGGAGAGTTCAACTTAAACACTGGGTTGACCCTTCATATGCAGATTAGAAATTACATTAGTATTCATCGGAAATCATAACATATCATCATACATCTAATTAACTGCTTAAACATGAAACAAAAATAGTTCAGGAAATTGCAACTAAATTAACTAGAAAGTGCACTTAGCTCGGTGTGGGGGTCCTCCACCCTTGCCTCGCACAATGTGAGTACTTTAAACTACTGAAACTCAATCAAGAATTCACCATATAGAACAACAGAAAAGGAGATATAACTGGTTCTTCAATTATCTCTCAAAGTTTCAGAAATATCAAAGTGAAATTATACAAATTCTACATATCAATGCCTTCAATGTCTTAGGCTTAAATAGAGAAATATGAAACAAACTCAACCAAAATGTCTCTAACGGCCATGCCTATCCTTATCCTATCTATTCTAGTTTAACTCATCCATCTAATCCCTTAAAATATGGAAAAGCACATAAAATGCTAAATTTGGCTTATTTCCTAGGGATTTCCGTAATAATAAGTCTCGTTTGACCTGCTTTGAACAGGACTGTTTAAGTTCAGTTTGACCAAACCAATCGGTGCACGTCCATTCTTAGTTCCTAATATTTCTATAAATGTGCTCATTTCGAGCCCAGGTGTCCTGCAAGTATGACATCAATGAATCCATTGCGGAAATTTCTGGTTTTGTCCAAAAATGCACTTAAAATTCAATTTTTGTAAAAACTTCTAAAAATTGCAAAACTTAATATATATACGTGGATATGCATAAATTGATTAAAATAGAGTGATTATGGATTGTATATGGATGGATAGAATGGTAATAAGGTGTATTTACTTAAACAAATTTGGATAAAAACCAAGGGCCAACATCTCTCCCTTGCTAATGTACAAGCATGTCCTCATGCTTGATCATTTCTCTTGGATCTCCTGAGCTCTGATGTAGATACTATAATTGATCCAGATGCTTCCTATTGTGCTGATTGCAAAAGACAATCTATCCCTTTATATTTTTCTCCCTTATAGAGTGAAGCCATGAATTTTTTTCTTTCATACTTATACTTGCATGTGTTTTTCTCATTCAGCCACTTGTAAGCTTGTTTAGAAAGAAGGGTATTCTTTGTCTCTAATTTTCCAACTTTATCATTAAGCTTTTCATTTTCCTTAATCAATTTGGCATTGTGTTTCATGTATGTCTTGTTTTCTTGCTTCAAATGCCTCTCCAAAATTTTTCTTACCTCCAATTGGTTTGTCAATTCTTTTATTTTGATAAGGTGAAACCCTTTCTCTTCCTCTCTTATGTCTCTGGAAAATGAAGTGGCTTCTACCTCAACATTATCAAAGTATGAATCTCTTTCCAATGTCTTTTCATAGGCTTCTTTCTGCAATATTTCAATGATTTCATCCACTTATTTTGTTGTGGGAGGTGTTTCAACAATTTTTACCTCAGGGTCTTCCTCTTTACTGTTTGTGCTTGTTGGAATTTTTCTCCTATGTCTCCTGGGAATGGATAGGAAATATGATTCTCTTTCAATCATGACCATGTCTTGTTTCTTTTTGGACCTTGTCCTTAGATAAAGAGGTGAGTTCATTATGCTTTTTGTTTCATGAACTAGTTTAAACTTCTCCTCTATGATTTGTTCTTCAAACCGATGTTGAGTTAAAAACTCTTTCCACACTACACCCTTGGTTTTCATTTGATATTCAGTAAGAATTTTGATGAGTCCCTGATGGTAGATTTGTGCTTCTTTGAGTCTAGTTTCATTCCTCACATTCTCTATCATTCTAATCAAATTTTTAGAGAAGAAGTATGGAAAATTGACTTTCACTTCTCCCTTGATACGCTGGAGCAATTTGATATGATAGAGATGCACTACACTATGTCTCATGTCACATGTGAAAAATCTCTGAATAATTAACACAACTCTGCCCAAGGCTCATTAAACCATTCCCTCGGAATCCCCTTGGTTCTATCAAAGGATCCCTTCCTATTTTTCTCCAAAAAGAAAGTCCATCCCTTATCTTTAAAGTGCAAACCCTTATGATATTGTTCCCCTGACGGTGGTAGATTTAAGACTTGAGAAATGGATTCTGGATTTAATGGGATGACTAATTTTCCCACCATGGTGTGCTCCTGTGTGTAATTGTTTATGAACTCCTTTGTAATGCTATCATTGTGTCCATTAAACTTTTGGAGGAAACCTATTAGACTAGCCTGATAAAGTTTTTCTATGGTCTCTTTTTCCCAATGCTCAATCTTAAAATCTTTTGGTTCTACCCTGGTAGCCATATGCTCTTAAAACCAATTTATGTAACCTTGCACTGTCAACATCCTCATTTTGAAAATAAAAATTATGCATACATATAGACCTGTTTGACTTATTCATGCATTCTTTTCATGGTGATAAGGCTTACCTCTTCTATGATGCTCTTGACAAAGGAATGGAATCAATCTTCTTCAATACGTGTTCTTCAAAAACCAACCCATTGCTTCCACAAACTGATAAAAACACAAAATTTTGATATAGAAAGATTATAAAACATTGTAAACATGTTTTTATTAATCTATTTCTAATTTTCTATTCTCTGTTTCATCAAAATTTTGTAAAAAAATATCCTCTGTTTTGATGTAGAATTCTCTGCCTCTAATTAACTGTGTAAAAGAATTTTAAAAAAATTTCATGCCACAGTGTCTTTCTGCTCTTCGAATTCACACATATTTCCTCCTCTCTTAAGGAAAATTCATTGTTCATTCAATCTGAAATGATGTAGGCTCACTCTGTACAAAAATATTCGACGAATGGCTCACTGTGTATATGTCAACAATCATCAAATAGCTCATGAAATGGCTCACTATATTTTCAAAATTAAATCACTTTGCAACACTCTGTTTAAAAAAAAAAAAAATATGACAATTTCGTGACTGAATGTGGAAGAGATTCGATTTTGTTTACCTGCTTTGGATCTATCCCAATATTTTCTCTGAGTTTAGCCTTGTATCCTACATTTTGACAACACTACTGCTGTTAAGACTCCTATTCAATCATCTCAGGATCCTCATATGCTAGTGGGTGGCAGATTTAAGCTAACGACGGCAGAGACAAGCTAATCGGTGGCAGAGACACTCATTTATAACTTGTAGTTGAACTCGTGTTCAACCAAAAATCCTGATATTTATTTATTTTGAATATCCGTTGCACTAATGAGAAAAATACGGGGTTTGTTCTTACCTTCTTACTTCCACGAGATCTCTGCAATTTGTGGTGTGTTTGATTAACACGACGACCATATATCTTGGCTAAAATCCCAGTCAACATCAATGCTTAACTCCACTCCTCTTCTTATTTCTCTGCTTCCTCTTTTGCTATATCTTATGCTTGATTCTCTCGGTTTGAGTTTCTTTGTTTCATTTACAGCCTTTCTGCATTTTCTCTATCAATTTTGTTCTTCACAAGGTGTTTTGAACGCATGCCTATGGTTTTCACAACGTCGAATTCCTTTCTGAGCCTGCAATGGCTATGATGGTGAAGGAAAACACAATTTACAGAGGTTTGTTGGTTTAAAAATGGCGGAGGTTTTACTGTTTGCATAGGGTTTGTTTTAATGTTATATTACTATGTTTTTGAAACTGTGTTGACCATTTTCTCATGCGCCGACCTCTGACTAAGATGCCTCTGTGGCTTAGTCTCTCTGACTTTCTCTACGTACTTGCTCCATGACGTCTGCATACATCCCGTCATCATAACTCACGTTCTTTGCTTCACTCATTACGCTGCCCATCCTCTCATTTCTCATTCATGACTATGCTGCCCACGTTCTCTGTCACTTTGTCTTTTCACTACAAGGAAAATAACCTCTAGCAGATGTTTTTGAGGAACCCCTTATAAAAATACCCCAGACATCCGTTTCTAGCGGAGGTTACTAGAGGAGGTTAGCGGGCGGAGGTTTTTGCAGATGTTTTTTGTTCGATGCGCTTATCAACCTAAACTGCACTGGTACGTTAAACAAGAGAAGGCACTGCCACACACAAAACATTGGCACACCGGACACCGTGCGCTCCATTAAAACCCGCCTGGTGCGTCTCATTAATGTAGCGCACCGGTGCTTTACAAAGATTCCGCACCGGTGCATCCTAAACCTGCGCCAAAAAATAAATCGCCCAGTGCGGTGTTAAGGAACCGCATTGGTGCGCCTATAAAACCCTGCGCACTGGAACATGGTTAGATAAAAAAAATTTACGGCTAAAAAACCACATTTTTCACTTTTCTCAGTGCTCTAGAGCTCTCAAGCACTGGTGAAATTTATCCTTGTTTGAGCTGCCCTGACATCGGTGCTCCCATTGCACCGATTGCACGCACTGCTGTTGTGCATTTCCCACCAATCTCCAGCTTGAATTTTGCAGAACAGTGGGAAAATTTTCTTTTGGAAATTCTACAGCCAATATGCCTCCTCGATGACAAAATGTACAGGTATTTTTCTTGTTTTTTCATAATTAGGACTTTTAGTTGATTATAATTTCAAATTACCTTAAAATTAACCATTTAAAGAAAAAAAAAAATTCATGCGGTGCGCTTGAGCCGTTCAGCTCGCACCGGTTCATGGTGCTGCCTATAAATTTACAGGTTGCACCACAACTGGTGCTAATGGTATCCGTAACGGTTCCAGGGTGGTACTGAAAGGTGCACCATGTTATTTTAAAATTAAAAAAAAAGTGTGGTGCGGTCGGTTACCCGACCGCACCGTTGACCATGTGGAATAGCAGCAATGTGGTGCGTTGACCAAAATATTCGCCCTGGGGCGGGTATTTTTGTCAGCACACTGCATTCTACATTTCGACAGGGTCAACGATGTGGCTTGGTAAAATACCACACTGTTGACTATGTAATGATGTGAGGAGGTCATCACACCGCAACTAGTGCTAATGGTATCCGCACCAGTTCCGGGGCGGTACCGGAAGGCGCACCGTGTTATTTTAAATTTTTTTTAAAAGTGCGATGCAGTTGGTTACCCGGCCACACTGTTGACCATGTGGAATAGCGGAAATGCGGTGCATTGACCAAAATATCTGCTTCGGGGCGGGTATTTTTGTCAGCGCACCGCATTTTGCATTTCGACAAGGTCAACGGTGCGACCTGGTAAAATACTGCACTGTTGACTATGTAATGATGTGAGGAGGTCGGTGTGATAACCGAACTATATGCCTCGGGGCGTAGAGTTTAGTCAGCGCACCGCACTCCTGAAACTGTCCATAGTCAACGGTGTGTTGAAAAATTTCAGGTGCACCGCTGCCGGTGCACAACAAAAAAAGACGCACCGGGACCGGTGCATGCCTGTTTTTTGTGGTGCACCGATTGTTTTTTTTTTCCAAAAAAATTTATATATGTATATTCCTAAATACATGTCTCGTTTAATAAAAAAAAAATATTTAATATGTCAATCATTTAGAGACGTGAAAGGAGAGAATTGGGGGAACAACAACAACAACAGGCAGACCAGTGTAACATGGTTCACCTGTGGGAGGCACGAGAGAGGGAGAGAGATGCTTACCCTTGCCCTATTACAACAGCTACCCAGGGGCTCCTAAGGAAGGTAGGCCTCCTCAAGTTCTATGAGGAGGATACTTCCCTAAAGAGCCATGGTTTGTTTTTGAGACATCTTATCCGTAGGTGGAATGCCCACCGACAGGGTTTCTGGGTTGGTCCTAACTAGTGGTACGTGCCCACTAAGGAGGACATATATTTCATTACAGGGCTATCAAGGAAACAGGTGGATTTTCCCTCATTCCTAGAGGTTCCAGCTGGCTATGCAGCAGGGAGTTAGTTGGTGTACTCCCAGAGATACATTAGCGCAGATATACTGTCTCCTTCAGATTTTCAGGTCTCCGAAGGTCAGTTACGTATTGGTGCATTTGGTAGTCAGGAGGTGAGGTGCCTCTCACTTCTGATTTCAACCATTTCACAAAACACCAATGAAGGGAAACACATTAGTTGCTCGCTTCTATATTATGTTGATTCTTTAGTATAGGAGCCACGACTTGTCATGTGGTCTGCCATTTTTTTGCAGTAGTTATGTACAACCTTAGATAGATGTCGTGCTCATGCACAAGGGAGGGTCAACTTCCCTTTTGCTTTAGAGATTTTTTGTTTATTTTTTGTGAGGTTTCTAGAGACTAGGCCTACTTTTGTTCGACAACCTCGTAGGCCGATGTTCGAGGCACAGATGCACATGAGGCGACAGTTGATGCCCAAGAGGGGCGAGACTATGTTTTCTGCGAGGATATCACATGATGCACTGGAGTTTCTAGCTAGTGTTGACGAGCATCCCTTCATTATGGTCCCCTGTCCTTATGCTGGTTTGGATTGGCGAGGGTGTGCCAACATCCTCTTCACTGATGATGAGTTGTCAGATGATAGAGGTAATATTACTGTTTTATTTAAATTTATTCTAACATGTTCTTTAACTTTTCTTTATTAAATTGTGTAATGAAATTGTCTAATTATTGTTGTGTAACTGTATATATTTTGCAGACATTGGGTCTTTTGATGGCGTGGACATGCCAGAACCACCACATGATACAGGTGTGGATCCCGATGATGATAAGGGTATGCTAGATGCTGAGGATCATCAGGAGGTCGGTGCAGAGAGACCTGCTCCTACTGGTGCACTAGTACCGCCTTTTTCTAGGCGTGACAGGCTTGATAACAGATATAGGATGGAGGTGGGCGACCAACTCACTGCATTGATTGTTGAGGCAGGAATCAAGGCCGCTACTATGAAAGACATACAAGCCGATGGTAGGCTGTTACATATGTGGAGAGGCATGCCACGTGGCATGTATAGCTTGATGCGACATGTCTTAGGAGCTACGACCTTAGTTATGCAGCTGAGGAGGACCATTGCATGTTATAGGCGTGGTCGAGATGCAACACGTGATCGATAGTCCGCTAGTAGCGACGCATCATCTGATAATCGTTCCCCTTGCGCCGCGCCAGATGAGCAACCTCCACTAGCTTCGAGCAACAATCATCATGGAGAGCAGGCTGGACCATCAACCATGTCCAGTCAGCAACCTGCAACATCCAACAATACTCATGATCATGAGCAGGCTGGACCATTGACCATGTCGAGTCATAACGATGAGCAACCGACAGTTGATATTGATCAGCATGGAGCACCAGTACCATATCAATAGGCACGTGATGATCAACATGTATCTGAGCTCGTCGAGGCTGCACCATTGGCTGAGCAGGGCTCGACTAGTACTACTCTTGATGATATACCACCAGCTGATCCATGCCATTTATATTACAGTTGTATATTTTTGACATTATTAAGTTATATATATATATGTGTGTGTGTGTGTGTGTGTGTGTGTGTGTGTGTGTGTATATATATAGTCCATGTATTTTATGTTCATGTTACAGTTGTACTTAATTTACATGTTGGTGATCATCATGATGTGTATTTTGTTAGGTCATGTTAGATATGTTCATTTAATGTGCAACTTGCAGATAGACGTGTATGTGATAGTAGTTATTTCACATGGGATGTATATTTGATGTTTGTGTTGTGATGATGTTATATAATGTTAATTGTGTTTAGTTAGATGATCATGATCACGATGATGTTAGCGAATTTGAATGTGTTTTTCAGTCAAATATGATGTTTGTACGATGGTTATCATGAACGTGATGTTTATTAATTCATTTAATATTAAATGACCATGATATTGTAAAATTGTAATATTTTTTGTAATTCTAATTGTATGTAAAATTCTAAAATTTTAATTTTATTTATATTAATTGTAATTATATGTAAAATATTTGTAAAATTTTAATTGTAATTGTAAAATTTTATTTATTGTGAAATGATTGTAATTGTAATTCTATATATGTAAAATTGTAAAATTATAATTATAATTCTAATTGTATGTAAAATTCTAAAATTCTAATTGTAATTGTAATGGCATATATGTAAATTTGTAAAATTGTAATTGTAATTGTAATTCTATGTAAAATATTTGTAAAATTTTAACTGTATTACTGTGAATTGATTGTAATTGTAAAATTGTAATTGTATGTGAAATTGTAAAATTGTAAAATTGTAATTGTAATTGTATGTAAAATATTTGCAAAATTTTAATTGTATTAATGTGAAATGATTTTATTAAAAATTAAATTTGTAAATTTGTAAAATTTTAAATAATTGTAAAATAATAAATCTAGAATAATATGAATTATTGTAACATAATAAAGTTTAGAAAATAATGCAAATAAATTCATGTACTTTAGAATTATCATTATTTTATTATGATCTTACATACAAAAAAAGAACTTTATACAGTACGCCATTGTTTTTGAGATCAACATAATTGCAAATTATCAAGTGAAATATTGATTTTAACATTAACACAATGCAAATTACCAATTAATTCAAAATACATATTATAATGTTTCAAAAAACCCATCTTAAAAAGTATAAATATTGATGAAATAACACATGTACCATATCACTCTCGGTTCTCATGATCACCCTCATTATCTTCCAGCTCGCATGGCATGATAGCACTATTGTTCTCAAAAATATTTTTGATCTAGGGTCATGTCTCAATATGAACCACCAATCCCTATCCATCACATCTGGGTAAAAAAACACCTGGTTGCAGGGTTTGGGGAAAACATAGTGCTCCTTAGCTTCATCCTACATCTTTCTAGAGTTGATACATATCATCCTACTATCGCGATCTTCCTTTACATTATTCCGATCAAAGGTGTCCCACCACTTGCACCTAAAAATAACACATTGGAAAGAGGATAAATCCATTTCAATGATCTCTTGTATCTTTCCGATGTAATCTAACATCCCTCGTACTAGGTTTTGATCATGGTGGCTAGATCGATTATATTGATCGAACTCGACTTCCACTCCACAGTCTTGTGTGATGTTTCTATATGCCCACATAGATGGGAACAAATGCACCTATTATTAAAAAGTTAAAAAAGTCGTAGTGTCATGTGTCTTATAATAACCCAATAGTTAAAATATGAAATATAGATGTCTTATAAGTTTAAAATTTACATATAAATTAAATCGATTATTACCGAATTGCTGCACCCAACCCCTACGTTTAGCGCATCCTCTTCAGCATGTGGGTAACGACTAGTTGCACCGTATTTCTCTCTGACTTGGTCAGTAACCCAATTGTTAGGGCATACTTTTGGCATATTTTCTTTTAAATGATCAGGATAAGGCACACTTCTACCATTCAATCGTCTGAATTATTTCTTGTCACTATCCCATTTCATCCTCTTTTGTTCGTACAATGCGACCCACGGTTATGTCGCTTCGGAATTGTAAAGAACGAATTTATTGATTGCTTCAATTTCTGCATTCGCTGATGAAATCAAACCCACATTATATAGTACTTAGAGATCAAAATATACATTATATCGAAGTTCAACATGAATATTAACTTTGTGTAAATTTGAAAAATTATAAGTCGCTTACTCTTTATCAAGCACTTTTTTCCACTCGTTTGGAGCAAATCCCCTTCTCTTTTGTCTTCATCCCTTTCATCGTCCCAAATCACCGCACCTGGTTTGTTGTCGATCTGCTTGATGTACTCACTGGCATAATAGAAAGACTCATACAATATGTACCCCTGTGCCATAGACCCCTTGGGTTTTTCCCTTTGTCGAACAAAACCTTTCAATTTCTTCATGTACCTCTCTATGAAGAACATCCAACGACAAGAAACCACCCCAACTAATTCAACCTCATCTACTTGGTGGATTAGAAGATGAAATTGTAAGTCCATGAAACTCATTGGCAGTTCCTTCTCAAACATACAAACTACTCACCTATCTCTTGATGCCATCGTGGAATGCTAGCCACATGAATCTCCTTTGACATGATCCAACATACCGTAATGAAAATAATTTAGATATGGCACATCCTAGGTCTTGAGGGAATTCATGTTTCACACACCCACGCACGAACAAAGGATAATGACACTGCAAAGTTATAAACACGTGCAATAATGTACAAAATTAGTTATGTTTTATGATCCCCGCATGGGATAAAATTTATTAATATAACAAATAATAAAATCATGATTTTGACATTATACGTACTCTTAGAAGATTCAAATGGTCATGCGATTTCAACCCCGACAAATGGTCATCCACGGTGAAGCAACGCCATAGTGAAGACCCGTATGAAGTTGGCACCCTCACACCCATTATAACTTTCTTTGCCAAAGAAATATCATATTTTTAAAAAATCCATGGGACATCACCTTCTTTGAAAAACCATGAATTAGAGGGACCAACGCCTCCCTATGATCCCGTACTTTCTAATAATCTTGGCCAATGTTTCTTTTTAGTTTTTGAAGTATTAAGATCTTTCCTAATAGCCAATGTGTCACTTTTTTTCGATGATGTGTGCCCCCATAAAGAAGATGAAACATTTTTAAATATATGCATGGGATCTAATAAGTGGGTAATCTTAAGATGCTCCTAATATGGGATGTTATAAAAGATAGATTTCCTTTTCATCCCAATGGGCAATCATCAAACATAGGCTCCCCATTTGAATCGAACATTTCTATGAACTCCTTCTCCTTCTCTCTCTCATATGCTCTAAGCCATTCAACTGGTGTCGTTATTGGAGGCCTTTGGGTTCTCTCTCATTTACCATTGAAAGTGGATGCTGCTCTTCTGTAAGGGTGTTCTTCTGGGAGAAATAACCTAGATCAATCATACACTGGCTTACATAGGTCCTTGGACCATCTAGCTTTCAAAGAAGGTCCACAACATTTACATCCAAAATACCCTTTTGTTACAAGAACTACGAGATTATTGTATACAATTAATATGCATGGCACATTAAAGAATGTCATGAAGATCAGAACAATTACAACGAATTAAATAACTAATGTGTGAAATAATATTGTTATGTATATAAACAAATCAATAAATTAAACATGTAATTTACCAGAGCAAACTCCTAAGCCTGGAAAATCATGTGTCATGTAAGCACATATGCCACACAACGTAAAACTCCTCTCTGCTGCGATGGGTCTTGATATATCGTATACATTTATCTCATCCCATAATTCCTTCAATTCATCTACCAGTGGTTTTAAGTAGACATCCATATTCTTCACTTGTCTTCTACCAGGGACTATGAGAACCAACATAAGATGTTCATTCTTCACGGAAAACCATGGGGGGATATTGTTATTGATCACTACTATAGGCCAAACATAATGGTTGGTGTTCTGGAGGGAATATGGGTTGACGCCATCCATGGCTATGCTGAGTCGTAGAATTTGTTCTTCATCCTTGAATTTTTCAGGCCATGTATCCTCTATATGCTTCATGGCTATTGAATCAGTTGGGATTCGCCTAACTCCCAACTCACTTCTATGTGAGGCATGCCATCCCTGCAACATAGTTAATTCTTTGCAACAAAAGAACCTTTGAATCCTTGGGATTATAGGCATGTGCCTCAATATATTAAAAGGAGGACCAGTACGTGATTTACCCTTCTTTTTTTATTTATCATACCTGTCATGCCCACATTTCGGACACATCTCTTTGCTGCATATTCTCCTCTATATAGAATACAATCATTTTGACATGCATTATATGATATGTACTCAACACCCGACATTTTCAACAATTTCTTTGCCTCTTCGCAACTACTGAGAAAGACATTATCACTCGGAAGAACCTTATCTTTGAATAACCTGTAGTTGGTGATCATGGAAAAATATATTAATAACGTACATTAATGCCGATATAATTATTAACGTTCATAAAATTTACCATTTGTAATGTTCATTGTGTACTGATTATATTTTTCAAATTTATATAAGGGAGAACTTTATGGTAAATTACCTCAAAATTTCCGAGAAACATGCATTTGACAAGCCAAACTTTGCTTTCAAGTTGTACAGTAACATCGTTGTTCCCAATTGGGTAGAATTTTTCTAACCGCCAGGTCCAAAGAGAGGGGTAGTGGAAGCAAATTTAAGGCTTTCGAAAAAGGTGTCAGCGATATGAGCATCATCCCCTAGCCGATCATCCTTTTGGAATGCATCTAACAACATTGTCTCCATGGCAGTCGTATCCCTTAAGTAATCATCTATACGAACCTATATTTGATTGCCTCCATTGCCAGCTTGTGAAGAACTACTATTACTGTAGTCATTCCTAATTGGTGAATCTGGACGTAGCATGAATTGAATCGGTGGTTGATTCAACCATTCTTGGTGTCGCTCCTCTCCGATTTTTTCTCTTAATTCAGTCTTCTCTGGATTTGACATTGTTGTGGGGTGCAACGGAAGATGGTTGGTATGTCGCTCATCATCACCATAATCTTAATAATTTAAAAAAAATATTTGAACATGATTAGTACAAAATATATGATATCGATTAGTAACCACGTTGACAATATTGCATGATTAATTGGTTTAACGTTGAAATAATTACATTAATCAATATACCAAACAATTATAATTATTACCATCATTGTCCCAGGATTATGGCTAGAAGATGCAATATTGTTACAACTGACAGGGTGAAGTGGTTATCCATTTTCATCTACCAAATGCACCTTGTGGTATGCTGCTCCTGATAAGAGCTTTCGACGTTTTGGAGCTGTTTGAATATTTTGTGCATCTGAACTCGATGTTGAATCTACATGAACCTACAAATTTGTATACATTATAAATTTCATTAAGCTGTGCATGATCGACATGGTAAAAAAACATAAATTCAATTAGATAATGAAAATATAAATAAAATTTGAAGTAAAAATTACGTCTCGAGATGGATAGGGAGAACTCCGCAATGAACTTTGAGAAATATTATGGAACGAGATGGATTTTGAAGAATTTTCCATTCAATATAATTATGATATTTTCTCCCTGCATTTGAGAAAAATCAACAATACATTTTGGTGCACATACCTAAAAGTAATTTCGGTGCCTTAAAAATGAACTTCTTGTTATCGGTGATAATGTACAGATCACCGCACCAGTGCATTTTCGTTACTACGCACCGGTGCCATTTTATAAACGGACGCACCAGTGCGGTGCTATTAAGTAACACACCGGTGACGAATAACCACAAATTAAAAAAGCGCAACTTTTTTTTCTTTAAGTGAAAAAAAACGGTAAATTAAAAAATGGGTGGAAAAATATTTCGAAAATCTAATTTCATAAAACAATTCTTTAAATACTAAACACTTTTCATTATTTCACTATTTTTGCAAAAATTTTCAGCCAGAGATTTGCAGGAGACATACCTGGAGCAACAGAGCATGAGAGCACCATGGAGCAGTGAAATACGTTCGAACAGAAATATTTAAACAATCAGAATTCCAAACCTCTGGTGATTCAAACCCTGTAGCATAGAATTTCAAACGATCTAGTGATTAAATTTTATTGTTTTTTTTACTTTTTTTCTGCAGTTTTTTTTACACAGTAAGAAAAAAATTTCAATTTCTTTTTCATTTTCAGAACAAAAAAAAAGAGTAAAATCCATTTTTACCCTAAACCCTACATTCTTTTTGTTTCTGCCCTTTCTTCTCCCTCTTTTCGTGATTTCAGAATTAGGGCTTTTCATTTTAAATTATAGGGTTTGTATTGCTATATATAGGCCTAAGACATCCAACCCACAGGATGAATTGCATAGTCGGATCCCAATCCATGTCAGTCGTTGCGAGAATTTTTTAAAAACAGTTTTTTTTTCATCGGTGCGCCTGGCGTAACCTAGTGCACCGGTGCACTGTATTATACTAACGCATCGCAAAAGTACTGTGTGATAAAAAATTAAAAAAAACGATTTTTTTTTTTTTTTTTTTTTTTTTTTAATAAATTAGTGCACCAATGTAAAATAGGGCACCGGTGCGCTATTTCATTATGGCACACCGTGAATGTGCTGTTTCAAAAAAAATGTTTTATTGTGTTAATCGGTGAACCATGTAACATTTAATGCACCACACCGGGTCTCCTAGTTGACAGAGAGCACCGAATGGTGGTCCCTTGTTTGCGTGGGGTGTTTATGCTACAAAAACTGACACTGGAATATTTTTATTATCTTCTGTGTAAATCGGTGCGGTGGTTAACATGTAACGCACTGGTACTCCGTCTTGACATAGAGTACCGTACGGTCTATTATATTGTTTTGCGGTGCGTTTATAAGACACCAACGCACCGACGTCGGTCTGTACACCATGAATGGTGCACCGGTTTCTTGAGTTTTTTTTTTACCTGAAAAGTTGACAATCTATTTATAAATATATTAATGAATGATATGATACAGGTTTCAAATTGATAAAGAAATAACTAACATGAGATCAAGTAACAAAAATACTGATAACACATCGAGAAAAGCAAAAAAGGCAAGTTCTTTGTAAATTATTTACAAAAAGTATTATTTTTGAACTATATGTAAGTTTAACTAATATGTATTTTTTACTGTGTATCATGCAGAGCCACAATATGACGAAGCTCGATAAGGTTATTTCTGATCTAAGACCAGAGGAGCGTAAAAGCTTGTTGGAAAAATTGCAAATGGATGAATCAGATGAATGAAAAAATACTATCGATCCAATATGAGTTTCTTTTTTTAATTTTCATTAATAATATACATAAAATTATTAGATAACATGTGTCAAAAAATCTATTAATTCACATATGTTTAATGTTCTATAGGGACCAACAACTCAGAAAAGGAATATTGTTCTAAGAAAAGAAAAAATATAGAACATGCAAATGAAAATGAATTGCTCTTTAGCTCATCTGGAGTGGTGCTGGAGGTTAACGAAAGGGGGAAAAACTTTTACAAAAGTTTGAGGGATCTAGTGGAACGAATGTATAGATGCTATTTCCACTTACAATACAAAAATAAATCCAATGATTCCAAGAACCAAATTTGATCTAAACTACAAGAAGAGTTTCCAAAGAATTGGAATGAGACATGTCAGACTTATAATAGCAAAAATGTACAACAACGAAAAAGAAGGAATGAAAAATTAATATTCCTTTAAATGTTTGTCTAGAATTATTTATAAATATCACTTTTGTTATATTTACTTTTCATATATCAATATAAAAATTAAATAGTTTATTGTCATGTTACATTTTCAGGAAGATTATGAAAATATCAAAAGATGAACGAGCTGATATCAGAAATATGCCAGTAGGAATATCCAAAAAGGTGTACAAGGAGATGGTCTAAGAAATGGACAAAATTGCATCGCAGGAGGAGCCATATCAACAACAACGTGCTTCAAATATAATATGTAATCATTGAATTTTTCGATCATTAGGTACAATAAATAAACAATTTAGCATTAAATATTAATTTTGAAGTATTTTCTTGTAGAAAAGAAAAGAAAAGAAAATGGAATCCATTCAACACATAAAACAGGACGACAAGGAAGAAAATGGTTGATATCTAAGTTTGTGAGTAATTGTTGCTTCCTTATAACAACTTAACTAGATTTCATTTTTGTATTTTTTAAGTTGTTTTACAAAAATCATCATTGAATGTCTTCAAACAGGTGCTAACATACAAAGAAGAACCATTAGACAAATTGATTGAAATTGGGTTAAATATGGGTTGTGAGTATATGTTGGCATATCATAATTTAATTGTGGAATTTGTAAGAATCTATCGATCATGTTTTACTTAATTAATAGAACAAATTAACATCTTTTATATTAAATATATGACTTTTATGGGGTATAAAACTTGCAGGAAACAAAGTATGGAACTGCGCCAACAGATGAAATTTTGAAAGATGGCATGGTACATGGTTTTGAAAGAATGTGTATAGTTTATGAGTCAATTGTTGCTATGGTACATCATTTTTCTTTTCGATTTACATTGATGTATATTATTTAATATTGAAATTTTCATTATTCTCACCAATGTATATACACTCATTTCAGTTTATTTTTATGTTTGTAGATGGAAGGTGAAGAAGAAGAAAACAATTAATACCATGAACAACACATTCATGAAAATAACCCAAGTCTTGGAAGTAGCTCTGCTTGATGACAATTCAGCGAAGAATGATCCATTATGTTTGGATATCATAATCGTTGTATTTTTTAAGAAATATTTGCCTATGAAATCGGACATTTTTGTTTAATGTAATGGACATAGTGTCCCAATTGAAACAAAAGGGATAATAAATATACATTTTATGACAAAGACTATATATATATATATATATATATATATATATAATAAAATATGTTTTAATTTATTCTATTGCGTTCTCTATTGTCGCTATGAAATGTAACACCACTGATTAAATTTATGGATGATTAAATATTATAATGAAGAGATTAGAAATTTGATGATATGATATAACAAATTAATGCAAGCATCACATTCAAATGGACTAATAAAAATTTAATTCATATGAATATTGTTATAAGATATATATGTGTCGACTTTTGATGAATAATGAATTTTAAAAAATCACAATAATTATGATATGATATAACAAATTAATCCAAACATCACATTCAAATGCATTAATAAAAATTTAATTCATATGAATACTGTTATAAGATGTGTCGACTTTTGATGAATAATGAATTTTAAAAAATCACAATAATTGCACTATTACAGGTCGATGTTTCTAAAAAATACAAAATGAACACCGGTGCATGTTAGTCACTGTACACTGGTGCATTTGTATGTTGCAACGCACCGGTGCGTTTCTATGACGTATGGGCACCACACAAATACCAAACCAATTAAAAATTTCGGTGCATTTGTGAGGTACTGCCCACCGGTGCGTTTATGTGGGACTACACACTGGTGCATTTGTACGACCTATGGGAACCGCACAAATACCAATACCAATTATAAATCTCGGTGCGTTTGTCTAATACAAAGCACTGATTCATTTCTATAAGTCTACGTACCAGTGCGTTGAGATGACCTATGGGCACCATACAAATCCCAAGACCAATTAGAACGGCCTTGCGCGTTGTATCACCAACACTACGCCTGACGTGATTTTATACTTTGACGGCCCAGTGCATGCACCTTTGACCGCGCCGGGGCCACCGTATAGATGACACGCACTAGTAGGTTGAAACCTTAGTAGCGCACCGATGAAGAAAACATCTGTAATAACCTCCGACCGCCCAGTTTTTTTGGTTGTCTTGAATTTCCGTTAAAAGCTCCGCCAAAACCTCCGTAACCATAAACAAATGTTGTAGCAAATGTTTTTTTAACAATTTTGGCCAATTTTATAACACTAAAAACCTCCTTTATAACCTCCTCTAGAGGGTATTTTCCTTGTAGTGTTTATTCATAACCACCTTGATTGTTTTTGCATGCTCCTACCTTAATCGAAATGCATCATTATTTCGTTCTTTTTATTGCATCATTTCAACTTAGGTTATGTCATATGTTGTGTTCATTGCATTTCCATTTAGGCTTTTGCCACAATTGCATTATCTGTCATATGCATCATTATATACCTTAGCTTTATCATATATGCATATTATTGCACCATTCCATCAAATGATATATGTATATTTGCATATTGGGCTTTGTAGCTTAGGTTTTCAACTTTGTATTGTTTAATTTAATTTTAAAATGACCCTAGAATGGTCATGTTTAAAACTAAATTTTTATCATGACACTAACCTTTGTTGTTTTTGTAGGTCAACAAGGATTCAGACATTGGGTCTCTAATTCTTGATCCATATACTTGAGAAAATATTTAGGATTAATGTGATGGTTTAAAAATGATTGAAATGATGGTTAAATGTAGAAAAGGGTAATGAAGTATGGTATATATATGGAATGATCGTTAATCTACGAGGATAAGTGTAGGAAAAGGGTAATGAATAGGTGATTATAATGGGTAAAATAATGAGGGCAGTGGTAGGATATAATATAATGCATATCAAGCACTAAATTCGTCTTAACAACTTCTAGAGAATTTCTTTAAAATCGAAATTTTAAGAGCCATAAATTGTTTGATGTCAATGATGTCCTCTGGTCAAATGATGGTCGACAATGTCTTTATTATTGTAACGATGGCTCTTCCAAGATATATTGAAATGTAGAGACTTATTTTTTCTTCATGTTTTCGCATCTAATTATTGATTCGGGATCTTTGAATGTTGATGTTGTTCAGGTTCCTTCTACAGTTTGTAATTGATGTTTCAGGTCCCTTCTGCAGTGATATTATAAATAATGTTTCAGTTCCCTTTTGACATGTAATTTTCAACAATGTTTCAAGTTGCTTCTGTATAATATTCTCAATGATATCGCATTCCCCTTCTGCAAAATATTTTCAATGATGTATCAGGTCCCTTCTACATAATATTTCCAATGATGTATCAGGTCCCTTTGTACTTGTAATTTAGGTTCCTTCTTCAATTCAAATGCTCAAACAATTTACATAGTTTTATTACAAACCTCCCCCTTGTTGATGTTAAGACTTGTCCTCAAGTCTTGCATGTCTTGGAGAATTAATTCTGCAAAATCATACTTAAGTAAAAACAAAACAAAATTCAGAATTCATATTGGCCAAACAAGTTGGTTTTCCGATATGAATTCTAGTTTGTATTGTTCTAGTCTCCTGGATTTTCACAACCAAACTCTTTTATTATTTTTATTTTTATTCTTCTGGAAATAAGGAAGGCATATTATGCTCTTCCATTATTTCCATATCGGTTTCTGTTGAAATTCTTTTCATAAAATCTTCTTTATTGATAGGCCTATTGTAAACTTTAAGCCTATGTCCATTCACTACAAATGAAATTGACACTTCACCTATTGTTTTTATTTTGACTGCTCCATTGTTGAAGATCTCTTATATCTCATATGGCCCAAGCCAATGAGTTGTAAACTTTGCCTTGAGATCTTTAAACTTGGAGTCAAACAATAGTGCCGAGTCTCCCTTTTGAAAAACTTTATTCTTGATGAATCGATCATGCCATTTTATTTTTTTCTCTTGCACTAATGATGTATGTTCCACTGCCTTATGTCTTATTTCATCCAGTTCATTTAATTGAGTCACTCTTTGTGCTTGTGCTTCAGATAGTTCCATTCCCAACTTTGCTGCAAGTTTATATGTATGTATTTGAAATTCTATGGGTAACAAGACTTACTTACCTTATACCAACTGGTATAGACTGAATCCAGTTGTGTTCTTCCATGTGATCATGTAGGCCCATAGTGCATTTCTCAAATTTTCAGACTAGTCTTTTATATTCATCTGCACAGTTTTTTTCATAATATTGTCCAAAAAATGGTTAGCTGACTCCACTTTTCCATTCGCTTGCGGATGATACGAAGTAGATTTTTTATGTTTGATCTTGTACTTCTTTGTGAGATCCCTTACAAGCTTGGAGGTGAATTGTGTTCCCTGGTCTGTAACAATATTTTGTGGAACTCCATACCTTACAAATATTTCTTCAAATAGAAAAGAAACAACTATTTCTTCTATTGCTCTTGCCTCTACCTTTGCCTCCACCCACTTACTAACATAATATGTACATACTGGGATGTAGTTCTTTTCGTTTGATGGCGGGTTTATTGGTCCCACAAAGTCTAGAGCCCATTGCTCAAATGGTTCTATGAGTGCTTGTGGCTTTAATGGAATTTCATTTGATGCCACTGGTCTTCCAATTCTTTGGCAGTTGTCACATCTCTTTACATAGGCTTTGGAGTCCTTGAATATTGCCGACCAGTAGTAGCCAAGTTTGAGCACTTTGTATGTCGTTTTGTCTACCAAATGACCACCACATAGCTCGTCATGACATGCTTTCAAAATATCTATAATCTCATCTTATCTAACACATTTTCTTATTATTAGATTAGAACTAGTATAAAAGATGTCACCATTGACCCAACTATACCTAGCACTTTCTCTAATTATCTTTCTTTTCTGTTTATTTGTGTAATGGGATGGTAGGATTCTAGATGATAAATATTTGGCTACATCTGCAAACCATGGAGTTTTGAAAGTTATAGAAAATAGATGTTCATCTGGGAAATTATCTAAAACTTGATTTGGATCACCAGGTGAATGAAGTCTTGATAGAAATTGTGCTACTTAACCTTACCTGGTTGATCTTGTACAATGATGTTAGATTCTTGCATCAATGACAACCATCTTGTAATTCCACCATTTGTAATTGATTTGTTCATTAAATATCTTATGGCTGAATGATCTGTGTGAATGAATACTTGATAACCTGCTATGTAATGCCTAAACTTATTAACTACATGTACTACATCTAACATTTCTTTCTCTGTAACAGTATAGTTCAATTCTGCTGGTGTTAAGTTTGTTCTTATGAAGTATATGGCATAATTAAATTGATTCTCTTTCTTTCCAAGTGATTCTCCTATAGCAATGTTAAATGAATTAGTAGATATATGAAATGGAAATGACCAATTGGGTCCTCGAAGAATGGGTGCAACTAAAATTTTTTCTTTTAATATCTCAAATGTATTTTGACAATTATTTATCCATTGGAATTCCACATCTTTTGCAAGTAACTTGAATAAAGGCAGAGCTATTTTACTGAAATTTTCAATAAATATCCTATAGTAGCCTGCATAACCCAAGAAAATTCTTACTTCCTTTTGCGTCATGGGTGGTATTAAATTCACAATGACTTGTATTTTTGCTGGATCCACCTTAATTCCTGAAGAATAAATATGGTGTCCCAACACGATTCCCCTAGTTAACATCATAAAGCATTTTTCATTATTGAGTGATAGATTTGTCTCTATGCATATTTTCAAAACTTTTTGAAGATTTTTTAAACAGTCATCAAATTTTTTGCCATACACAGTGAAATCATCCATGTAGACCTCTACACATTCATGGATCAGATCAACAAAGATTGCAAGGACTGCTCTCTAAAAAGTAGTAGGCGCATTACATAACCCAAAGGGAAAAACATTATATGCATATGTTCCCCATGGACAAGTAAATGTTTTTTTATCTTGGTCTTCCCATGTTATCTTTATCTGATTGTATCCAGTAAATCCACCAAGAAAAGAAATAATTTCTTCCCATCTAATGAATCTAGTACTTGATCAATAAATGGTAAAGGGAAATGATCTTTTAATGTGGCTTTATTGAGCTCTCTGTAGTCTACACAAATTCTCCACTTTCCATTTTTCTTAGGCACTACAACTAAGGGAGAAACCCATTAACTATCAAAAATACAATAGATGAATCCAACTTAACAATTTCTGCAATTCTTCTTTCCATATTTCCTTCATCATAGGATTCATCCTTCTTTGTGGTTGTCTCACATGTTTGATTTGATGATTAGTGTAAATGTGGTAAATACATGTTTTTGGATGAATCCCCTGCATATCTGTGTAATCCTAGGCAAAAGATTTCGAGTATTTTTGTAATAGTGCTATTACCTCTTATTCTTGTGATGATTGCAAGTTATTACCAATATTCAAATTCCTTCCAGGACTGATTTCTATGATTTTACTCTTTGAATTGGTAATTGAGTTAACAGGAAAAGTACTTTAAAATGGATTTTGTAATGATTGAATAATATAGTTTTCTTGGAAACACTGATTTAAAAGATGACTTGCAGCTTCATATTGTGTTATTCTAAGTTTCTCCAAAATATTTGGTTTTGAGATGAAAAGATCTAATAAATCCTCATTTTCTTCCTCTTCTCTAAAATTATAGACTTGATTAATACTAAAAACAGATTGAATTTCCCATCATTCTTCTCCATCAAGCCATGATAATAAAGAAGGAGATTGTGCTGGATTATGCAATGTAACATGTTTCCTTTCATCCCCATGTGCAATAATCATACTTCCTGATCTGCATCCAATGAAGGCATCTGTAGTGGCTAACCATAGTCTGCCTAAAATTAAAGGATGACCTCCTAAATTTGTTTTTGGTTGCAAAATGAGGAAGTCTACAGGATACTCCCATGAATCTAGAGAGATAATGATATCTTCTAATATTCCTTTTGGTACAACTTTAGATCTATATACAAGTTCTAAAACTATAGTAGTAGGTCTAATGTTGTTCAAGTTCAAATGTTTCATAGTCTCTGTAGTCATAACATTTATAACTGCTTCCAAATATATTAAAATGTTTGGCACTGGAAAATTATTGATCGAGATGGTAACCATAGGGATCCCAGGATCAACATATTTTTCAATCGTTGTCTTTGTAGACATGAGACTAGCTAATCTTCCAATGACCTGGATTGTGGGTGGATCTCTTTTTCTTCTGCCAGATTTCTTGATGCATAACTCCTTTATTGTTTTTGCATATATTGGAATGTCTTTTATTGCTTGCAACAAAGGAATTTTGACATATGTATTCTTCAATTAATCTAGAATATCAAATTCAAGCAGAGACATTGGGATTTTTTGTTGTACTAACCTCTCTGGATAAGGTGGTGTCTGAGTCATAACAGATATTCCTTTTTGAATTTGATTTTATGGTTGATATTGTTGACTTTGTTCTCCTTGTTCAGTTTTTTCTTCTATTACTGCAGGATAATATTTGTGTAACACCTTTCCAGACCTTAAGTGGATATCTTCTATGGGAAGAATGGAATATGTAGGATAGTATGTTGCCTCTTCCACATTGTATGCTGGTTTATCCACTTTGTTACTTGGATTAGTTACTAGCTGAGCTGGAAATTGTGTTGGTCTAGGAGGTGGTTGGTTAGAAGGAAGCTAAAGCTGCTGTGGTTGAGTTAGCATTGGTGCATGATTTTAAGGTGGAAATGGCATTGGTTGATGTTGCTGGAATTGTTGGTATTGGAATGGTTGTTGGTATGGCTATTGATATTGCTATTATTGAGGGTAAGGTGGTTGTTTGCATAACTATATCCTCTCCAAACCTGTGTAGGTTGGTTTTGATATTGCTGTGGAGGCCAAGCCTGCCATGGCATTGGAGTGTTCCATGAATTCTGAGGAGGATATTGAAAATTCTGGGGATTTTGTTGAGGCATCCTTGGTTGCCAAGGTCTCCTTGGTGCCATATAGTAGAGAGAATCTACCCCTTGTACTTCTTCCATTTGCAACTCTTTCAATTTTGGACAGTTTTCAGTTGCATTATTCTTTGTACAAATTCCACACGCTTGTATACCTTGCAAAGGACATTCCCTAAGTGGATGTTTTTGCCTACACTTTGGACAAAAAATTGCTAAGATTTGATTTTGTTCTTCTTTCTTCTTCTTGGATTTTAAAACATCTACTTGTGTTCCCAAAGTGCTTAAGAGATATGTTATGAAATTTTCTAGTAAACTTCATATTTCTGCTCTTGTTACTCCACTTGCTACAGATTTGGAAGCTCTTGATGTAACATCCCTCTTTCCACTTTTTGATATTCCCCTAGAATATTTCTGACAAAGTTCATTAATTTCATCAAATGGCAGGTTTGAGATATCTCCTTTTCCCATCACATTGAGGATATCTAAGTATTCATCTCTAATACCCTTAAGAAAAATTGTGCAGATGGTATCGGGATTCAGAGGATGTTGTTTGGATTTTGGAAAATTGTAAAGAAATCTCTCTAAATACTCCTCCAAACTTTCATCTTATTGTTGTGTCATTATAAAAATGTCTTCTTTTGAGTCTCTAGCCCTGCAGTAATCTTGATACTTTTTAAGAAAAAAATTCTTCATATTATCCCAAGAAGCAATTATATGTTCTCCTAAACCCATAAACCATTTTAATGTTGTTGGTTTCAAAGTAGCAGGAAAGAGACGAAGCTTGCGTGTGTCATCCGTGTACCCATACATTCTACATAAGATATCAAATTCAAACATAAATGAATCAGGATATTCTGTTGACATTCCACAAAAGTTAGGCAATACAGAAGGTGGAATGTTTTTAATTTTCACTTATTCTCCTAGTATTGCTCTTGTGTCTAATATTGGAAAGCCAAAAGTAGCTTCCTGATCATTATCATTTTCTTGTTCATTATCATGTAGTCTTTTGTTTTCATCTTCTCTTTTTGCTTCTTCCTCTATCCTTCTTAGTGCTTCTATTCTTCTATCTTCCTCTCTCTTTCTTTCTACTTCCAATTTCCTTTCTTCCTCTCTTTTCCTTTTCCATTCCCTTTGTTGTCTCTCGTATTCAATTCTCTGTTCAGGAGTCATAATTGGCATATTGGATCCTTCTCCTTCTTGAGTCATTTCTTGTTCATATATTTTTAATGTTTCAATATGAGGTTGATTTGGTGTTTCCTCAACTATCTTAATTTGTTCAAGGACAAGTTGTTCTAATTTTTCAGCAATTGGTTTTCTTGTTTCCTTTTGTTTTCCTAGGAAAAGAGTTTCTTTTGGTGATTGCTTTCTTTTTACCTCCAAGGCCAACAAAGTTTGTCTTTCAATTAAATTTGATCTTTGTCTTGATCTCTGCTTTTCCTCTAACTCCTCTAGAGTAGGTCTTCCAACAACTGGTGTTGTTAGTCTTGTGGATGGTTGAATTTTTGGGGGGTTTTGTTTAATGAATCTACCCTTCCGATCTTTATCTCTAGGCATAAATAAACATAACTTAAAAGAAAAACAACGTTTTTTTTTTTTTTACCAATTCGAAATATGCTTCCCTGGCAACAATGCCAAAAATGTTGGTCTGTTTACTGGGTAGACTAACACAAGTATTTTATTATCAATCCGGGCTTGTAGAACTTAGAAGCATCTCCAAAATATATGGATTTCAACTATAGTCAAGTTTAGAAGATGAATTATTGAAATTAAAGGAAATGCATATTACAAATATAAAACTTAACTAAATAATTTCTAATTCAATTATGTATAAGCAGAAGAAGAAGCTCCTAACTTAGGAGAACTTGTTTTTCCTTCTCTACAATACTACTTCATGAATCAGAAACTAACATCACTAATGAAAAATAGATCAAGATGCATAAAATAATAATAGAAGATGCTCGTAAATAAGGAGGTCCTTGATGTCCTTCATTGCAAATTCATTTATCATTAATGCCATTGTTAGAAAATTGGAAATTCAGAAAATCACTTAAAAGCAAGAAAGATGAATTCTAGTTTCTAGTCCCTGATCAGATAGAAGGATAGTTTAACTTAAACATTGGGTTGACCCTTCATATGCAGATTAGAAATTAGATTAGGATTCATCAGCAATCATAACATATCCTCATACATCTAATTAACTGCTTAAACATAAAACAAAACTAGTTCAGGAAATTGCAACTACATTAACCAGAAAGTGCACTTAGCTCGGTGTGGGGGCCCTCCACCCATGTCTTGCATGCTATGAGTAATTTCAGCTACTGAAAATCAATAAAGAATTCACCACATAGAACAACAGAAAAGGAGATAGAATTGGTTCTTCAATTAGCTCTCAAAGTTTCAGAAATATCAAAGTGAAATTATACAAATTCTACATATCAATGCCTTATGTCTTAGGATTAAATAGAGAAATGTGAAACAAACTCAACTAAAATGTCTCTAACATCCATGTCTATCCTTATCCTTTCTATTCTAGTCGAACTCATCCATCTAATCTCTCAAAATCTGGAAAATCCCATAAAATGCTAAATTTGGCCTATTTCCTAGGGATTTCCGTAATAACAGGTCATGTTTGACCGCCTTTGACCGGGCCTGTTTAAGATCGGTTTGACCGAACCAATAGGTCCACGTCCATTATTAGTTCCCAAGATTTCAAGAAATGTGCTTAGTTCGAGCCCAAGTGTCCTACAAGTATGACATCAATGAAGCCATTACGAGAATTTCTCGTCTTGTCCAAAAATGCACTTAAAATTAAATTTTTGTAAAAACTTTTAAAAACTGCAAAATGTATTTTATATACATGGATATGCATAAATTTTCCAAAATAGAGTGAATATGGATGGTATATGGATGGATAGAATGGTAATAAAGTGTATTTACTTAAACAAAATTGGATAAAAAACGAGGGCCAACACCTTGGAAGGAACCTGTAATTTTGTTGCATGGAGGGATCACATGGAGGTGGTATTGGATGAGAATTTACTCCTAGATTACATCAAGAAAAATGTTGCAAAAACACCAGAATATGATACCCAAAACCTTTCTCAATGGAAGAAATATGTAGCCAAGACAAGGAGAATAATCTTGGAGAGAGTGTGGGATCACATTATCTCAAATCTCCATGGAAAAGATACTTCGTTCACAATGTTGAAAGACTTGACGGATTTTTTTGTGAATAATAGTGACCACAAGAAGCTGACACTCAAGGATAAACTTTGAAGTATCAAGGTGCAGAAGAATGAGACTATTCCACAGTATCTAAGCAAGTTCACACAATGTCGTGATGAACTTGGCAGGGTTGGTGTAAATGTTCCTAAAGAATACTTGGTAAGCCTAGCCCTTTTGGGCCTTCCCAAGAGTTGGCATAACTATCAAGATTCAGTGAATGGGAGGGAGAAACTACCGATTGGGAGCACTTATAGTTTGATTTGGTACACGAGGAAATAAGGTGGAATACCAGAGATGGAACCTCATCCAAAGAAGAGGAAGAGTATTTTGATCTAGTCACCAAAGGAATGAAGGCCAAAGGAAATAATTCCCATGGTGAGGTTGAATCCAACCAAGGGGGCAAGAATAAATACTTGTCCAAAATTAAATGCTTCAATTGTCATGAATTCAAGCACTATGCTACTAAGTGTCCACACAAAAAGTCTAGCAAGAAGGAATTTGCGGTAGTAGCAGTAGGTGAAGCTTTGGCTTCATAGTTTGAGATAGAATTTACCCTCATTGAATGCATGGAAAACACACTGATGGGAAGTGTGTGGTACTTGGATTCAGGAGCGTCGTTCCACATCATTGGGTGTAGAGAGTTTTTTAGTGACTTGGAGGAGAAAGATCTCCAAATGAATATTGAGTTTGGAGACGACATAATGTACAACGCGATTGGGATTGGTACATACACCTTTCAGAGGGTCTCAAGATCCCCTCTCAGACTCAAGGATGTCATGTTCATTCTAGGCCTAAAGAAAAAAATCATCTCTGTTGCGGTTTTGGAAGACCGTGGTTATGATGTGATCTTTAGCAAAGGGAAAGCATTCCTAAGAAACATAGCTGTTGGGTGCAGGAATTACACTTAAGCAAAATCCTCAACACTTAATTGTCAACCCAGGGGATTCATAAACTTAGAGATGAAGCACAGGAAATGCTAGAGATGGTATGAATTTTTCTGATATAAATCCCTACTTTATTTGAAGGAAATATCACATAATCGAATCAAGACGAAAAAAAGATAACTTGAGTCATCAAAATAATCTAAGACTGAAACAAGAAAGAATGCATTTGCGAAAAGGAGATCAAATATAAAAAGGCAATTATTCTTTAACTACTAAGAGAGTGTTTTTCTTCAACAAAGGCATTTTAACAGTCTCGTTAGATGGGCCCTTAAATATGCTTCCTTAGAGATTTCCTTCTCAGAGTTTTATGTAGAAGGTATAAACTATGTCTTTACTGAAGGTTTTTCTACTTCATGCAAGGGCTCGAGCTGTTCAAGGTTCAGAGCACTTAGATCCTGTGACAAGAAGCTATTTCTTGCACCAAATCAGAGCTTCCTGTACTTAACTTTTAATTCTTAAAATGATTATTTAATTGTCGCAAGTGCTACTTTGCTCTAAAACCAGATTGCATATATGAAAAGTAAATGTTTCTGAATTTAACGAAGTGAATAAATAAAGAAACATAAACATCTATCCTGTCATAATCATTCAATGAAATAAAGTTGCCGAAAGTAAATGAAGACTTGCTGTAACACACCAATGTGCGCTGGTGCAGGTGTATGTCTCTTGCTTGGACAAGGCGGGGAAAGCCAATCAACCAAAATTGTAGAAAAGAAATGTCACACCAACGTGCACTAGTGCAGGATGATTTCTCCTGCTTGGACCAAGCGGAGAAAGCCAATCCGAAATCAAGTGCAGGAAAGAAATTCTATTTGCTTCACGCAACGGATCCGTTTTCACACAGACAGGAATTTATGCGCTAAAAGCTAAATCACACTATGACAATAAAACATAAATTACAAGAAGAAGAGAATGGGGTAAACGTGCTGGGTTGGCTGGGCCCTAGCCAACCAGCGCGTTTCCCTCTTAAGCGAAAACGCTACTCAGCACTTAATTTAATTAATCAACCAAACCATAAAAACACAATTCATGAAATCGAGGCAAAATTCCTTTTTATTAGATCATTGAGGCAAATACATGTGTGAATACACATTAAGCCCAGATTCAGGCAATAACAAAATAACCTGCTATCGCGTCTCTGTTCTTCTCTATTCTCTAAAACTTTCACTCCCTAAGTCCTATTTACAAATTACATTACATAGATCTATTGGCCGAAGGCCGAAACAGATCGTTCAACTATTTCATAACAAAATGCAAAATTTAGATTGTTCGGTCTTCAAAATAAAACGGTTTTGAAAAACTGGCCGTGACCAATCTTCAACTTCCACCCTTTTCGGATCTAATCTTTGGCTGCCTTTGGATTACGTGCTGTCGTGGTGGAAACTGCTTGAGTCAAGGCGCTGATCAAGAGGGTTCGGATCCGTCGTGATGATCTGCTGTGCTGGCAACGGTACAGGATCTGATCCTGCACTAGGATCATCAATCACGATAAGCATTCTAACCACCAAACAACATTGGAGATATCGATAAGTTACAAAGAATAATTTAAAAGTAAGAAATCATGTAATAAATATTTAATAAAAGCTAAATTAAATTAAAATATGAAGAATAAATGTTTTTACAAAATATGTCACCGTGCTTGGACTAGTGCAGGATGAGGGTGCATAAAAAGGGTAAAACAGAGGTAAATGATTATGGTTTAGGAAGGGTAAAAATGGCCAAAAGAGAGAAATTTAGGGGGCTAACATCCTCCCATCCTTAAGCTGTTGTGTGTCCTCACACAAATTTTTTACCTTTGTAAAAAACCTTCAAAATTTGAGCATTCCAGCTCAATCCTGCTTCGGCATACTATCATCAGTCTGCAGTGTTTCAGATTTCATCTTTTTGTTGCTCTTCAATTTCTTCGTCCTCTTTTTAAGCTGTCTGAAACATTGTGAAGCACGGTACTTCCATACCCTGAATTCTCCTTTCTTCTTTTGGATCTCTGCCGTGAACTCTTCCTTATTCTGTTCTTTTTCCTCCTGTGTTTTGGCTAAGAGTTGCTCTAAATTCTATACTTGAAGCTCGAGCTCAAGTATCTGAGTAGCAGAAGCTACCGAATCTTCTTCCTTTTCCGTCCCGACAGGAATTTCAGGGACTTCAGTATCGCTTGTGTTGTTGGCGATCACTTCTTGCTTTTCCTCTTCTTCCTCCGGTTCTTCCTCTTCCTCAGGTTCTTCTTGTTCCTCGGGTTCTTGTTATTCCGGTTCTTGTTCTTCCACTTCCACTTCTTTCGGCTCTTCTTCGTCTTCTAACTCTTTTGATTCTTCCTCTTCTCCTTCTACTTCTTTTGGTTCTTCTTCATCTTCTTGCATTGGTGCAGGAGGGGACTCAACGTCCTGTGGAGACTATGGTTCTACACCCACACCAGGTTCATCATCCTTTTTCCGACTCTGTTTAAGGAAATTGGCCAACAGTATATCGTCTTTGACCTCTACAGATTCTGCTGCGTCCGCAAGGACTGACAGCAGATCGTCTTCCTCGGGGGTCTGTTCATGTAATGGTGGAGATTCTTCAACAGGTATATTGGTCGTCTTTTTATTTGGAGATGGAACCATTTTTTCTGCTAATTTCCCGGTTTGTTTCCTTCTTGCACTGGTGCAGGAAGGACTTATCTTCGCACTATTACACGGTCCTTTTCTCATACTAGTGGGGTCCTCCATTTCCTTTAGCTGTTCCAACAACGTCTCGCAGGTCATGTTTTTAGTCTTCAACTATTTCTGGACCAAGATCTTGATCATTCCGTGATGATACAATTTCTTATCGCCCTGGTCTACCCGTGCTCCCTGTACGCCCTTGGCCATCTTTTCTAAACTCTTAAGAAAAAAGTAAGTGAAATCCATCCTCCATCGGACGTGCCAACCGGGTTCAAAGTGTTGTAGCATCCTGAAATGATATACAAAGGTGAGGGAGTACCTCCCTTCGCAAGTCACAAACTTCTGGAGGATAAAGAGGAGGTCCCGCCACTGTCCCAACAGGGCACTGCGCGGAGCTCCCGTCTTCCAATTTACCTTCATATTCTTATCAACAACGAAGTGCTACCAACGCTTTCTTTCCAACTTTTGATTCTTAAACCATTGCTCTCCAGTGCTGCTCAAACCCGTTGCTGCTGCTATTAGTTTCTCCGTGACTTTAAATTTTAGGGGCCCAATTTTCACTCGGCCATTTCTAAAGCTTTTTGCAAACTGTAGGGCCACCACCTTGTTGTACCCGTTAAATTTCTGTAGGAACGGAAGAAAGCCTGAGTCTCGCAATAGTGCAAGACTATTGCGAAACTCGGCGGTCTGATCTACCTCGCTGAGAGACGACGGTTCACAACAAACAGGCGGCATTGCTGCTAATAGTTATAAAAAGTCCAACGAAAGCTGCATGCAACACCGAAAAATTGAGCTTTTTATAAATAGGGATCCAACCGTCTCCCGTCCCTTTTGTCTCATCACTAATTCCTTCCACCGAAATAGCCGTAGATGCGCGACATCTTTGAATCGTGCCGGATTGGTACTGGCGGCTGTAATATCCCAGATGGGATATTTTAACTAAAAATGTAGAAAAATACTGAATACCACAATTTGCCATAAAATAAGCATTCACTCAACAGAAGATTGCCATGTAAAATAAAAAGACAGGAAACACTGCAATCCAATACCATATAGAACATAAGAAAAATCTCAACTTTTATTATAGATAATAAACAGGGGTTTACATATAGATCTGACCCAGAAAGAGCTGAGATAGAAAACTGGCCACCAAGATAAGCTGCTGAATGGCGCTGGCCACAAAATGAACTGTTGCACTCTCCCTCCGGCAACAGCCGACACTTAACCCACTGAAAATGATGAAGCCCAAGTTGAAGATCTGAATGATCCTCACACCAAACTCTGAAGCTCTGTGAAACTCCTAAGTGAAGTCTCCCAAAAGTATTGGGTTTCCGTCCAATACTAACAAATCACCCGAGGGTTTCCGTCCTGGGGCTACTGCATGAAGTAGAGAACCACGTCCTCAAAGCTCTCATACACAAGAAAATGATCTACTCCAAAGATGTCTCCCAATGGCCTCCTCCCTTTCTTTTATAGATCCCTTGGAGCCTTCTAGAGCATTATTTTATTATTATTTTATTCATGGAGCACTTTTCCCTTTTATTAAAATATTATAAAATATCCCTTTTTAATGCAGAAAAGGGTAAACCAGCTACCACGCCTTCTTCGGTCACTAAAATCTGTGTCTAACTATCCCATCGTGTAGGTCTCCTCATCCCGGTTCCAATGAGCTATTACACTAAGGTGTTCCATCATGTATTCCTCCCAGAATGCCACCTTGAGCATAATTAGCTGAGTTAAGCCCATAAATAACTCAAAATTCCGAAAGTTATCAGAATTCATCGGAACAAAATCCAAACTGCTCGGATGATGGAGTATATCAAGCGAATGCCTCCAAACACCATGAAAACTCCTCAAAACTCCTCCGAAAAGCTCCTGAGCCCACTGATAGCACCAATCTGTACATGTGACCTGTCTGCTCCTAACTTCTGAAGTCCCTCCTAGCCTTGTCATGGGTGATACCAAAAATGGGAATATTACAGACGTCCCACCCCAATATTACTTGCCCTCAAGCAATTGAAATATGTGGGCCACTCTGTTGGCCTGCCGCATCTCAGACCCAATGCCTGGATCCCATACCAACCTCTGGGTGCTGCTATGCACCTGTGTCAAACCTCTTGGAACAAATCCCTCAATGCCGAGATCCCAAACTGATCTCTCTCTGTCCTAGTCAACAGACAATCCCCCCGGATCCCAATGCCACCATGGCCAATCATCGCCCAAGTCCCACGGCTCAGGCTGTGCACTGTCTCTGGCTATAGCTGATGCTCTCATAGGTGAAGACCACCAACAAGCATCAATGCTCCTAGGCTCCTGCTGTGCTGTACCTGTAACGGCATATGCTGCCCCACCAACTGCATACCAACTCATCACCTCTCTCCAATCCAAGTCCCGACTCAATCCCATGTTGATCCTACTCTCCTAAAATCGGGAAGGAGTCCTGAAGTAACGACAATCGGTGCCCTCCTGCCAACTGGAATCTGTAACATCTACTATGTCTAGGGGCCCCTGCTCTGCTATGCTCCCCACGAAAAATACCATACCATCAAGAGGGTACCAGCTCATGATCTCCCGCCAGTCCATCATGGAAGAATAATCCAATGTAGCAACAACTACACATGGAACATGCCCAGAGTGTTGCCGCCAGCCTGTAATCAACTCCCACTGATCTGCCCTGTCTGCCAATGGAAGCTGCCTGTAGAAGAAAGCCCCTCTCTCTATAATGGGCCAAAGGGGGCAAGATATGCTGTAAGCCCCATCGATGTACTCCTGGAGAGTGCTACTCACTAAAAATACTGCAGCTCTGCTGACTGCATGTACATCTATCTGCATCTCATCTCTGTGCCGACTCACAGATGGATGCTCCACCATCTCCAACAGCTCCTCCCACTCCTGATTAGGAATGTCATGCTCCTGTTGCCTAGTGGTCCCCTGCAGAACAATCCCATCAACCTCCAACACCTCCAGAGGATATAAATCTGCAACTGTCGTCACTGTACTCGGTGTCTGTGCATCTGACTGCTCCTCCTCAAAGGCTGACCCCAATGTTAGCAGCATATCCATCATAGGCTCAATGTGGGCGCCCATCTAGACCTCACCCAAGGAAATTTCATGCCTGGTGTCCATAGTATCCTCCTCTGCTAACTCAGGCTCCATCATATGCTGCTTTGGCTGAATCGTCATAGGTGACTCATCACCCAGAGTATCTCCCATAGAGTCCCGTGACTGCTCACCCTGCACACTGGAACACAACTCCGGTCTACTGTCATCCTCTCTGCATGGCTGCTCTCGCTCCCTAGAAGCATCCTCATATGATCCCATGGACTCATCTGAAGAAGAGTTCTCATCCTGGCATACGGAAGGAACGTCTACCTGCTCAACCTCTGCTACCTCATCTGCATCTCTCAAACATGAGTGATCAAGCCCCCAAGGTTCTTTGCGAATGAAGCAAAGTCCCTTCCTCCTTAGCTCATTTCTGCTGCCTGACCCACCAAACTGGAGCCGCTCCTCTCTGGTCAACTGTCTCCTGAGAAACTCAATGTTCTGCTCAACTAGCCCTTGGGCTAGTTCATAAGCAACGGGCGAGACCAACTGCTTTCTCCTCCAAACGCTCAACAACTGGGTCTGCAACTCTCAGCCAATGGTCTCATGGTCTCTCATACATGATGACAAGATGGACTGCATGTGTGCTATGACAGTATCAGGATGATGTCTTCTAATGCTGAAGAAGCATCGGAACATCTGCAAAACCAGGGCATCACACTCAAGGTCAAACATGATGACATAAGTCTTGAATGTGGCCATACCCCATAAAATCTCAAGCTTCTTCCCAAAGGTAGAGCCTGTACTGTTGTCCAAATCCTAAAAATTCCCTACAATCAACCTCATAATTCTCCTCATAACATCATCATTATATGGCTCTATAGGTGCGGTCAATTTCATGATGTTACTGAGGCAAGCTGCAACTGGAAGTGTGTCCCCTTCACAAGGTTCTTCCAAGAATTTGGGTTGTATAAGAGCAAGCATAGCAGGCTTTAGAGCCCAAATCAGCTCCTTCCCTTCTGCTTGGTCTATTGTAGACATGAGTTCATTAAGCTCTTCTAGTTTGGACAAAACTCTCCATGACATCTTCATGTGTTTCAGATCTGTCCCAAACGCAAAAAATTGCAACGGTAATCTCCGATGTTCCTGAAATCTTTGGTTGTCCTTTTTGAAAGGATGGCATTAATTCTTCTTGAAAGGGTTTATTTGGTTTTGTTTTTTGGTCTTCGATGCATAGTTAAGGAAAGTATATTTCAATTCGCACGAAAAATTGCCTCAATTTGCTGGAAAGTATATTTCAATTCGCACAGAAAATTGCCTCAATTTTTGCGGGAAAGTATATTTCAATTCGCACAGAAAATTGCCTCAATTGAATAATGGCTACTGCCATGGATCACATATGTAGACATCGACCCAATCAATTTGAGGAGATTCCCCTGAAAATTTCCCTTCCAGAATTTCCTCAAATTTACAATAAATTTCTGAGTTTTTGTTATAGTTTTCAGGGGTCTTTTGTCAAACAGTTTGGGCACACACCACTATAGGTGCACTTGTCATAATTTTGATTCAAATACATAGCGACTTCTATGCAAACAAGAAAACGCTTTATAACCACCAAGACTGATTTATATTAATTTCCAGAAATTTTCTTAAGACTGATGTGAATCTGGTTATAGCACTGTGAAATGTTTCTGAAATGATTCCCAACCTTGATATAATGTAGCAAGAAAGAGCCACTAATGTAATCACTGCTAGACGCTGCCCAATGAAGTCACAACATGACGCACAAACCTAGATAGTCTCATTCAGTCAATCACCAGTTCATTTTTCTACCCAACTGTTGGTCTATGCTAGGTTGTAGTGGGTTCTCCTTCCCAAATCGTCCTTAGCAAATGAAATGTATGCCCTCGGCCTTCCTCAGCAAGAACACCCGGCCTTCCTCAACAAGAATACACAGTCATCACAGCAGAAGCATCCTTCAGCAATTGTGACTGTACACGGCCAGCCCAAAAAAAAAAAAAAACGTGAGTCCCACTTAATAATGATATTTGGCTTTTTAAACTTTCGGCCCTTCCAAATAATTTCTGGACCTAGGGTTATGGTGGAATGCGGTCCTTGAAAATTACAATGATTTTGGCTTTCTTGAAAATTAAATTGGCTTGCAACATAGTAATTCTCTGCCCATTTTAAAATACTAAACCTTTTGAAATAAAAATCACAGGACCTTTCAAAACTGCAATGGCTCGGTCTTTAATTTCGACGCCTCTTTCCCCAAATTATAATCTTGGCTTCTACCTTGGAATTTCGCCGCCTTCTGAATGATAATAATTCGGGCAAAACCAAAATGATTTTCCCTTACAAAATTTGACGTCCCTATTATTCCCGCTCGGATTGTAAAACTCCCTCACGCCGCCTGTGATTGATTACAATCTACCACTGTATAATACCACTATATAATTCTGTGTACACAGTCTTGATTATAGTCGAATTCCTTCAATTTGCACTCATCCCTTCACCCATGCCCACGCATTTGGTCTCGCAGCAGCCAAACTGTGCTGGTATTTCACCCTTCTTGCAGCAATGATAACTCGGTCCAATTGAATGCATACGACGAATGGTAAATAATTCGAGTCTGTAGTGGATCCGTGCTCCACAAATCGACCGTGCATGCCCTGTGGCTCCACTCAGCAGACAATCTTGTCGGGTGGTTTCGTGTGGCCCACACCATAAACACAAGTCGATGTGCAACAAACTGCAGTGTTTCTCTGATGTGCTCGACAAATTTTAGGAAGCTATTTTGTTTATCCCCGTTTGACTGATTGCCTCTAATCGCACAACATAAACCGTGCGACCCAATTCTTCGTGGTCAACTGAAAACTCGGCTCGGACAGACGCACATTACCTAATCAAATGGAACACGCGGTCACAGGTATCATTGTGGCCCTCTAAGAATTATTGAAATAAACTCCTCCTTGCTGCCACAATCACTGATGGGGTGTCCACGGAGAGAGTGCCCCCGAATTCAGCATTCCGACAGCCGGAAATATGACGTCTCTGACCATTTCAGATAAAATATGATAGCTCTCGTTCAAAGTCGATTTCCCCTAGATTTTCGAATGGTGTTCACGCTCAGAGGTCTGCAAATTCGATTTCCTTCTTAAGAGTACCACCCTCACGACAGTTTGCTCACGCCCCTTTCAAAAATAATTTGGACGACCCTTTTGATAAATTTCAAAACCCTAATACTTTGCACTTTTGAGTCTTTGTCCAAATAATTCAACAATTTGAAATAGAATTTGCAACGATTTCACATGGCTGGCAGGAAAAATATCCTCAGTAATTCGATTACGATCCTTCTTCGAGATTGGTCTGCAACCAACCCTTTGATAATAGTCGCTGTAACTGAAAATTGTAATAATAATCACTACAACTAGATCTGAAACCCACAGGCTGAGCCAAGACTTTGGCTCCGATACCACTGTAATATCGCGGATGGGATATTTTAACTAAAAATGCAGAAAATTACTGAATACCACAATTTTCCGTAAAATAAACATTCACTCAACAGAAGATTTCCATGTAAAATAAAAAGACAAGAAACACTGCAATCCAATACCATATAGAACAGAAGAAAAATCTCAGCTTTTATTATAGATAATAAACAGGGGTTTACATATAGATCTGACCCAGAAAGAGCTGAGATAGAAAACTAGCCACCAAGATAAGCTGCTGAACGACGCTGGCCACAAATTGAATTGCTGCACTCTCCCTCCGGCAACAGCTGACACTGAACCCACTGAAAATGATGAAGCCCAAGTTGAAGATCTGAATGATCCTCACACCAAACTCTGAAGCTCTGTGAAAATCCTAAGTGAAGTCTCCTCAAAAGTATTCGGTTTCCGTCCAATACTCACAAATCACCCGAGGGTTTCCGTCCTGGGGCTACTGCATGAAGTAGAGAACCACGTCCGCAAACCTCTCATACACAAGCAAATGCTCTACTCCAAAGATGTCTCCCAATGGCCTCCTCCCTTTCTTTTATAGATCCCTTGGAGCCTTCTAGAGCATTATTTTATTATTATTTTATTCATGGAGCACTTTTCCCTTTTATTAATATATTATAAAATATTCCTTTTTAATGCAGAAAAGGGTAAACCAGCTACCACGCCTTCTCCAGTCACTAAAACCTGTGTCTAACTGTCCCATCGTGTAGGTCTCCTCGTCCCGGTTCCAATGAGCTATTACACTAAGGTGTTCCATCATGTATTCCTCCCGGAATGCCACCTTGAGCATAATGAGCTGAGTTAAGCCCATAAATAACTCAAAATTCCGAAAGTTATTGGAATGCATCGGAACAAAAGCCAAACTGCTCGGATGATGGAGTATATCAAGCGAATGCCTCCGAACACCATGAAAACTCCTCAAAACTCCTCCGAAAAGCTCTTGAGCCCACTGATAGCACCAATCTGTACATGTGACCTGTCTGCTCCTAACTCTGGAAGTCCCTCCTAGCCCTGTCATGGGTGATACCAAAAATGGGAATATTACATTTATAAAATATAGGAAGGTAGATGTTAGTATGTTCCCGTAGTTGCAACTGATGTTTATCTTCCACTCTTGTTTACATTTATAATGAGATTTGTAACATTCCTTGATCAGTTAGATAGATTGTAATTGTTTTATGTTTGTCATGATTTTACGCTTGTCGTGGTGTCACTTGACTGTATGTACAAGTAATCAAATGTTGGTAACAGCGTGTATCGAGCTTGAGGAGAGGGACAGATCAAGAAGCTTCGACGGAAGACGACAACATAACATCTTCCTTGCTCTAAATTTCATTTATAATATAGGAAGGTAGATGTTAGTATGTTCCCGTAGTTGCTAAACCCACCCTAGGGCTAGAGGGATCGCCTCTGTCCGCATAGGGGATTTACCTGGACAAAAAATTGGCGACTCCGATGGGGAGTTTCCTTTGAGTTTTTCACTCTTTGAGGTCTTAGTCATTCGATGAGTTTAGTCGAACAACCATTTCCCTGTTTGTTCCTATGTTTTTCATCAATTACAATCTTTTAGTTTTTGCTTGAAGTGGTGAGTCTGGCCTTGGTTAGGAGAAATTATTATTATTATTATTTTTATTTATTTATTTTTATTTTTATTTATTTATTTGTTTTTTTTTTAGTATATATATATATATTTGTTTTTTTGGTAAGGCATTGGCAATTTTATTTTTCTGACAGTCACGCCGATTGGCACTAGTTGTCAGTTATAAAGTTGCGCCATTGGGCCGTTGGCGCTAGTTTCAGCCCCTAAAGTCGCGCCAATTCCAAGGTGTGTGAAAAATTAAGGTTTTTTCCCCAAGTCTTTCACCAGTGTGTCTTGCCCTTCCGATCTTTTTCTCTATATGATTTACATGTTCTCCCCTTCACTCAAGTTGGTTTGATTGGCTCATTGGCTTGTTTTTTGGTTGTTTTTTGTCCTTTCTATTGGGATGTGCATCCTACATCCTAGGTTTTTCTAGGATTGTGCATCAATTGCCTGGTTGCATGCTTCGCAAGACATCTCCGTGCTGATTGAGTCTGTCTCCTTTCTTGGTGAGCCATATTTAGTTGATTGCCTTTTTATTTTTTGTTGGTTGAGTGATCTAGTCTCAAGTGTCTGTCCGAGTTCATTTGGTCTGCTTCTTCACTTGTGAGCATAGATTACATTGCTCATTATTCAGCTGAAAAGTCTTCTTTCTATGATTTCTTGATGTAAAAGGGAATGAATGCCTTATTTTGAGCCCACGATTTGGGAGTACACTTTGTGCTTGAACTCATATGTCTTGTAGCCTTTTGAGGAATTTCATTACAAAGTGTTCAAAACATGATTTTATTCTTAATTTTTGTTGCATCCTTTTTGCATTAAGGAAATTTGCATCCATTTAGTTTTCATCTCAAAGTTTGCTTTTCGTTAAAATGCATTAGATCAAGTTGCATTGAAAAGTCAGGTTTGAAATCTAACATTGAACTTAGATTACATTGTTTAATGATTGAAAACTAAAATTCGCTTTGAGTGCATTCTCTTTAAGTAAAATCTCGCATTAAGTAGATTCTCATTTCATCGAAAAATGCATTGAGAACATTCTTGTTCATTTAAAAAAAGAAGAAAGGAAAATTGTGCATAGATTACAATTGCATAGTTTTCAAAAAGAGAATTTTGCATAGATTACATTGCATAATTCACATCTTTGAATGTTTTAGATTACTTTTGGATGGTGAAAGTCATCTAATTAGGAAAAAATTTCGTTTTCTGTAGTACTATTTGTTGCATCATTGTTTGAGACTCTTCCCTTAACTAGATAACATTCATCAAATTGAAAGATTTATTTCCTCATATAGCTGCATATAGAAGTTTTCATATGATAGCGGTAGGGCCTTGAAATTGAAACCTAATTCAAGATAAAACGTAAATTTTATTCAATCAATCTAAGGAAGCATTGAAACTAAACTCTCATATTTAGAGGTCTAGGCTAGTGACGTGTTCTGAGGTCATTAAACCTAACAGTTGTCGCTCGCCATCTGGCATTAAACAACGCTAACATGGACTTGTGTTCCCCATACCATCGCGTATATAAAGGGAGACCCTCATAGGTTGCAATCTTTTATCCATAGGAAGCCAATTCTGCCACCCTGTAACTGTGATACACCGAACACATCATTCAGGGAGATTGCCTGCAAGTACGTTAAGTCCTTGGTCATTTCTCTTTCATTTGATCACCAAGGTGTATATTGCAGTTCACCAGAGCTTAGTACACCCTCTTTCTTAGATTCCCTAAGTAGTCATTTTCATCTTTCAGCGACTCTCCAAAAATTTAAAAGATCATCGAGCACTTGTCCTTTCGAGCTCATTCAAACTGAAAGCAACTATAGTCACCTTTTGTCCTTTTCTTGACTCTAAAAATATGAAAAGGCAGAGTTTTGTTTCAGTGTCTTAAAATTGACTGCCCACGAAATATTATTGGTTAAAGTTATATTCCTTAGTGATTCTTTAGGGTTGTTTCCAATGGCAATGTTTCCCGAGTTCATCAACCAAGGAATCCCCTCAGATGGGAATCTTGGTCCTTTTCCTTCGTTGGAGAATGTTGGTGCCCCGTATATGGCAACATTGTCCCTCCCGGGATTAACCATTGGTCTGTCAATTTGGTTGTTTTCAACCCCTGTGGTTTAGAACATCCAAACCGTTTCTTAACCAAGTTCTCCTATGCCTTAACCATGTCAACACCATGTTGATCCTAATATTGACCCCTCACCTTCTTCGCCTGTTTCTTCACCTCGTTCTTCCTCTTCACTTGGTGAAAGTCTATATTCTAGTAACTAGGTGGCTAAGAAGAATAAGAAGAAGTCAAAGAATAAGAAGGAAAATAAGTTAGGGGGGGAATCAACAACTATTGCTACCCATGCAGCTACTGTCAAGAAACCTACCACTCCATCTTGCAGAGTCAAATTCCCTCGCAAGCTATGTGAGGGTGACCACCTTCTTCGTGATTGCCCTGGTATTCCCAAGGTGATAACAGTGTGGTGCGTTGGCTCAATTCGTCCTTCATCATCAACCTCTGGGCATTATGCTGATGATGAGCCTTCACCTAAAGATAATGAGACTCGTAAGAAATAGGGTAAGATTAAATTTCCTTATAGGTTGTGTGAAGGGAACCATCCCATTCACCTTTGTCCTTATATGGATGAAGCTTCTAAAGTATTGGATACCCTTTCGACTTCTGATTCCTGTCTTCCCGTTGGTTACCGAAATTTTTCTTTGAGTCTTCCGATATTTGGTCCAATCATTGATCGGGATCCATCTATGGTCAATTCCACTCTCTCTAAAAGTTAGTCTCCCGAGTCTATTTCCGACCAATCATTGGCTGAGAAGAAGGATGACCTGGTTCCACCTACAGTCCATTAGGTCTTTTCTGTTGAGAGTGGGTCTCATCCTAGTCAGGTTCTTTTTGTTTCCTTTGATTCCCCGGGATCGGAGGGCGATCCTCCCATTTACATGATCCAGGAGGATGATCCTCTGATTCCTATTGCCATAGTTCCAGAAAGTGATCCTCCTGCTCTCATTCTCGGATTCCAAGAGGATGGTCTTTCCACTCCCCTGATGTAGGGGGATAATCATCTTATTCCTATGGCATCCCCTCCACGTAGTTTGTTCGCTTCCTTTGATTGGAGTCGATTCACGGGATATTGTCTTCCTTCTTACATGCCCTTTGAGTTCATTGTGCAAGCTTGCGATATGGTTGTACTGGGCATGATTATAGATGAAGGCGACTTGGTTAGTATTATGTACTCAACTACATGGCAAGCTTTGGGTTCTCCATAGCTTATGCCTATTACTCATAATCTGTTGGCTTTTAACAGAGGAACAAGTCAGTCGTTAGGGATCCTTCCGAAGTTACCTATTACTTTGGGAGGAAAGACCGTCTATATAGACGTGGTGGTTGTCCAAGGCCCCTTGTATTTTAATTTACCCTTGGGGCGCGACTATGCTTATGCCATGGGCGCGCTTGTCTCTTCCCTCTTCCATGTGATCTGTTTTCCACATGAAGGTCGGATTGTGACCGTTGATCAGATTTCATTCTTTGGTCCTAATGTGACATATGGTCTACCATTGTCCCTTCCTGGTCCTTACCTGTCGGTGCTACCTTCCCCGCCACATGTCAATTATGTGGCCACCTGTTCCATGTCTGTGTCCACTGATAATTCACTTGGTGAGGTAGCACACAATGTACTGGGGGCATTGGATCCTAATTTCCAGAGTATTGTTCTCCCGTCGGATGAGAAACTCTTGGAATCCATGACTTACTATTCATCATGATCAGGTGATTCGGAGCATAGTTCATTTTCTTGTGTCAAGCACCTTAAAAAATGAAACAAGCTCATTAGAGCATAGTTCGTTTTCTTGTGTCAATCTCCTTAAAAAATGAAAAAAAAAACTCTTATGAGGATAGTTAGTTTGCTATGTGAACCTCGTTAAAAATTGAATTAGTTCATGAGGATAGTTCTTTTACTGTGTCAACCTCGTTAAAAAAATGAAACAGGTTCCCATGCAATTCGAGATTTTGATTAGATCTTGTAAAATCCCAGTCGAGTCTTCCTCTTGATCTCGTAATTTTAACCTTCATTCCATCCACCAGTCAGTAACTAGTAGTCTACTCCGGTGAATGCGCTGAAGCTTAGGGGGCATGTACCTTGAATTGAGTCACCATGTTGGGGGCATGCAAACCTTTTCAAGCATAGTTTGTTTCTATTTCAAGCTTGTGTAAAAATGAAAACAACTTCAAGCAGAGTTTCCTGATTTCAAGCTTCTATAAAAATGAAACCATTACCATTTTACCTCTCGTGATTTCCATTTTATTAGCCTATTTTTCCATATGAGCCTTGGTTTTCTCATTCCATTGTCCCCATCTGCTTGGACGATCATATGCCTTCACTTGGTTTTTCAACCCATTCCTGAGGAACCGCTGCAATGAGTGGTCTTGTTAGCCATCCTTTTGACCTTTACTTTTTATGAGCAGTTCCATCATCACCGAAACTAGTTGCTACCTTTAATACCACTCGTTCCTCCAGGAGGAGTCAACTTTCAACTCTTTTTTGAATCTCAAAACATGAAAATATTTCTGATCTCTTGTCATTTTGAACTCGTTAAAGGCTGTGAAATGTCGTTTACCCAGTATACATTTACCCCTTTTTCAGGGTGGGATAAACTATTTACGAAAAAGGAATACCTTAGCCAATCACGACTAAGAGGTTCTCCCAGAGATTGTTTTCTACTTTTTCAGATCTATGAGACTACCTATGAAAAGGGACCTGCTGGAGTTTTATTTTCCGCTTCTTTTCAAACTCTCTAAACATGAAAAGATGCCGAGTTCTTCCTTTGTCAGACTCATTAAAACCTAAATGACATCGGAAATTGTCACCATGATGTTACCGAGTTCCTCCTTCCTAGGGCTCGTAAAATGTACTAGGATGGATTTGTTCGAAGTACAAACTTATATGACAAGCATATGCTATCCTCTTCAAGCTTGTGTAAAAATAAATAGGTACTCGCCATAAATGGTGGGGTAAAATGGAAGTTATTCGTCAATTGTGTCAGCAGTATGTCACTCTTGAACATAACACTTGTTTGCAGTTCGTGTCGGGTTGGGATATCTTCACTCTGTCACTTTTCCTTCGTTGCTCTGGGAAATCTGTTTGCTTCACATTTGATTACCAATCTCGTCAACATGACCTCTGATCCTATTTGAGTCAGATGCTACCAAATTCCAGAGTCGTGTAATTGATATGTTTAAGAGAAAATCCTTCTGCAGTTTGTACATTCTTTGATCCTCTGTTCCAGTCTTGATTAACACTCATATTACATTCTCTGTTTCGTGTTGATGATGTGGGATTCATTATGACCCTCCTTCGACGGATCACTTCTTGTCGAATTCAGCTCATTATCTGGGCAGTCGATCTAGAGACTCCTTTCTAGTACCTTAGAGCTTGCATACCCTAATTGCAAGTTCTTCGCATTTGACAATGGGTTATCATCATTGGCCTTCGATCGAGTGATTTCATGGGTGTTCGACTCCAACTCACTGTTCACATTCCATGGATTGTACTATTGGTACCTTCAGAGCCATTGGAATTATTGGTGGTATCTCTCGCGCTTGTTAACAATTTACATCATTGAATGATAATCAGGCGATTTTCCTGCATGTTCGAATTTAGCTCATTTATTCGCATGCTTGAAAATGTACTTGATTGGATCGTGACAGAGCGCAAGACCCTGGATTTTATTCTCTAGAGTCCAGGTTGTGAGGCGATATGATTTTTCCATGATTGGATACATGTTTCTTTTAGATGGATGGCTACGACCATACCATGAGTCTATATGTGATCCTTCTCAGATGGGTGACAGCGACCATACTTGGTCTCTTTTATGGATGGCTGTGTCCATGCCTTGATTCATGTATTTTCATCAGATATTTCAGTTATGTATATGTATCTATGCTTAATTTGCAGGTCTCCCGACAGCAATGTATGGTTCCTTGCACGTACTTGTAAAGCATTTCACCCCTCACTTATGTTCGGACTTCATACTTTAGGGGGCATATGTTACACATAAATTTGTCACTGTACGTGTACTTCTCGTTCCTTGATCCTGGAGGACCCATACAGTGACCCTTGTGTACTTTCCAAGCATGGAATACATACCCCTGAACCACACTTTGTCTACCAAATCATCTCCCTTTACAACTTTTATGGAAGATCCCTATAAAAACCTAGTTTTCAAGGTTGACGCTTTGTCTCAGTGTCTGACCCGCACCGATAATAGATTTTTCACTGAGACCCGCATCAACTGACGCTCTGTCTTAATGTCAGACCCATGCCGATCCTCTTTTGGAAAGTTTTTGAAATAGAATCAAAGTTTCCACGACTAAGGCAGCGAGCTGGAAGTTTGTTTTGAGGATATGGCCGAGGATTTCCCCTTTGGGCTGCTTGTTCCCAAGAAATAGGAACTATTCCAAAGGATAAGCTGTTTCCCAATTATTTGAGGGCCCATAACCTCCTCCTCCATTGTTATATAAGGAGACCTCCTTCACCTCTGCTGCCTTATTTAGCATAGAGAGGAGAAGCAATTATAGATTTGGGAGAATAGTGCAGAGTGTGATTATTTTTGTGTGTTAAGAACATAGTGAGATATTAGACCTTTGTGCATGAGGGTGTCACAAACGTGCTTGGATAGAGACCCGCCGAAGGAGAGCCTCAACATTAAGGATTGGTTGTAAACTCCCCTTGTCTTTATCATAATAAAATGCAACTGATGTTTATCTTCCACTCTTGTTTACATTTATAATGGGATTTCTAGCATTCCTTGATCAGTTAGATAGATTGTAATTGCTTTATGTTTTTCGTGATTTTATGCTTGTTGTGGTGTCTTGACTGTCTGTACAGGTAATCGAACATTGGTAATGACGTCTATCGAGCTTAAGGAGAGTGACGGATCAAGAAGCTTCAACGAGAGACGACAACATAGCATCAGAACAAGGTAGGTCATCTTCCTTGCTCTAAATTTCATTTATAATATAGGAAGGAAGATGTTAATATGTTCCCGTAGTTGCTAGACCCACCCTAGGGCTAGAGGTATTGCCTCTGTTCGCAAAGGGAATTTACCTAGACAACAACTGCGGAGCTTCTGCATCACCCTAGTGCAGTCAATTATACACCGGAAAAATTGTAGATCAAGTCATCCTGCCTACTGGTGACTAGGAAACTAACCCTACGCTACTCTAGAAATACTTTCCGGCCCCTGTAACTGAAAACCAACTTCAGCCCAGTAAAATTGAACTGCTCACTAAATCTTATGTGTTTTCTCTATGCAACTTCTTGGAGAAATTTTGACCTCTCTTTGCAATGCACTCGCCAAATCTGGAAAACTTCCTCTGACTTCACTATATTTGCCCCTCTCTATCTCTACTTCCTTCTTTAGCTCGAAATATTTTGGTTTCTACATTTGGAAAATCGAAATCTCCAAGGATATCGAACTCCACAAGTGTGTTCTGCATCTACCCATTGATTTCTTATTATAATCCTCTCGTGGACCTCCAACGACCAAGAATAAAACTTAAAAAGGGCCCATATTAATTCCTTGTCGATCCATGTGAGTTTCTAGATAGTTCACGCCCTATCTCAATTAATTATGATTAATTAACCCCTTTTCCTAAGTTTAGACTTGGGAAATATTTTAAAATAGGCTAATAATTTAATTGAGACACTTGTAGGTGGAATTTCCATAAACGATTTATGGGTCATGGAGAAATCATGTGTTTTAACCTCTCCACAAAGTTTTGAGACTACAACACCTTAGATGCTACATAAACTAACACACCCTACTCCTAAACTAACAAAGGATAGGCCAGGTTTATGTAAAATGAAATTTCCAATGTAACCAACGAATCATTTCTTGACCTATATGGGAAAGGGAATTAACAGTAAGAAATATCATCGAGAACAACACATGAGAAGAAATATGAAACGCGACATATTCCATAATTAGAATACAGAAAGCGCAAGCAGAAAAGTATAGTAAGAATCATATGCTAAACATTCATCTAATGCATCATGGTGTCTGTACACATCACAATAGGTTGTCAAGTTAAAACATTCATTCAAAATTTCAAACTTGGCAAACAAAAAGTAAATGAAAAACTTGTGTTTCGCAAAAGGGCTTGTCAGGTATGATTCCTCCAACGATTTAGCAATATGATCTTGGAAAACATGTGAAGGATTTGGAAGTTGAGAGATAGGTTGAATTTCAACTTTCGCAATCAGTTGATGAGGATTCTTCTAAGAAAGAGTATCAACCTGATCATGCTTGGGAAAAACATCAAGACTGCGAGAACCTGACATAACCATTAGTTTAGGTTGAAGTGTCTTGACATCTTGAGGTAGTTCCAAGGAATCTGAAGATAGATCATCAAATACCGATGGCTTGGAATAATCGACAGTTGGAGATACATTACCATTATTGGATGAATCAATGAATATATCAAGACAACCATGATAAATTATTTTATTTTTAAAAAAAAGAAAGGAATCCTCATGATCTGATGAATCAAAGAGAGGGCTGATTGAAAATAATAATAAAAAATTCACTTTGTTTCTTCATATTGATAGAATAAAAAATGAGAGAGAACATGAAGAGAATATTTTTCCTCACTTGTTTTGATGTAAAACTGACACTCCACCATTCCTAACTGTAATTATAATTGACATTCTCAAAGACTGACTCACCGAAATATGTGATAGTTACGACATATTTATGGTAAATATCAGGGTAATGGGCAAGAGGTGAGGGAGAATTTGAAAGATTAAAAGAAAAACCATCCTTCATCACAAATACTTGTTCAGAATCAAAATCCCAATAATATTTATTATGAAAGATATCACAAGGTTCTTGGTCATCACTGACTCCATCTTGGACTTGACCTCTTAAGAATTAGAAGAAGAAATTATAACAAGTTGATGTGACAACTCAAGATCATGAGAATCAAAGGGTCCAATGGAGAATGAGAGGAAGGGATATCAGTGATTATATCATATTCAGAATTGAAACTTGTGTTCAAGTTTTGAACATGTGGAGTGGGAGAAATTGGTGGTAGATCAACAAATGGACTTTAAAGTTCTCCAACCTCAACTTGTGTGCATGGAGTTGTTTGATTTAACATAGGATGAGAAGAAGACAGAGAATCACATAGAATAATAACTTCTTCTTCTGCATATTTGAGAGCTCCATAACCAAGAAATTTTGGAGGACTTTCAAAAGACTTATATTCAAATGAATTCAAATAAATCTAAACAAGATACTCGAAATTCTCTTTCATAAAATCCCAATCAATATCATCCTCAAAAAATTCATAATAGAAATGAATGAAACAATCATGAAAATATTCAAGAGATTCATTAGGTTCTTTTATGAGATGAGTGATTTACTTATATACACTTTCATAATCATACATGTCAAAGGCACGATGAAGCTCCTTGATAAGATGTTTGAAAGAGTGAATGGAGGCGGTTGGAAATGTATAACGCAAATGTTTAACATGCGCTTAAAATGTAAGGATGAACAACCTGCAAGAAATATCCTCACAATCAATTTCATAATAGGTGCAAAATTTAAGAAAACGAGAGGTTTTCTCAAGAATGGTTGTTCCACCACTCTCATCAAATTTCATATTCGACAAGTCTTGAATTATCCCTGAGGGAAATTTCAGATTTTCAACTTTGGAAAAACATGTTTGGGTTAAGATTGGAAGAATCCATTAAGGATAAGAAAGGTTCAAACAAACTTCTCGGGCTCAGCTTGTCATCTGGCCTTCCTTCTAGCACCAAAACTTGTTGATGGTGCTGGAAGCCGCCAAAAGGAGAGGGGGTCTCCCTGATGTGAAGTCTCACTTAGAACCCACACCTGTTGGGGTATGAGCCCCAACCGGAGTATGGTCGGTTACCAAAGTGGCGGGTTTTAATAATGTTCCTTGGCTGCAAATAATGCATAGAATGATGTATGTGTGACTTTGGTGGAAACAAGTGTATAAACTTTGTGAAGTGTCAAGTGTAATGCATGAGAGGTTCCATCACATTGAATGGAAAGGAAGTGAGCCCCTTAGAAGCATGTAATAGTACTTAGCTTAGAAGAGATGCACAAGCAATAAAAGAGAATCATAAGTTAGCTTGCAAAATAGTTCATAAGATAACCATGATGAAAATAACATAGCAACACACATTCAACAAGATTCATACTAAAGAAAACACATTAGATCATAGGAATTAGCATAAATAAAATAACAAATATCGAAAACATAACAAGAATAGTCTTACTACATCCATGGCATATGCATGAAAATGTGTCGACTCTCAGCTTTTATTAAAAGTGAAGGTTCCAGATATACATTTACAATTGACAAGACACTAGCCCCATCAGTGGAACATGAAGCCAACACTTGCTTCTCCAAAGAAATATAATCCTCCTATGCTAAACAAGAGAAGCCAAGGCTCCAAATAAAGCTACCAAGCTTTCAATTCCAAGCCCTTTTGATAGAGCCTGAGAGCTTTCTGTTCTTAACACTATGGTTAGAACCCAACAATCAAATTACATTGATCTTCATATACGGAAGCTGCTTTTAATGCTCTATGGTTAAAACCCATAGTCAAGTCCATTTCATGAATATTAAACATTTGACTTTGCTATCATTCAATGCAAGTCTCGACCCTCACACACACACACACACACACACACACACACACACACACATATATGATAATGCTTTACCAGCCCATCATATATCTACACCATAAAAATATTCCTTTTGTCTTACAATCCCGATTTTGGATAAAGCCCAAACACTATATAATAGCGTCTGGCCACACTAATAATTTGTAGATGTAAATGTGTTTTAAACGCTTCCACTGTCCCGAATGCAAATAAACATTACTACTTCATAATCGTCGACTTTGTTAATCCAATGCACTAATGCATATATCAACAAGAACTTTCGAACCCACAACATAACTTACCTCTCATTTACATCCGCGCAACTTCATAATGCAAATGCCGTCCGATCCTTTGATCGGATTATCGAACAGATATCGCACTCCTTTCACCCTGGAACTTATTCACCAAAAGTTATGCGATAAAAGTGGTTTCTTATACCACAACTATGCTACATGTCACACTATTAACGCTATTGCGTTCCAAATTCACAAATAGCTTACCATTTGAGAGGCAGTGCGATACCACTGGTTTTTGTTCTCCAAAACCGCCTTCAAAGTTCCACGGTCACAGTTCCGTTTCTCAATATGGCATCTCTGTTATTCTTGTGCGCCTTCCTTTCTGCTGCGCTATTCTAAGTTCTGCTTCAAGCAACCATCGATTCTCCATTGAGGATTTGCTACTCCATCACTTGAAGACTCACTAGGATGTTTACTGTTTCAATATCTTAGATCTATGAATGAATTCAAACCCTCCACAGCTACACAGTAAGCGATCCTTCTTCATTTTCGGCATGTTTTATTACAGACTTTGTGACTCACGATTCGTTGATCGGAGTTCTATTTCATTTCAACTTCAACCTGTTTCAAAACTCGAACAACTAATTTGTGAAATGTAACATCTCACACAACGTCCTCAACCCTTCCAATTGACTTTAAAACCTGGTCACACAACATTGTTTATTACACGGCAGAATGTGTAATTTCTTCACCAAATAATTATACGATGTCAATTTCAATTTTGATTCTTTCCTCACTGTGTATGCACAATAATTGTGTAACAACCCTTTCATCGAATACTGTATTCGAAAACAATATTGTGCCCCTACACTGTATAAAATTGCATCAATAAAAGAATCAGATTGTGAAATCGATCATTCCGTGATCGATTCACACAATTCTACACACAAATTTTTAACTCGATTCCATTGCACACAATATACACACAAAACTTAAACTCAGAAGTTGAGCTTCTGTATTAAAACAGTAATTACATAGGGAATCTTCCTCGGCCTGATATTCTGTATCAGTGGCCTCTTCCTACAATCTTCCCGAAGGCTTATAAGCAAAAACCCTGCTTCTACTCTACTCAATCTCTATTGATTTCCCCTCTGTTCCTTCATGCCTTTGAGTCTTGCATTTATACAGAATGATAATTAATTGATTCAACTCCCCTAATAACTCAATAAAACTTTTAAAATCCTCAAAGTCCTAAATCAAGACCAAATCCCTAGATTTTCTGAAACTGACTCTAATTCACTCCTAAATCTCAACTGTCTCTTCACATCCCGACTAATCAAATTCCCTTGTTCTCCAATCATTCTAGAACGGTTACATTTTCTCTCAATATTTAATTAGAAATAATTAAAATTCACTCAATTTATTACATAAAGTCTAATTCTCTTGAAAACTCAAAACCCCTAGGTCTAATAAAACACATGGAATTTTCTTTTGGCCTAATGCCCCTGGATCAGACTCCCAAGGTCAAAATTAATCATGATCTCCTGATCATGTGCTTTTAAATCTTTGCCTCTTGGATTCCATACTTTGTTTTGGTGTTTTCCATAGGCTGCATTATTTTTCTGTTGCACTTCTCCAGGTTTCCATATCTTGTTCTGCATCTTACCTCCAACGATGCTTTCACAATCTCTTCTTGTCTTTTCCTTGCTGAAATTATTCTGCTTTCTTGTTGCTGTATTTTTCTTCTGAGACACCCTCATCATCAACCTTCTGATGCTTTCAATTTCTCTGTCCAGCTTATCTCTTGTCTGGAAATTACTCTGCCCACTGCTGCTGCTTTCAATTCCAGTTGCTGCAGTTGCTTTTACTTTTGTTGCTATTACTTCCTTCAAGATTATTACTGTTGTAGCTACCATAGATGTTGCTTCAACTGCTGCTCTTGCTGTCTCACATGCTGCTTCTCCTGCATATGCCACCTCACATGTTGCTGCCTCCCAAACTTCCTGAATATGTCTTAAGATATCTCCCTCTGCAACAATTCTCTTTTGCTTATCACCTGCAAATTTACTTTAAAAAAAATAAATTATCATTTAATTCTCTACCTATAGTAACATAATCATTCAATACATTGGTAAGTATAATCAAATTTGATAAACTAGTATCTGCTCCTTTCACAACTTCAGGCATCTTTATTTTAGTGTCTGCAATTTCTTCCTCTTGTATAATTGTTTCCAGCAAACATTTCAGCCATCTCTTTTGTATTTGTTTCACATCATCAGTATGCTAAAATTCAGTTTCAGCATATCCCTCTTCTTCCTTGACAATATTCAGTAATTGTCTTCCACCTTCTTGATTGATTATGGCAGTCAAATCAAGTTCTTCAAATTCTACATTTTCATCTTCTATCAAAATGGAATTCTGATTTTCCATCACTGTGTTAATTTTGAAAGTCTGCCCCACAGTTTTCTTTTGGCCCATCAGACAAGCCAATTCTTCCTTGTCACCAACAGTAACAAGTTTCTGCATATGAGACATGACTGTCTCACCTTCTTTCTGCAACAATTATTCTTCCCTCGAGACAATTCCAAGTGATGGATTGTCTTTTGCATCACTTGTAAATACAATCAAACTGTTAATTTTCAAATTACAAGACCCAGTGGTCTCATTTGATGATCCTGTCACTGAATCTTCTTTCTGCAGTTCCAAGTCTCTTTCAAGACCCAAAAAATCTCCACTGTCTTTCTTCCCAGCTTTCATTGTGCCAATTACCATAATAGAATGATGATCCTCTACTATGTTCTCAGCTAACATAGTTTCTCTTTCATTCAATTTTCTGACAATTTCCATTTGTTGTTTTTCTTTGCCTGCATAATTAACACATGAATTATCAACATTAAAATTACAAGGTCTCAATACCTCTTCCTCCTCTGACAACACATCAATATGTTGTTCTGAGTTTCCTTCCAAATCCTTTGTCAGTACATCAGTATGCTGATTTGCATCCTCCACGAGATTGTCAGCTAGTCTCTGCTTTTTCCCTTCATCTGTTTCATGAATGTCTCTCTGCTATGATTCACCAAAATGAACTTCTTCATTTTGCTGAATCATTCCTTTATATGTATCCTCTATTCTATGATTATCATTCATGACAATTTTCTTGCCTTGCTTCTTCAGCAATTTATCATGTGCATAGATCCTCTACTTCTCCAATTCTCTTCTTTGAAGATCTAACTTTCTATACAATTCAAAAATTTCCATTGAAGTAGACTTCGGAAACTTCACGCTACTTTTCATACCTTCATTTGTCCTTGACTAGTCATCAGATGGTCCTTCTTTCTCTACTCCAATATTATGCCGAATATTCTCATTAGACTCTTTTGTCTTCAATTTCTCCTGAGATCTTTCTATGTCAGCATTGATCTGAATAGATTTTAGATTCAATTATCTCTCCTTCTCTTTAACAAACTTCAAATCTTGTTCATCTCCCTGTGATGTACCTGCAAACATATACAACTCATTAGTGTTTAAACCACAAGACTTTTCAGTCTTGGTTGCTTTCTCAAGCACTTCCCTTTGAACAGATCTGCATGTGGAATCTTCAAATTCCATCTTTGACTCAAGAACCCTAAGTTTTTATTTCAATAAGGCACTCTTATTCTACCTCCAATTTAACTGTAATGGTTGCCAAATTACTCTCTTTCCCTTTAGTGGAAAGATCCATCCTCCTTTCTGGTTTTCCTCTTCTTGCATCCATTCCTTCAGTACCTCCAATTGTACTTTCATCACTGCAATTTCTCTTTCTCTATCCTTCATCTTACTTCTGTGGCATTCTTCTGAACCTCTTCTTTTATCCTCCATGAGCTTCTCACTCACCATGAGTTGCATTAAGCCTCTGCCACAACAAGCTCTCCTGCTGCCACTTACCTCACCAATCCTTCACTGGACTTGGTCTTTTGGCAAGCACTGGTTCACTATGTCTGGAACCTCTTGAGCACTCTCTTCTGCTCTCTCTAGGCTATCTCCTCAACTCACCTTTTCTTGAGAAAGCTTTAGTTTTTCTCCTTATCCAACCTTTAGTTGAATATTAGGTTCACTGCCATCATCATCAAAAACTCTGTTTTCACCTTTCTGCTGTTAGCAAGCTATAATATAGGGGTCATAATTTTGACTTGACTGTTGATAATCTTGCAAATCTGTACATACTTTTCCTTTTGCAAGTTGTATTCACATATTTTGTAAAAAAAAAAAAAAAAAAAAAGAGGGTAAAAAGTCCTAAAAGAACAATCAAAGGACTTAGAAAATATAAAAGACCCCAAAAGAAAAATGAATAAAAGATGAAAGTGTGCAAGCACAAATGCCACTACTTTTAACCTTTTGACTATGGCAGAGTGTCAATAAATGCCATAGTCCATGAGTTAAATAGTTTAATCTTAACTTGTCATTTTTTCAATTTCACTTGTTGTAGATAGAGAATAATGAGTTGTCATATAGTTTAATCATGACAATTCAGTAGTTAGGTAGAGAAATAAAGTGAATCCAACAGTTTAATCTGGATTGGATGAAATAAGTGTAGAATTAGATAGTTTTACTTGCTTTTAGAAAGAATAAATGCTGTGAAGGTTGCTAGCTCAAACACACCTTATTACAAAGGAAGAAAAAATGTTAGCATGGTAAGCTGGGTAGGTAGAAGAAGGTGAAAAGTCTCAATGTAAATATCATTCATCATGGGCTGCAAAATAACTAATTTCCCCTTCCCATAGTCATGAAACATTATAAACTATCATTCAGAAAGGCTCAAGGCATTTCCTTGACTTTTGTTGGGACTGGACCCAAGGCTCTATGACTGATCAATTAAAAGTGTGAAATGTCTATATTAATCCCTTAAACTTACATCAATTTCCATTCATGCATTCACCCCCTGAATAATCCTAAGTAAAACTCCATTTTTTACATAAAGGCATTATAATTTCCATCTGACTAATTTCGTTCATCATTTGAAAACATTAAACCCTCAAAATAACATTATATCATAAGTTAAGTGATAAGATCAATGCAAATTATCTTTTAAACCTCACTTTACTTGTTATGTTTATGTATTTTAAGTATACATTATCCCATTTTCATACTAACTTTAATTTATATATTAACTCCCTATAGAAATAACCTTCTCCTATTATATATAACTCCCTTTTATATAATAAACCCAAAAACCCACTTATTATAACTTTAGCCAAAGTTATTTTATCTCCACATGTTTAAATAAAACACCCACATTATAACCCCTTTTTCTAAAACATATCCTTATGTATATATCCCGCCCCTATGTTAGTTAAATAACCTTGGTTTAATTAACCATATAATAAAAATATATGAAAAAACCTTTAAACATGTTCTATATGTGTTTAAAACCAAAATTTCCCGAAGTTTCATTTAAACTAAACTTCAAAAGAAATAACCCCATCTCCTTATATATTTTCCTTCCCCAACTCCCTAACTTGAGGTTAAACTATCCCTTTGTTTCTCTCCCAATTCCCTTTAACCGAGGTTAAAATCATAACCTGAGCTAAAATCCCGATATATATTCCATATCCCAATTCTTAACTCTGGTTAAAATCCTTTTGAAACCTTCCCGATCACTTTTTCCATTGAAAAAATTCATTTTTGTATATAAAACTTAACCAAATCCCTTTTATTATCGGGATTAATGTCATCCTTCCGATCGCCTCCATTCATTTAATCCAACGGTTAGAAATCAACGCGACAGTTTAATACATTTCCATTCCTTCCCCCATCGCATAGAATTATAACCGTCTGATCTTCTTTCATTTAAAGATCCTATGGTCCAGATCGAACGATCCACATGCAACCCGATGACTTTCCTTTTCCCGCACCTTTCCAATTAATCTGGGCCCTTCGCTTTTAAAACCAAATCTGACGGCGACAGTTCATTTTCGTGCCCATAAAGTAATCGACCGATGTTTTGTAAAAGTCGCGATATGGGTGGTTTTCCCAAACCACCCTGCGTTGACGTGTCATAAAACAATTGGATCACTTTCGAAAAGTGATTTACCACTTACCGCTCTGGAGCTACGCGAATACCACCTAGTGGTATTCCGAAACCACTCTCGCCCAACCTATGATTAAATATGATTTAACTATGGTTTAAACTATGGTTTATTCATAAAACTTATGTTTTTATCACATTTTCATCTATTTGTGCCTTTTAACCTGAGAAACCTCCGCAGAGCCTATTTTCATCGAATTTTCACCATTTTGCGCCAGTAAACCTTTGAGAGCCTGTGTAGAGCCCTTTTCACCATTTTCGAACTTACTAGTGAATCTGTTGCCATTTTAAAAGCCAATTTTGAAACTGTGAATTATTTTAACTACCATTTCCTCTACAAAGATGCACCATACCCTCTGATAGCCGAATTCAACAGAATTGAAGACTGAGCGCAATCGTGAAACCTCTTCGACCGCAATTATACCTTTTTAAAGGCATTTTTCGTCAAAATTATCCACAAAAAGCTTCAATTTCAAAGGAAAAAACATTGTTTTACCAGCCATTTCCTTTTTACTGAATTATTCACACAGAAATTGCAAAAAACATCCAAAGTACAGGGGAAACTCTGTCAAATTTTCCCCAGAATCCCTCATTTCCGTTTTTGCAAGTTTTATCTATACCCTGGTCATTTTCACTGCTGGAATTGATCATAACCTTTCTTCTGAGCATTAAAACCCTCTTTCCATCTAAAACTTTGCTCATAACCCTATTTTAAAAGAGAAATTCTCTGAAATTCCCTTGTTTCCAACAAAATAACTTAGCAAACCGTCTAATCTTGCTCTGTTTAGTTAAAAAATGACAAAGAAACAAGTAACCCCCAAATCAGGAGGCTCAAAACCTCAGAAGAAGGCCTCTGCTCAAATCCCTCAGCTTGAGTCTTATAAACTTTATAAACCAACCCTTGCACTCACTGCTGATTCCACATAAGTTCTCAGGCCTGTCCAACCTCCAATTACTTCACAAGAAAATAGTCCTCTGGTTGATCTTGATTACAGAATACTGGACCCTTCAGTAGAGTTAAATTTACTTGATGTCTATAACTAGTGTTTTGGAAAATCTGTAGAGAAAGGTGATAAAGATATACCAGTCTAGGATTCCAATCTTCCAAAGTACATTGTCCCTCTTACTCATTCAATCCCTGATTTTGTCAGTTTGTGTCAGTCCTATTATCTTCCAGACCAAAGGTGTATTGTTAATAAAGATAGAGAGGTCATATTTTACATCAATGCAGAATCCATAAACTCTATGCTGCAACTAAACCCTGACCCTAATGCTGCTTCATTGTCAATAGAGGATTTAACTCAGCTTTACCTATAACTAGATTTTGATTCCAAGTTCAAAATATTCCAGACTTTTTGTCCCAAACAGATTGATATCCCTAAGCTCAATCCTCCATTTGATACTTTTGATTTTCCAAATGAAACCAGACAGATTGTCTCCATGCTATCATTCATACTGGGATATAACAGTGATGATTTCACTGGTGTTGCTATCTTAGGTTTTCTGTCTACTTTGAGCGCTGGCCAACCTCCATCCATTGTGTACAATTTTGCCAAGTTCATTGCAGAAAACATGCACTATCAACTGTCCAGATTGCCAAAAGAAGAAGTCTTTAGATATACTTCATATCTACTTCATCTCTTTTTGTATTATCAAGCAGACAGGTTTCCTATTGAGTTTCAGAAGATAGATCCAGAAGGAAATTTACTTTCAGTTGTGTTTTGGTCATCAATTCTGTGAAAATGGAACAGGGAATACAACTATACAGACTTTAATGACTTGTTTTTAGTACCAGCTATGAATTTACTGAAAAAATAATAGACCCCGAATTAATGAAGAAACAAAGAGGATCTTACAGCTATCTGAGAGCTGTAAAACAAGGGATTGGTACTTATACAAGAATTACACAGAGATTAGATTATATGGTGCACTCTTGGCCCCATATAAATTACCTAGATTTGTGACAACAAGGATATTTTCTTTAGAATATTTGAGGCAGCTGTTGAATGCAGATGAAGTCAATTTCATAGCCTCTAGAAAAAAGACTCAGTTCAAACTGAAAAATCAAGTTGTGCCATTTATTGTGAATGACAGAGAAGCAACAAATGAAAATCAATGTCAAGTTGAAAGAATATAAATTCCCATACAACTTTATGTGGAATTATGATCCTCAGGGCATTTTAAGTCAAATCAGATTGAAATGTAAGTTGTCTGCTTTCTTGCATGATCCCAAGCCCCAAATTGAAAAATATGCCAATAAACTTGAGTGGGAGCCAGATACTTTATTGATGATGACTCACAAGGCATGCAGGAAAACAATGGAAAGGATAAACATGTGAATCAAACACAGGTGGTTACAGTGAACAAAGAAGTTGAAATTGTTCATAAAAGAAGTAGAAAGGAAGATAGTTTCACAACTGAAACTATTCAAGATAAAAGGTTCAGAATTCCCTATAGTAAGAAAAGTAAATTGACTGATGAAGAAAGGGATAAAGCTATCAATGTTGAAGATAACAATGGTCATGAAATTGATGATGAAGCGACAAGGATAGTAACTGAAACTCTTAAAGAGCTTCAAAATGTCAAACTTGGAGCACAACAAAAAGACACAGTCATGGTTGATAAACAAACCAAAGTTGATATGCCCTCTTCTTCTAAAGAACCTGACAGCACAGAGTTAGATATTCAAATCAGGTTCAGACAAATCAAAGAAAAGAATGAAGAAATCAAAAGTGAAGCATATTCCAAGTTCCTTAAAGAAAAGCCTGGGAATAAAGATAGACTCCTTTCAGCTTTTGATTGTTCTTCAAACAAATTGGTGATGTCATTTCTCAAGCCTACAGTGGCTGATCCAAAAAAAATTGCAGATTATTCAAAGATAGACCTGGAAGTTGATGCATATGCTATCCATGAATTGGACCAAATAGAATTCCACAGGAGCAATATAGAAATTTTGTATTCTAAAATAGTCAATAAGACTATGAATTCTATCAGGCTTAAGAAAACATTGATAAACCTTCAAACTCAAATGAAATTGGATAAAGCCTCATTATAAGCCAAAAACTTAAGAATCAAAGCATTGGAGGATATTGTAATTGAAGCAGGAGCTGACCCAGCAAACATTGAAGGGGAAAAGGTTATAATCAAACAGAAAAATGAAGATACAGCTGCCCTCAGAAAACAACTAAAATTGCCTCAAAGTGAAAATCCCCAGGCAAAAGAAATCCTTCAGCAGAAGACAGAAAATGATGAACTAAAACAACTTGTTCTAAAGATTACAGCCCAGATAAAGGAAATGGAAAGCCAAATAGAAGCTTCATGAAAGAAAATGAAAATATGAAGAAAGCTCAACAGGTTTTCATTGCTGTTCCATCTACATTGGCATAACACTTGGCACCGCAAGGAGTATTGGCAACTGCAGTGCCGATCACTTCTCATGACATCTCTGCCTCTTCTTCATCTACCTCACAGATAAACACAATAGAGGAAAAAGCTGCAATAATCAGAGCCATGGAAGATATGTCTTTAAAACATAAATAAATACTCAGTTTGAAAGGCATCATTAAAATCTGGAAACTTCTAAAAGAGATGCCTTAATTACTTCCAAAGGACATGAACAGAGGGCTGACAGATTACAGGAACAAGTGAAAATTCTTCAACAGCAGGTGAATCTTACAGATCAGGTTGCCTACATAAAAAATCATTTATGGACAAAAACCATTGAAAGCATACACTCACAGTGGCCTTCTATTCAGATAATATATGAGCAGAAAGAGTTGCTACAGGCTGCAAATGCAGAAATTGATAAAACCAAGAAAGAAATTGAAAATAAGCCACCACAAGCAGTTCAACTCATAGCATTTTTTAACAGCAAAAACATGGAAGAATTAGAAGAGTTGAAAATTGCTGACAGAACAGAGGCCATCCTTCAAATTAAGAAAGTCCTAAATAAGAGAAACATGATGAATAATTTGGAAGACAGGTGTAAATATATGAACTTGGCCATCACAATATTTTGGGCCAAATACAAAGTATTATCAGAAGCAGGTTTACTAGATATTCATGCATTAAATGAGAAGTTAATGCCACAAAAGGACTATGGCCAGAAAATTAGAGCCCATTCTAAGGAGCAAGCTAAACAGCCTTTGCCTCAAGGATCTCCAAGTGGCAAAGTACTACTTCAATATTTTGAAAATTTGTTCTTTTTGGAAAATTAAATCAAGCATATGTTCAAAGTAAAGCCAAACTTTGCTAAATATACAGAGGCTGATGAAAGCTACAGGAAACTAAAGAATATGAAGATCCCCACTGCTGAATAGTGGCAAGAATTCACAAATCTGATGTGAATTTGACAGGTAAAGGGCAAAAAAATCACATAAAAAAGTCATATTCTACTGTTACTTTATTGTGAAAAAATCAGTGTCAAAGTGTATCAAGGTCAAAGTGTATCAGTAAAATCAAATTGTTACTGCTAGTCAGTTTTCAATTACAACAGTGAAATAGTGAAAAGCAGAGATAAAGAGTATCAGAACAGAAGGTGAAAAGGAAGAGTATTCTACAAGTCATCTTCCACGAGATATTGTCTCACTTTCCAGCAACGTTTACAGCACATCATAAAACCTTTTTAATTAGAATAATCAGTTCTATTTTTCCTTGTAAAAGAGGACAGCTTGCAAACTGTTTTGCTGCTGTCCCTCTTCTTATGTTACATTTCCTATTTTTCCTTAAAACATTATCTCAAACTCTGAGATATTTTGTAAACAATTTATGTGTATAAATACTTCATAATTCGAAGTATTCAGGGTGGAATAAAATTTCTCAAGACTACTATAGTCATTTTGCTGGACATATTGAAGTTGGTGTGAGTCAATTAGCGAAGCAGTAGACTGGAAACGAGATTAAAGACATCATAACTAAGGATTCTCGTGGTGACAAGATAAGTCTAATCTTTTTCCTATTTTCAGTGTTTTTCTTTAAAAGTTTACATACATTTATTTAATGTGTTTATATTCTTAAATGATCAACTAAGGAGAATTTAAACAGGATTAGTGATAATAAGCTCCCTGTTTTAAACTAGTTGGCATTTTTGTGTTTTCTGCTTGATAACCAGACCATAGAATTCTTAATTGCTCTAGGTCCCAGTTTGATCCCCTCCTTCAATCCTCTTTTCTGTAACTTAAGGATTCTTAAGTGCCCTTTTGGTCATATTTCATCCATTCCATCAACAAAGCCTATTCAAAGCCTTAGAAGGTCATCTATCCTGCCCTTAGTACATTTGCATCTTTAAGTCTTATTTATTAGCTCTGCTTGCCTATAAAGTTGACTCCATAGCCCCATGTTCTGGTATATCCTTCTGGTTACCTTGAAACAATTTTTATTCCCACCACTCTTACAAAACAAGTCCCACTGCTCAATCATAGCTAGCCTAAAACTCTTTACCAAAACAAAGCTAAATCTTTAGGAGAGATCCCTCTCCAGAACTCAGGAAGGCTAGATCCTGAATTCTAAAAGTGGTTCTTGGTTACCCTTGGTTTTCTTAACTACAAAAATCCCCATCCCACAACCTGAGAATTACTAGGGTGATAACATCTGCAACCATAATTCTGCAATCATATTTTAAAATCATAAAATTATCTCCCCTTTAAGATCCTGCATGATCTTGTTCTCTTTAATTCTGCAAATGCCTGTTCACAGTAATTATGTGTACTTTGCTGCATATCAGATTTCAAAATCTGATCTCTTTTCATTTCTCATCACACTTGCCTTCAGATTAAATTAAAAAAAATCTTTTACCTCAACAGAGCCTTCCTACTCTGATACCACTTGATAACAACCTGAGACCTTTATGTTCTTAACACTATGGTTAGAACCCAATAATCAAATTACATTGATCTTCATATACGGAAGCTTCTTTTAATGCTCTATGGTTAAAACCCATAGTCAAGTCCATTTCATGAATATTAAACATTCGACTTTGTTATCATTCAATGCAAGTCTCGACCCTCACACATATTTATATATATATGATAATGCTTTACCAACCCATCATATATCTACACCATACAAATATTCCTTTTGTCTTACAATCCCGATTTTGGATAAAACCCAAACACTATATAATAACGTCTGGCCACACTAATAATTTGTAGATGTAAATGCGTTTTAAACGCTTCCACTATCCCGAATGCAAATAAACATTACTACTTCATAATCATCGACTTTGTTAAACCAACACACTAATGCATATATCAACAGGAACTTTCGAACCCACAACATAACTTACCTCTCATTTACATCCGTGCAACTTCAGAATGCGAATGTCGTCTGATCCTTTGATCGGATTATTGAACGGATATCACACTCCTTTCACCCTGGAACTTATTCACCAAAAGTTATGCGATAAAAGTGGTTTCTTATACCACATCTATGCTACGTGTCACACTATTAACGCTATCACGTTCAAAATTCACAAACAGCTTACCATTTGAGAGGCAGTGTGATACCACTGGTTTTTGTTCTCCAAAACCACCTTCACGGTTCCACGCTCACAGTTTCGTTTCTCAATACGGCATCTTTGCTATTCTTGTGCGCCTTCCTTTCTGCTGCGCTATTCTAAGTTCTGCTTCAAGCAACCATCGATTCTCCATTGAGGATTTGCTACTCCAACACTTGAAGACTCGCTAGGATGTTTATTGTTTCAATGTCTTATATCTGTGAACGAATTCAAACCCTCCATAGCTACACATGAAGCGATCCTTATTCAGTTTCAACATGTTTTATTACAGACTTTGTGACTCATGATTCATTCATCGGAGTTCTATTTCATTTCGACTTCAACCTGTTTCAAAAATCGAACAACTCATTTGTGAAATGTAACATCTCACACAACGTCCTCAACCCTTCCAATTGACTTTAAAACCTAGTCACACAACATTGTTTATTACACGGCAGAATGTGTAATTTATTCACCAAATCATTATACGATGTCAATTTCAATTTCGATTATTTCCTCATTGTGTATGCACAATAATTGTGTAACAACACTTTCATCGAATACTGTATTCGAAAATAGAATTGTGCCCCTACATTGTATAAAATTTCATCAATAAAAGAATCAGATTGTGAAATCGATCATTCCGTGATCGATTCACACAATTCTACACACAAATTTGTAACTCGATTCCATTGCACACAATATACACAAAAAACTTAAACTCAGAAGTTGAGCTTCTGTATTAAAACAATAATTACATAGGGAATCTTCCTCGGCCTGATATTCTGTATCAGTGGTCTCTTCCTACAATCTGACCGAAGGCTTACAAGCAAAAACCCTGCTTCTACTCTACTCAATCTCTATTGATTTCCCCTTTGTTCCTTCATGCTTTTGAGTCTTACATTTATACAGAATGACAATGAATCGATTCAGCTCCCCTAATAACTCAATAAAACTCTTAAAATCCTCAATGTCCTAAATCAAGACCAAATCCCTAGATTTTCTGGAACTGACTCTAATTCACTCCTAAATCTCAATTGTCTCTTCACATGCTGACTAATCAAATTCCCTTGTTCTCCAATAATTCGAGAACGGTTACATTTTCTCTCAATATTTAATTAGAAATAATTAAAATTCACTCAATTTATTACATAAAGTCTAATTCTCTTGAAAACTCAAAATCCCTAGGTCTAATAAAATACATGGAATTTTCATTTGGCCTAATGCCCCTGCATCACCTTTACATGAGTTATGAGGGTGAATTTATAACATATGAGATGACCATCCATCTCCCTTTGTGACCTTTGGAGTCTCCTCATTACTCTTTGACTTCTTTTGTCCTTTTATAACTAATGATCTTTCATATTCCAAAAATGACACTTGGACTTCCACTTACAAATATATTTCGAATACAATATTACAAAGACCCATAAGAGAAAAAAATGGGTAGATCCTATTAAGACAAAATAACATATCAACCTTGAGTTTGAGGAAAATCTAGCTCAATAGCTTCAACTTGCAAAACTTCAGTACCATAGCAATGTCAAGCTTTTTATTGTGCAGTGGTCTCCTCAAAATTTGTGATGGGATTAGACTGAAAGCAGATTCTAGCCTCCATTGCAACTGGGTATACAATTATGGAGCCACTATGTGTTTACTTCTTCAATAAGAACAAAATAGTGTTGATATTAGCAGGGCCACCAATATACTTCTGCATGTTATGTTTGTTGACTTACAGGTCCTCTTTGGTAGCAGTATGCTTCAACTGGTCCAAGTATTTCGAGACTTCATGTTTGACCCCATTTCTTCCTTTTTCTTCTAAGAATGCTCCAACTGAAGGGGTTTTATGATATTTCACCATAGAATCTACGTTGTTGTACAAATATGCATAAGAGGATAAGATGTTGGCTATGAAAGTGTCGAGTTGTTTGTTGCTTTGTATAAGCATCCATACTTCAACTTTTTCTCACTTAGCTTATTGTCTTGTTTTCTTAACCAACTCAAGTGGTGCACCTTTGTACTAAATTCTCCTAACATGCATTGTTGTGTGCACAAATTTGAGAGTATTTGCATTCTCCCTTGATTTATTCTGCATGACATTGAAGGGACAATTTATTTTTTCAAGGTGATAAACTCCTCATATAGGTTCCTCATGGTTTCTCCCAATGCTAGTACTTCACCAACTATAGTTGCGTGAAACTCTTCTAAGTACACCTATATGGGCATTGTCTTTTGAACCTCTTTCTGGAGTTGTTCAATCTATTGCCTTGCATCAAACAAATTCTTCACCATTTTTCTATTATTTGCCATCAAATGTAGAAATTAATGTGTATATTCTAAACTGCTCATGAATTTTACTAAATCACAAGACTAGAAGCTACTTTATTGATCTACAGAAGCAAATTAACGATCGAGATAAGCACAAATCATTAACATGAAAAAGGAAACATCACACATGCACAAAGATTTATCTACGGGAAAGCAACTTCTCAACCCCTTACTATGTGTATTTCACTGATCAAATAATCTGGATGAATATAGTATGCTTGCTCAAGCTTGAGCACAACTTGCAGTTGCATCTTCTATTCTCTGCCTAACTGACTGAACCCGACCAATACTTAACCAAATTTGCAAGCCTCCAAACTCCTATTTGTTTGCTTTGTTAATTGAGGAATTAACCCATGTTTTTTAGGAAAATATGTCAATTGGATTGCACATTCCATGTAGGCCCATATTTTGATTGCATGCACCACCTGTACAACTTGGATTAGTTTAAAACTGACAGTACACTACCCTTGAACTCCAATCTAAATAGGGTAACTCAAATTCTCTGCATGCATAATTTATTTTGGTTGATTGATCAATTAAATGGATGATCACCGTGTGTGATTGAAGTTACATTGCGCAATTTGACCTTCCAATAGTTTATCAAACAATTGGAACTAGTTTAATTAACAATAACTCAACTCAACTGAAATAGATTGCTAAAAATTAGCAATCAATAATACTGAACTGAACTCAAGTGTATCCAAATTAAATTAACTGAGTTAACTGAGTGACAAGAGCCATGTCACTCTAGTTAACTACCTCCAATTATTATGCTGAAATTGAAATTTGAATTTTAATCTAATTGGACCAAGGCAAAGTCAAAACTATATTTTCTTGCTACATTGTCAACACTCCCTCTCATAAAGAAAGGGATTATCTTCCACCCCAATCCTACCTCTATGGAACTCGATTCTACTTCTTGACAAATATTTTTTCAAAATGTCTGCATCTTGTTCCTCTTTCAGAATGTACTACAACAACATGATCCGCCTCTGCACACAGTATCCTAGATGGTGGTACCAGATATCTATGTGTTTGGATCGATTGTGAAAAACAATATTTTTAGAGACCTTGATGCAACTCTGATTATCACAATAAATCACAGTAGGATCCATCATATGAACAAATAACCTAACAAGAATCTTTCTGATCCAGATCACCCCACATATTGCTTGACTAACAACCATGTATTCTGATTCTGTTGAGCTGAGTGCCACAGATCTCTGCTTCATGCTGTACCAAGAAACCATTGCGGACCCAACATTGAAACTCCTCTTGATGTGCTCTTTCGATTTGATGGATTCCTTGCCCAATCCACATCTATGAAGTCACATAAATTCACCCACTCTCTATCTACGTACCATATTTCAAATTGAGTAGTGCCTCTGAGGTGTCATAGAACATGTTTAGTAGCCCATAATATAATTTGGTTCGCCTAACCATGCCTTAGCTCAACTAGTTGATTGCATAACAGATGTATGGGCGTGTGTTCACAAGGTACATGAGTGAACCCACCAACTGCCTATACACAGTAGCATCCACTTCCTCGCCTGAAGTGGAATCCTCTTTCCTCCAGTTAGTCGCTAGATAAATCTCCATGGATTTGAATTTGTCCATGCAGAACTTCTGAAGAATATCGTTGGCATACTTGCCCTAAAAGACAAACAGTTCCCCTCCTCCTTTCCATACTTCCAAACCGAGGAAATAGTGCATGAGACCCATGTCGTTCATTTCGAACTCTCTTGCAAGGTCCTCGTAATATCTGATAATTTTTTCATCATTGGTCAAAATAAATTCATCAACATATAAGACAATAATAAAAAAATTACCTTCTACCAAGATGTGGTAAAGGTTTGTATCCGCTTCACTTTTGGTGAAGCCCAAACCCATGAGATAGGTATAGATGCTAGTAAACCAAGCACAGGGTGCTTGCTTCAACCCATACAATGCTCACTTAAGTTTGCACACATGCAACTCTCTTTCAAAGGTCTCAAAACCTTCAATTTGTTCAAGGTACACCTCCTCCTCAATAACTCCATTGAGGAATGTTGTCTTCACATCCATCTGATGGACCTTCCACCCCATATTTGCGGCTAGAGAAATAATTGATTTGATGGAAGAGTACCTTGCTACAAGAGAAAAGGTCTCCTCATAGTCAATCCCTTCAACCTGAGAGTACTGCCACAAATCTGGCCTTATGATTCTCTACTCTTTTGTCCACTATATGCTTTACCTTGTAAAGCCATCTCGAACCTACCACTGATTTGTCTGCTAGTATTGGGACCACTACCCAAACAATGTTTCTAACAATGGAATCATATTCCGATACCATATCATCAACCCATACATTTTTATCTACTTCTTCCTCGAATGAGGATGGTTCTATATCTACTAGCTCAATCATCAGAGCCATGTAGCCAATGTATCGATCTGGTGACCTCCTCTGCCTACGTTGTGATGTTGCTGCTCCCACATTCTCTCTAGCATCCTGTAATAATCTTTCAGCTTCCCTGATTCGTTTCCTTCCTTCTTTGGATGTCTTTGTTCAAGTGGTTGTATCCACTCTTTGCTCCTATGCTTGTGGTTGTTTCACAACTTCTTGAGGTTATTCCTTTGGAGTCAAAATTTAATGATCCGCATGCAAATGAAGCTCCCCCTCAAGGGAACACCTCATTTACTTGTCCTCTTCAAAATTCACATCCCTTTGAACAAATGTCATTGTGAGGGATGGTAGGTACAAATGATATTTGTGAGGTGTATCAGTGTACCCCACAAATATCCCCAACTGTATTGTTGGCTCTAAATTTTTCCTTTCTTCCTTGGAGACATGGAAGTATAGTGATGCTCCAAAAGTGTGACACATCTCATTTCTTCCCTGAAAAAACTTCTTTAGGTGTACAAATCCCAAGAATCAAATAAGGACTCTTATTTTGCAAATAGACTGATGTGTTTCATGCTTGAACCCACAGGTGCAGAGGTAGACCTTCATCATCCAACATCGCCCTTTCTGCTCCCATAATACTTATGTTCTTCCTCTCAGCCACCCCATTTTGTTGTGGGTTATGGGGTGTTGTCAACTCCCTTCGAATGCCTTCCTTTGCATAGAAATTTTTAAAATCATTCGCCACATACTCACCTTTGTAATCGCTCTTAAGAGCCTTCACTTTCTTGCCAGTTTCTTTCTCAACAAGTGCTTTAAATTCAACAAACTTGGAGAATTTATGGTCTTTCTCCTGCATGGAGAAAATCCAGCACTTCCGTGAGAAATCATATACAAATATAACGTAATACTTGTCCTTGGAAGTAGAGGCTATCGAGAAAGGTCCACAAACATCAGAGTGGATCCTTTCAAGGATTGTATGCACCTTGATGTCCCGATCATTGAAGGTGGTTTTTGTGTACTTCCCCAAGGTACACCCTTTGCATGTATTTTTCTACTCTTGCACTCCTTTGGGGAGGAATGTGGTGATTTTTTGCATGATCTTAAAAGCTCCATGATGAACATGACCAAGTCCTCTATGCAATAATTCACTGACATATCGCTTTGCACCTTCTCTGCCTTTGTGCTCAAAGCAGCACAGTCTTCCACATCCATGTTGCAGAGGTTCTTCACTTGAACCTAAATATACTTCACTTGTCTCGCAGCAATGTGTCTCGAGAATGCCTTTCCTTTGCCGACTATCACATCGTAGCCACGATCTTCCAACACCACGATGGAAACCATATTATTATTTAGACCCAGTACAAACATCACATCCTTGAGATTGAGAGGGTAGGCTGACTCCTTCTGAAAGGTGAATGTGTTGATCTCAGTCACGTTGTACCTTCGATCATCTCCCATCTTGATGTGCATCTAGAGATCTTTCTCCTCCAAGTAACTGAAAAATATTTATTCCCCATCATGTGGGCGAGGCATCAATATCCAGATACCACACGCTTCCCATCACTATGCTTGCCATGCATGCAATGAGGGTGAAGCCAAGTTTGAATTGTGAAGCAAAAACTTCACCGCCATTCCTCCTGAGGTCTTCTTGCCTGTCTTCTTGTGTGGACATTTCGTGGCATTGTGCCTAAATTCATGATAGAGAAAGCACTTGATTCTGGACAAGTCTTTCTGCTTTCCCCCTTGATTATATTTTACTTTGGATTGGGATTTATTCCCTTTACCTTTATTTTCCTTTCCATCCAAGGCACAATTCTCCTCATCCTTTCCCTTGGATGAAGTCTTGTCTTTGGTATTCCGTTGTATTTCTTCTTGCATTAGATCAGACCATAATCTCTACCAACTTGGTATTTTCTCTATACCATTTACTAAATCTCGATAGTTATCCCATCTCTGGAGAAGGCCCAAAAGGGAGAGCTACCAAGTCTTCTTTAGGGACATTAACACCTACTCCACCAAGTTCATCAAGACATTGCGTAAACCTGCTCAGGTACTACGAAATTGTGTCATTCTTTTGCATCTTGATAGTTTGAACCTTGTCCTTGAGTTCCAGCTTCCTATGGTCACTACTTTTCTTGAACAACTCTATCAGTGTTTTCCACATCGTGTACAGAGTCTCTTTTCCATGGAGATTTGAGACAATATGATCTTGTACTCCCTCGAATAAGGTTCTCCTTGCTTTGGCCACATCCTTCTTCCACTGAGCAAGATTTTGGGCATCAGATGCTTGGTGTTTTGCTACACCTTAGTTGATGTATTCTAGCAACCTATTGTCATCCAATATTGCCTCCATGCGGTCCTTCCATGCAACAAAGTTTGAGGTTCCTTCCAAATCATACTCGAGCCTGAGTCTATTGAAATCCATCTTCTCAGTCCTGAATAAAACTTGTAACACTGATCTTCAAATTTGAATCTCCTATAAATTCAACTTTGAAATCTCTTCTCTACTGTGAGTATAGCTCTGATACCATGTAGAAATTAAAGTGTAGATTCTAAACTACTCATGATATTTACCAAATCACAAGACTAGAAGCCACTATATTGATCCACGAAAGAAAATCCATGATCGAGAACATAAATCATTAACATGAAAAAGGAAACATCACTCATGCACATATATTTATCTAGGGGAAAACAACTACTCAAAACCCCTAAATATTTGTATTGCATTAATTAAAAAATATGGATGGATACAATATGCTTGCTCAAGCTTGAGCACAACTTGCACATGTATCTTCTATCCTCTGGTTGACTGACTGAACCTAACCAATACTTAGCTAAATTTTCAAGCATCCAACCTCATATTTCCTTGCGCTATTCATTGAGAAATTAGCCCTTATGTTTTAGTTAAATAACTCAATTGGATTACGCAATTCCTGTAGGCTCGTTCTTTAACTTCATTCACCACCTGTACAACTTGGATTAGCTTACAATTGATAGTACATTGTCCTTGAAATCCAATCTCAACTGGGTAACTCGAATTCTCTACATGCATCAGTTATTTTGGGTTGATTGATTAGTTAACTAGATGACCACTAAGTGTGATTGAAGTTACTACACAAATTGACCTTCCACTCAACAATTGGAACTATTTTATGTAATAGCCACCACAAGAAAAAAAGACATTGGTGAGGGGCGAAAAATGTCACCATAAGCTCATTGATGACGATAAAAAACTAAACGTCACCAAAGGTGGCATCGCCAAAAGTATAAGTGTTGTGGTGACATTTAAGGTTCGTCACCAATAATGATTTATATTGACGGATAATGACCGTCACCATTTCATATGAGCAATGGTGACAGACAATAGCCTCTGTCACCAAAAAAACAAATGTCACCAAAGGTGGCGTTGCCGAAAGTATGTGTTGTGCTGACATTCAAGGTTTGTCACGAATATTGATTATAATGGATAGTGATCGTCACCATTTCATATGAACAACAACGATTTATTGTGATGGACCTTTCATGGTCGTCACTATTGGTGCATATATATGGCGACATTCATTGACCGTCACCATTTCATATTTGGTGAGGGTAAAAAAATGTCATGATAAGATCATTGGTGACCTCAAGGTCCATCATGAATAATGACTATAATGGAAAACAATGACCCTCACCATTTCATATCATCAAAAACGATTTATGGTGACGGACCTTTCTTAGTCTTAATTATCGATGCATATATATGGTGGCGTTCGTTGACCATCACCATTTCATATTTTGGTGAGGGTTGAAAAATGTCACCATAAGCTCATTGGTGATGGTCAAAAGAGCCTCTGTCACCAAAAACTGATCGTGGCCATTCCATATGAATATCATGGCATGATGGAATCGAACCACCAACCTCCTTCTTTTAAAGCAGATTCTCTTCCATTGAGATAGCACCCTATAAAGAATTATACTTTTAAAAATTATATCTTGAAACTTCATACATTGTAAGTTCTACAACTTTCAATAAATTAAAGTCTTGACAATATTTTACTAAACAAGCAAAACATCATCGAAGCTGTAGGTCCCTACCTAATGGTTATGGAAGTTATGAAAAGTGGGTGGAGGGAAAAATAGTTACGTATAAGAGACTCAATATGTTAAGTTGAATAATCAATTAGAATTGAAACTCTGTAGACATTTATAGCCTACAAATGACCTATAATTATCAAACCTAAAATTTGCAATTACACCAATGTTTGATTTCTCACCTTGTGAATCATGTAAATATGTTAAATCTACCTCTAAAACACTTATTTCATGCCAAAAAATAAAAAATAATGAATATATATGATGCAATTATGAACAATGAGCTACATGTTTGAATCCTATTAGCTATAGGGTCTAGAAAAATAATTGAGAGTGCTTCTCATTATTAATTAATTCAATATGTCAAAATACAACAATAAATAACAATGATCCTAAAATGAAACCACTAAACAATAGATGTTAAAATTGTACGAACAATGTTTGGCTAATATCCGTTGCACCAAAAAAATATCCAAGGGGCATTCAAACACTTCCAAATCTACATCAAGTACTAGTATCCAAAGATGTAATTGCATGGATAGAAGGAAAGAAGTACTCTCTACCTATCAATGATAACTATGTCCTCCCACAAGTACTTCAACTAACAAAGGGGTGCGAAGATAAGAACCTCGAAGCAAAAAAAAACTACACAATACAAAAATACACTTCATCCCCCCTTTATAGAATAGATCTATGGGAATAACAAAAAGATACATAGAGAATAGGATTACAGTGGGAAAAATAAATATGATAAACAAATAAATAACAAGCAATGAAATCTACAGATTTGAACATGTGTCCAAATGTACTCAAAGATTAGAGGAAACAAAAGAACCTTGTATGATTCATTATGCACTTGATAAAATGCCATTTACTTCTTTAGTAAAAAGGAAGATGTTTTTTCCTATGGAATAAATCCTATATGTGTGGCATTGGGGTTTTGTGTTACACTCTGTGCTTACTCTCCAACATTAAGATAAGAGTTCTCAAATTTGTTCCTAAATGTTTAATTTGTTTGAGTTTGGGCCAAACCTTGTCGAATCATGTCATGTTCAGCCAAGATGCAATGAAATTAAGTATTTTTGCCTAAGCTGGTCAACAAGCTTGACCCAAGATTTTAAAAAGGTAGTTTGATAGAGATGACTGCTCTAACATATTTTGACAATTTTTCCCTTTCTATATGTCTCGAAGAGAGAATCTGAACTAGCCTCCACTTACCACAATGTGACTAGATAAGCAAGACAAATTGGAACCAATAGTATCCACTAGGAGATTCTGATTGAGGAGAATTTATTCTGCCAAAAGGTTACCAGAACTTGCATCTAACTCCAGCTATTATTTTGTGTGTTGTTGCATCCATAAGCACAAATGCAATTTTGTCATCAAAGCTGCTTGAACACTAATATGGGAAATTTCAGCACCTCACTTTTACCAACTAGGAGAGCCACTATTTCGGAATTTATTTTAATTGTGGAGTTTTATGTCAATTTTCTATTGGGGAAATCCAAAACAATCTTCTTTTTTATATTTTGCCCAATTTTTATTGGGTCGATGTCTTGTTATTGTTCTCTCCACCGGAGTATAAAATTTTGAAAACTCATATTTTTGAATAAAAAACTTGTACCATAATATAAATAGGCAACTTGTGTCTTCCAATTCATAGGTTACCCTAATTGAAGATCTCTCTCCACATTTTGTCCCAAATATGAAAATGTACATGTTAACTAGGATTAGATGTAGATTTTACAACAATTGAGCAACCTTTTAAAGAGTGGTCCCAATTTGAATTCACAGTGAGATATGTGGCATGCTAAGATTTGTTTACGGTGAATATTTTCCACCCTTGGTGCGAGAATGAAGTGTTCTGTTTTTCCTTGTTTTGTTTTCCTTGGATGAGTGGTGTTATTAGAACTGGAGGACACAAGATCTTGATCATTTTTCCATTAACCATGAAGGAAAGGGCATTAAATTCTTGGTCCAAACCTATGGAACAATGCCATAAATAATATGATGTGAACTTAGAAATATTTTTTCTCATGAAGTGGAGAAATGACATCAAATCAAAATTGGTGAGAGCGATATGGAGATAATTGTATGAATATTCCCATGGGGTATCATCACAGTCCCAATGTTTATTATTTTCTAGAATATTATTATGACACTAATTGGATTTCTTACAAATTTATATTTTTTGTGAGAGTGATTGATTGAGGTTGAAGAGGATAAAATTAAAGTAATTGAAAAAGTTCAATAGTTACAATAGTGTTGTAAGCCAACATAACATCACATACTCTTATTAGTAGCAGGTTGTCAGGCTATTTTGAATTAGTATGCATGTACATTGTATACATACACATGATACGATCATATATATGAAGGAAATGGATTTTGTTGGTTCACGCTTTTTGGGACTACCAATGAATTCAAAGGTGCATTTGAAGTTTTTCAAGCATGTATATTGGCTTATCTATGTGTCAACTCTCGATTCCTTCACATTCATGGACTGCTTGGTGTCACTTAGATGATTCCTTTTGAACATTCTTAATTCCTTGATTTCATCCACCCACATCTTTAGGTTGGGTAAGACTCTAGAGGATCAGTGTGTGTTGGGATTGAGTAGGGTATTGCCTAGCAAGTAACATAATCTTAGAAAATTGATGGTGTTAGATGTGGTGGTGAATGTTAGCGGGCCTGCAATTATTCTCAACAATATGGAAAATCAAACATGCATGGGTTGAAGATAAACAACAAAGACAAACTATTATAATGTTTGCAAAATGTTTGACGAAATCATTAAATGGAGAATAACAGTGACAATTTGCAGTGTATTTGTTTTGCAAACAAATTTTGGTTTAGTTGAAGAGGGTTGTTCCCTAACCGGACTGCCATCATTAGAGAAAAAGAGGTCATGAACAGGTTTTCAATCTTCATTATATGCTCATGGAGGCAATTGTGAAGGCATGTCAAGCCATTATTAACTTGAATGTAGTGTTGAAAATGCTCTTTACTGGTGGTGAAATTATATTGAGGCTCGGTTTGAGGGGAAAATAATTGGCTTAAAACTGAAAATACCCCACTCAATTTTACACTCATGAAATGTACATCAACATTACAAAGTTTTTCCAATTGCAATCTTTCATTAATGTATATGCCACGAACATTTCTTATGTTGGGCATGGGGATTTGGTGTCACAGACTACAATGCTTACAATATACATAACAAAGGTTTCTTGAAAGTCCTATATTGCCTCGATAGAGACAACAAGAACATTGAACATAAATGTAACACCCCTGGTTCCACCCTCAGATGATTAATGTAATAGCCATGTATAATATGTGTTAGTTAGTGAGCTTGAGACTCATTGAGGCTTGTGTGTCTCTGTATGTATATACATGTTAGGCCAGTGGGGCCAAGTTATGAATATGGTTAAGGTTGGTGTGCCTATGTAATGGGTTTGAGGACCGTGAATTTTGGGCTAGTGAGTCGAGACGTAATCAGGCTAGGGATCCGAGAGTTTCTTATGGGGCAATACACCCATGTGTATGTGTGCTATGTGTTGGGGTCGTTGTGCCCACGTGTTTATGCTGTTATATGCTATGAGATCGGGAGGTCTGGTGTGGTAAATATGTTTAATCCATGTATATTAATAATAAAAAAATGGTTGTTGGCGGACCGAGACAAAAAACGTACGAGAGGCCCATGAATCCATAGTTGGAAAAGGCATCTTGATGAAAAGGTAACACTATGATAATATAATATAATATTAAATAAAGGGGAAACATTTTTATAAAAGGGGGAAATAAGTTACTTGGGAAGGCATGCAGTCTTGGTGACTAAGGAGGCAGTGAGTCCTAGGGGTTGGACTCTGAAACTAACTAGTTGGGATGCATCTGAGTCTCTATGGGCCCTCATGGCCCTGAGATCTTGCTGGCTCTGGTTATGGCTTGGTGGCCATCGAGTTTTGAGATAGTGAGTCCTAGGCTTAGACTCTGTAACTGATTGAAGCATGTTTATTTAGTAAATCGTGCCATAGAGGATGGATCCTGATGTGAGAGCCTTGGTGGTTCTGGTTATGGCCCAGATAGCCATGGAGTCAAGCCCCAACTCGGGGGTGACCGATTGTTGAACAACGCAGTCTATGGTGGGTGGAACGTCAGAGGTTCGCAACCAGCCGACAAAATTCATAGATAAGTATTTGATAACTTATTATTTTTCTTCCAGCTACATTTACATATGGTTTTGTAATATTTTGGTTAATTATGCTCTATATCATATATTATGGTTAAGTTGAGCACATATTTCTGGTTATACTTGGGAACAATACAGTCGATTAAATGAATGTCAATTCACATAAACATATATTTCTGGTTTAATTTTTCTTAGGGTTGTGTATTAATGGTCTACATGTGCATGGAACTATTGCTATGGTTAATTCTGTGTATGTATATGCATTCTTTGTTATATTTGAAATGTATATGTATTTTGTGCATTACATTTTGTCGGTGTGCTGGAAGTATATGATGTGGTTCAATTATGCTTATGATTTTGTTAAATTTTGGAGCAATTTTGGGGTTTTTGTGAGTGGCATTGCCTAGAGGTGGATAAGATGTTATAATGGTATCAAAGCGCCTATGTTGCAATACTAGGCCTACATGGGATGAAAACTTATAACACAATAAAAATTACTGAGCATAGTTGCAAGCCATTTGAAAAAATACCAAAGTTATACTATAAAAGGGTTATAAATACCAACACAAAATAGGATTCTCTTTGAAAAGTTTCGTTAAGGATACTCTTGTATTGCAGGTGCCAGAACTTAGAGTTTGCATACCTATTGCTTGACATAATGCTTGTACAAAATGAATGACATCCTGGATGGTTCTATTTAGAGGTATTTATGGTGGTCTCATTGTGCATTGTATATGTTTTTTTATTGGATTCAGACACCAAACCATAAAACCATTCACTACAAAAACAACTACAACGATGAATATAGCCATGATAATGAGGATACCTTCTTCTAATATAAAGGCGAACTTTCAGGGTGTCAATGAAACATACACCATTGACTCAGACGTATATTACTTCTTGTTGTAGGAATGTGTCAAGAAGAAAATACCATCAAAAGGCCATAAATTCCATGCCCAGATGCTTGTCACGGGATTATTAACCCATAAAAACCCATCAAAAGGCCATATATTCCATGCCCAGATGCTTGTCACGAGAGTATTAACCCAGAGTTTTTTCCTGGTAACTAAGCTTGTCAGCATGTATGCTTATGGAGAGCACAAGCCAAAAGAAAGGGAGGTTGAACCAGACCCATCTTGATATTATGGTTCTCAACTTGATATGACATATAAAGATGCTTTGGAAAAGAAACAACTCTTACACCATCGAAAGAGAAATACATTGGACACTTCATTTACTATCTCTAGAAGTGTAAGGTATGGGTATTCAGGATAGGAGGATAATTGTAGGGATGAGAAGGATGATGGAACCAAAACTTCCATCGAGCCTACATTTAGATTTCCAGGTGAAAATGCACACGATGTGGCAATGAAAGTAGAGAAGGAAGTGAAGCAAGAAATGGAAGAGAAACAAATTTTGGAAACAGAGACAAGCCATCAAAGCATGATCATTTCAAAAGATAACGCAGAGTCTCAAGTTGTTATGGAAAGAAAATCAAAGCTCATAGAATGCTTGAAGGATGCTGATGAGTCTGATATGGGTATGCATAACCATCTTGATGGGAACTTGAGCATAATGAATGAAATAAATTGTAGGATGGGAGAAGGGAACACTGAGAAGTGTGATTACAACATGGTAGAGAAACTCATAGTGTGTCCTCTCTAAAGATTTTGATGGTTGGCCACACGAGCCAAATAAGCTCAAACATGTTGTTGATGAGACCCAACACGCGGTCTCATCTTCATCTAGGCCATTTTAAAACACAATATGCAATCTTTTTCCAAATTTTTTGGCAGTTCCAAAGAGTACCGGGAGTAGGACAACAACTCTAGACAAGACAGTGGAGGTTGCATCATCTACTGATATTGAAGCACCACAAAAACATGAATTCAATTTGAATGAATGAATCATGTTAGATGAAGGCCCACAAGATCCAGTTGCAGTTTCTTATCCTGTTTCTTCTATTCCAGATTCTTAGTTGTTTCTCATTCTGCAGTTTCTTCTTCCATCTTAAGTGTTCCAATTGTAGTCGTAGATTCTACAAAAGGAGCATGTATACCTCCAGTGGGTCCTCTTAAAGGAAAAGGTGAGTTGGGCTGGAGAGGCTTTGCAGTAAAAATTGATTTTTTCCCTACTGAACCTCGAAGAACTACAGATAGGAATATATATAAGTGCCAAAATGCAACTTAAGTAGATGGAAAAATAACAGATAGGAATCTAGATAGGTTCCAAGCTGCAAATAAACTAGAATAACTTCAGACATGTGCTAAGCTGAAACTGAAATAGACACACCATTGGCTCTAATCAAAAGAGCATCTCAACCTCTTTTTGATTTTGATCTCAATGTTGCCGATGAGAGCCTACTAGAAGAAGAGACAACATTTACTGCAAAATTTATTGCACATAATTCATCGTCGGCCACCCCAAGCAATATACACTCGAGTGAAACTTGATTTGGATCTGAATAATGCATATGAGAGTAAAGAAAATGGACCAAGATTAATTTCAGATCACAAGAAGACTGAAGTAGTAGACATCTCTAACATTAAAAATGGTTCTTATAGTGGAGAAAAACATATTAAGCATGATTTTGACTTGAATGTTGGACTTTGTATGGATGACACAATAGCTGCAGATGATACTATTGCTTCTCAGGGAAGTGCACAAGTTGTGGGAAATCAAGCTTCCTCCCTCGAGAGACTTAAAATGGCTTGTGAAATAATAAATCTAACTCCTTGGCCTCACACTGGAGGACCAATTCCTGCAGTTGCAAGGCCATCATATGCACATGTGAGGCCAAAATATCCATTTTATGTGGTTGTTCCCCATCCATTCTTCAATGTAGGAAAAGAAAAAGTTATTCCTTCATTCCATGTAGATATATATAGGCCACTTTTTGGGTTCTCATCATCTATAGCTGCAACATTTTCATATATAATCCAGTCACCTAGTTTTCCATACACTGGGTACCCATTTGGATTCAACTCTGCCTCTTTTCCTGATGTATCTGCATCTTTCTTGGGTTCCTCAGGTTCTCACCCATTCACTCTAGGTGCTTCTCAGATTTTGACCGCTGGTGCAATTCTTCCACCCCATATCTGACATCCTTGGTTCGATAATATGATTTACGGCCTGCGGCAGAGGCGAAACCCTAGGTCACCATGAACACAGTTCTCGACGGCTTCGCATATGCAATCGATTTCCTACCACTGTTCGGGGTGCTTGCAACTGGCCGGCCGGCACTGCTGCTCACCGGGTATTTCACTCCATTTCTGGTATTTTTATCATTGATTATAGCTTGTTTTTGACTGCCTGAGCCCCCATATCCGAGGTCTGTTTATTGTTTTATGTGGGACGCGTTGCTGCTTTGTCCGGGGATTACAAATACCCTTGAAGCAGATCCTGGGCCCCCACTGTCTTGTCCGGGGTTTTGATATATACTTTGTGTGGGCTGCCATTTGTTTGGCTTGGGACGCGTTCACGGCGTTTTCGTCCGGGGGTTTTTCTTCATCTATTGGCAGCTGCGCCCGGGGATTCACTATTTGGTGTGGGGACGCCCCTGCACAGAGATTTTGGTTGTCCCTAGCTGGACCCATTGACGAGACCAACTTGATCTGCTCCTGGCCTGACCTCTGGCTCGTTCCCACAGTTTGTCAGGCGACCTACACATCACTGCTTCCTTGTATTTTTCTGCAGACATTTACCTTCTCCAGCCGGTTTTCGTGGCTTGAAGGGTTTCCACACTATGTGCTCCTACGAGGATGAAGTGGAATATTCGGAGGACCCCCTGGAAGGGGTTGACATTTGGGGGTTAGCTACACCTGATGAGGTGGATGACATGTCAGACGTGGAACCATTTTCTGGCGTGGATGTGCCTATTCAGCCCACGCAATCCACCGTGGAGGGGTGCTCCTCACCCATGGGGGACCTAGAACAGTTGACATTTGGCTCGCCCTCGAATGAGGAGTTTGATCTCTGGGCTTTCACACAAGACACCTTGGCAAATGTGGACATTGGAAGCTCCGCACTTTTCTCGGAGGCGGACTTTCCAGTGATCGGTGACACAGCTCATTTCTTGGCGCAGCGGCACATTTCTGGCCCTCCCACATCTGGGGTTTTCCCTTCTGAATATATTGCTGCAACTCATGTCGGTTCGGCCCCCATTACTACAGCGCCGGCCTCTGGGGTCTTCACCAATATACCAGAGGACCTAATCGACCGGAAAAAGCATGTTTCTCCATCTGCCGATTCTGACGGGCCGGTACTGGGGGTTTGTCCGAGCAGTAATCTGCATAAGGTCACTAAGAGCAGGTTAAATTACCGCACTAGTATTGGAAGCGAGAGTGGTATGGATGATTGGAACATTTTTGCGCCCAAGACCCTAGTTGGGAAGATTCGCGGCCGGAAATACACATCATCGCGGCTCCAACGGTGGACGCGAGAGATATGGAGTGATTCCCTTGACTCACTCCCGGTGGTCGGGGCTTTGTCCAAAGGCTGGTTCTCTCTCACCTTCGCCCGGCCTGAGCAATATGATTGGGTCCTCAAGCAATTCTGGCATCTGGAACTGCATCCTGTCCACCTCAAACGTTGGGTGCCCCTCTTTGATCCAAAAAAAGAGAATGCAGGTGCAGGCCCCATCTGGATGAGGTTGCCTGGACTGCCTCTGCATTTCTGGAATGAGAATGCACTTCGGAACATTGGGGGCCACTTCGGTCGGTATCTGGACCATGACCGCTCCTACCTAGCCACGGGCAACAGAGCAGTGGCTCGGATCCTGATCTTCCTTGACACCAGAGATGGCTTATATGAGAATTTTATTATGATGTTCGATGGGTTGGAGTGGCAGCAACCTCTTGACTATGAGGGCGTGCCCTTCCGATGTAGAAAATGCCAGGAGGTTGGTCATCTATACAAATCTTGTCCAAGGATGGGTACTGACAGGATGCGCGCAAAGAAAACTTGTTCCATTGGCATACAAACTGAGCCTAACCCCTGCACCAGTCCGGATAGTGTGGGTGTGCAGCCGCGGGCAACAGTGCCTCCTGGAGATGGTGGGTCGAGCTCGGCGACATTGCCCACTTGGACCACCACACATCCCAGATCCAGGCCTCAGGTATCGTCGGTGACTCCCCTGCACGATCAGGCCATACCGGGTACTGCTTCTTCTGATCCTCTTACTTCTGATTTTACATCTAATTCTCCTTCCAATTCACTGCCTTTTATTGTATCTGTTACTGAGAAGCACCTGTCATCTGCTTTCATCTCTCATTGTATATCATCATGTATGTCTCACACAACATTAAATCTCCTGTCGGTTTGTTGCCCTATTGCCTCGACCACCCCAACTTTCTCCCCTATTATACACCATTCATCTGCTCTGCCCTCCCCTGGCCTATCTGCCACCTCTTCGGAGACTCATTCTTCGAAGCACAACTATTTCCTTAGATCCTTAACAAACCCTCAATCTGGAGAGGTTTTTGGCATTGGGCCGGGACTGGGTAGCTTACCCTCCAAATCTCGTGGCAGACCTTCTGCCCTTGCAAAGGCCATTAAAAGGGCTAACTTTGAAGTGGAAGCAGGAACACAAGCCTCTCTTATGCGGGTCCTTAGAGCACGAAGACCCCTGAAGATTGTTACATCATGATTTGTCTCTCCTATAATTGCAGGGGGTTGGCCAACCCTGATAAGAGATTGGCCCTCAGAGAACTGTTAGCACAAAAACCTTTTGATATACTATTTTTGCAAGAAACGCTCGGGGGGGGTTTGGAGGTGACTGGAACCTTATCTACAATCCTTCCTGATTGGTCCTTCATCACTCTTGATGCTCGTGGTAGGTCCGGAGGATGCGCTCTTGGCATCAACAACAAAACCACCCGAATGTTAAACTGCTGGGGCCGATCGGGTGTCCTTGCGATGGATGTTTTGTTTGGTAATTCGGAGATTGTGTTTACCCTGGTAAATGTTTATGGGCCCTGCTCTGACAGAGAGCAATTCTGGAACTCTCTATTGACCTGCTCACACATTACCGTCCCCAATCTCATATTGGGTGGTGATCTGAATTTCTCCTTGGGCATTGTTGAATCTTGGGGACCACTTGCCTCCCCGGACCCTTTGGCTGAATTTTTTAACTCAGCGCTCAGTGCTGCACACCTGGTTGACATTCAGACTACTAAGCTGCAACCTACATGGAGGAACAGGAGGACTGGTAATGCTGCATTGGCACGCAGGCTTGACAAATTTCTTATTAAACAAGACCTCCTCACTGTGTTGTCTCGTGCTCGTCAATGGGTGGGCTCAGGTGGCAAATCTGATCACTCGCCCATCATCCTGGAGTTTGAATGTGGCCCTCATAAAGCCCGTCCCCCATACAAATTCAACTCCAGGTGGTTACGTGATCCGGAGTACAACCAGCTGGTCACTCGGACCTGGAAGCACTTTAGACCTACATTGGATGATGACCCTGGTAGGGTTATTAATGAAAATCTTCTTAGAATAAAGGTCCTCACCATTAAGTGGGCACAGAATAAAAAGAAACAGGAAAGTGAGGCTCTGCACCGAATTGAGGTTAATATTGGCTCTCTCAACAATGGTGATCTGTTGGGTTACAGTAGTGAGGAAGCTAGGGCTCAACTCTTCATGCTTGAGACCGAAAAGGCCAAACTGCTGAAACAGAAGGAGGAAGATTGGAGACTCAAAAGTCGAGCCATTTGGTTACAGGCCGGTGATGAAAATACGAAATTCTTTCAGCAGCATGCAAATGGTCGCAAGGCTGCTAACACCATTTGGGAATTGACTGATTGTAATGGCTATACTGCGAGAACACATGATCAGCTTGCTGTGTTAGGTACCAGACATTTCACCAACCTGTATAGGGCTTCTGCTAACATCAATCTCCCGGAGATCCTGCGCATTACTCAAAACTTCAAACTCTTCGTGGCACAGGACCAGCAGGATGACCTCAATTCCCCAGTGACCATGGGCGAACTTGAAGGGGTTTTGAAATGGTTCAATCGGGACAAGAGCCCGGGGCCTGATGGCTGGCCCATTAAATTTTTTATACACTTCTTTGACCTCATTTCAACTGACCTCCTTACTATGATCGAGGATAGCAGGGTGCGGGGCAGGATATATGATGGATTTAACTCCACCTTTATTGCACTTATTCCAAAATCGGACAACCCTACCAGCTTCAATGACTTCAGACCCATTTCGCTGTGTAACTACATCTACAAGATCATATCTAAAATTATTGCAAATCGCATCAAGCCTTTCCTGTCCGAACATATTGGAAAGGAACAATTTGCTTTTCTGAATCATAGGCAAATTCATGAGGCCATTGGTACTGCTCAGAAGGCCCTTCACTCCATTAAATCTCTCCGCCTGAAATCAACTATTCTCAAGATCGATCTAACTAAAGCTTTTGATCAGGTTGACTGGAGTTACCTACACCTCATCCTTATCCACTCTGGGTTTCCTCATACCCTTATCAACTGGATTATGGGCTGCATTTGTCACGCCACCTTCAGCATTCTGATCAATGGTACTGCTACTGATTTTTTCCATGCGGGGAGGGGTCTCCGTCAGGGCTGTCCACTTTTACCTCTGCTATTTGTCCTCTTCATGGAGGGCCTCTCTGTACTTATCAACGAAGCAAAAGAAAGGGGGACACTACAGGGGCTCCGGATCATTGAAAATTTATATCTTACACACCTCTTATTTGTTGACGATGTTCTCATTTTTCTTAATGGCACTAGACAAGACTCGGTTCAATTTGATCTGCTCTTGAAATGGTTTTGCAGGGCCACTGGCATGGCTCCAAACTGCACCAAATCCTCTATCATTATGACGGGCTGCACAAGACAGGAACATGTCACCTCCAGGAATCTTTTTGACTATGTCTGCACTGATATTAATGGTGGACTCAAATATTTGGGGTACCTCATCAAACCAAATGATTATAAGACCAAGGACTGGAACTGGATCTTAGCAAAGATTGAGCGCAGAATCAACGTCTGGTACAATAGATGGTTATCAAGGGCTGGTAGACTCATCCTCATTAAGTCTGTACTGGAGGCCATACCGGTCTATTGGATGACCCTGGCCTGGATTCCAATTGGCATTACTAACCGGATTAAGTGCATCTGCAGACAATTCCTCTGGCGCAACCAAGGTAAGGCATCCACGTTTGCCTGGATTGCATGGGATCGTATCAATTTGCCCAAAAAATGGGGTGGCTGGGGGTTAAAAGATCTTCATCTCTTTTCCAGGGCCCTTGCGGCTAAGATGTGCTGGCACTTAATAACTGGTCAGAGTTTATGGAAGGAGGTTATGGTGGCAAAATATATATCTCCACAAAGCCCACACGAATGGATCCGTGGCTGCATCACTTTACAAACGGGGGCTTCTATTATTTGGAAGGCTATAACAAGGGAAGCTCACATAATACAGAATGGCTTATCTTGGCAAATTGGTTCAGGATCTGCGGTTCGCATTGGCATGGACTCTTGGTCGGGGAGTGGAGATTATCATATACTGCCAGTATATATTATTGAACACCTCGCCCGTAGGAATGTCACATATTTGGCACAGATAGTTGACTGGGCACACACTACTTGGCGGGAACAAGCCTGGCTACAGGCGGGTGACCTTGGTATCCCTCCGGAAGGCACACGGGTCTGGCAACGATTCATATGGGCACTGAAAGTCACCAATATCCGCATCACTGACCGTGAGGACAATCTGATTTGGGCTATATCAAAAGATGGACGTTATTCTCCAAAGCTTGGCTACCTCGAACTCATCAAGCACAAGGAACCCCCCATTAAGGACTGGTGGTGGAGCACCATTTGGCAATTAAAATCCCCGCATAAGCATAGACTTCTGTTCTGGTGCATACTCAAAGATTGCATTCCCACCTCAGAATTCCTGCACAGAAGGTCCTTCTACGGGGCATCTCGATGCTGTTACTGTCTTAACGACAGTGAGGATGCCCACCACTTATTTCTGCAATGCAACAGTATCCAAAACATCTGGTCTAGGATTATTACTGATTTGAGATACAGATCCAATTGGGGGGGTGCCACACTATTCGATGCCTGGTCCAATTGGTGGCAGCGTGCTGCACACAGTCAGAAACTCCGTAATCTACCATTAATAGTGTCTTGGGAAATTTGGATGTGGCGAAACAATAAGATCTTCAAGGAGATTCCGATTGACTGTGATCGGATATGTGCAGCGGCTATTGCCACTTTCCGACTCATACCTGAGGATTGTACAAGCTGTAAGCCACCTCATGTGAACCCGGAAATCATCGATCACAGCAAGGCGTGGGCATATTTTGATGGTGCGTCCAACGCACAGGGGTGTGGGGGGGGCGCAGTACTCTATTTGAATGAACATCACTTTTTCGACATCAGAATGGGTTTAGGACCAGGAACCAACAACTTCGCTGAACTACAGAGCCTCAGACTCCTTCTCACATTTGCTCGGGAGATTCACTGTGCATCCATCCAGATATTTGGAGATTCTCTACTTGTGACCAACTGGTTTAACAATCTAGCACATTGCCACTCGCACACACTATCAGCACTTTTGAGTGAAGTTCACCATCTCACAGTATTATTTGACTTCATCACAGTGACTCATATTTACAGGTCTCGGAACGAAGCTGCTGATCAACTATCCAAGGAAGCTTCGGAGTTGACTTGGGGTACCTGGCACATCACTGAACATAATGCTGGACAGATCTATAGATACTTTCACCGGCCTTTTATTGAGGAGGCTCCTCATTTTTTGGACTTGTAGCTGTACTGTTATTTTGGGGGATTTTGTTTATTTACGCCCCTTTTCATATATTCGACATGTATTTATTTCATCTTTATTGTTCCTACTGGAGTTAGTAAGTTATGCACCGAACTTGCTATGCTTTGATACATACTGATGATTCAGGTTTCAGGACTGTATGCTTACAGTTTTTGATTGTGTGGCCGACTGTTTTCTGTTTGTTTTGGACTGTACAGTAGTTTTACACTACAGCATATGTAACATGTAGCTGATCATTAATATGAAAGGTTACGAACTTTTTCTCTGTGAAAAAAAGATAGAATTTGGTCCAGGCCAAACTTGGATCTAAATTTTGGCCCAGAGACTTCAGAAGCAGAGGGTAAAGAAGAAAGAGAAATATCAAAACATTTAGCATTTTTGGAAGGTCCTTTGATAATAGAAGGGAAAAGTAGTCATCTGGAAATCATCAGCATCAACATACTCTTTTAAGAGAAAGCAACCCGAAGTAGGGTGGGATTTAAATAGATTTGAACTCAAACAATAAATACAAAGATAGATAGTTTCTATAGGTGTTGGTAGCTTATTTTCCATGGGTCTATATCACCCAAAGGGTGTTGGTTGATAGAGTTGTTTAAGCCCAAATGGCTTAAATTAGAGATAAAGGTGTATTGGCTTGAATATGAGATCGATACAATTGCTCAGGCAGATTGATATTCCCATATCACTAATTTGCCTCTTTTTCAGCGATCCTGCTGCACTTTTTACATGTATGACTATTGTGGAAGTATGAAGGGCGCACATCAGGTGTTTGATAAAATTCCCAAGCGAAATGTGTCTGCATGGAATGTTATTATTAGAGGTTGTGTTAGGGATGGAAACTGCAAGGAAACCCTCAAGTTGTATTACCAAACGCAACATGGAGGACTAAGTGGAGATACACATTTCCAATTGTCCTCAAGGCATGCACTAAGATTGTATCCCTAGAGCAGGGCGGGGAAATCCACACTTACACGGAACACCATGACTACAGGATATTTTGAAATTAGAAATTGTGTAAGAGGCAGGAAAGCTACTTGATGAAATGCAGATGGGAAGGTTGAAGCCCTATGTGATGCGTGATAATATCCAAGTATGAGTAGAATGGTCACATAAATGCTGCAGTGAGATCTTTTCTAAAATGCAGCTGGATGGAGTGCAAGCCAATTATGTCACTATTTCCAGTGCTTTCTCTTGTTGTGCAGAATTAGCAAAGTTGCAGTAACAAAAAAAATGGATGATGCATATGAATTTTTTGTCAATATGCCAAAGAGGGATTTGATCTCACAGAATCTAATAATTTTTGTTATGCCTTGAATGGATATTGTGATGAGGTTATACTACTCTTTTATCCACTTCAAAATGAAAGGAATGAACCCATATGTGATTACATGGAGTGCGGTCACTGTGAGATATACTCAATTTGGTCATAGTGTTGAATCCTTGAAACTCTTCAGTTGAATGCAAGTTCCAAAGGTGAAGCCCAAATCTGTTACCATAAAAATTATTTTCATTCATGTGCTGACTTAGTGGCTCTGCAACGTGGGTATCAAATGCATGGGCATGAAGAATATTCCATTACACTCTTTTATGAAATAAAAGAAGTAAGCAATAAGGTAGGACATATCATATTAATTGTTATTTTATCTGCCTGCATTCATGCAGTACTATAGTAGATGAAGGCTAGCATCATTTTGATTGAATTAGTAGAAATTTTGACGTGAAGCCTAGAGTGGAGCATTATGCATGCATGGTTGACCTCCTCAGCCACTCGAGACACTTGAATGGAGCATATGTGATGTTGTTGAACATCTATGCTACTTCTATGGGATGATGTAGTCAACGTGAGAAAGCTAATGTCAGATAAGGGTTTTTTAAAAGGAACCAACATCTCATTTTCACAGACAATTCCAACTGCTGCTAACTTAGGATGTTTTGAAATATATCACGGAAACTCTTCGACAATGTTATCAAGTTTCAATGATAATACACCCTCTTCATTTGAATTTTACCTCTTAAAAACCATGGAAAGGAGAGACATGGAGGAGTTACAACCATGCATCATTCCTCAACAACCCTAAAGGTGGATGGAAATATATAATCATGACAAGCTCCAAGCATCGCACGAGTCTTGGTTGAAGCCTTTTGTTGTAAAAAAAGAATGAATCATGCAAGTCCTTGACCAATATTGGGACTTCACTGAGGAGTTTCAGAAATTTTCGAAATTAGCTCAAGTTTTTCTACAGTTATTGGTTATAGAAAATTATTGGAGCAAAAAAAAAAACATTTTCCTAGAACAAGCCTGCCTAACGGAGTCCAAAAGTTGGGTTACTGGTTTGTAAACAAGAATTTAATTGTCAAACAAATTGGATGAAGGAAGGGCTAGCAAGGGAACATGACAAGTTGCCTCAAGCTTGCATATTTTTGTGGCCTTTTTTGTCTGTATTCAAGACTTCGCTGAGAAGACAATGAATTGCATGGATGTTATAGGGATATGACTAGAGGTTGGGAAGGTCTGGGAGACTATGGAAGTGAAAATACTCTTTTTATTGATACTTCAAATGTGACCAATCTGTTAGTGTCAGTATTTGCATACTTCCACCAGGGATCAAAACACATTTGCATGTGCATCTTAGGTGTCCCATCCTGAAGAAATTTTCAATCATTCCTTTAGGTGATGATATAAAATTATTCCAATGGTGGTTGTTTTCCCTCATGTGAAAGTTGCTGATTCCCCTCTCTATGGTCTTCAATCATTAGTTACTTTTATTCTCAAAATCATGTCATTAGGTCATAGGATGGGTCTTATTAGGTTCTAGGGTCTCACCATGGTCAAATTAATGAGTCAAAAATCAATAAAAATCAGCAAGGTCATGAGGAAGTCAAATAAACTCAAAGTCACAGCACCTACAAGATCAAAGATATATTTTATTCAGTTTGATGTAATTTTCACCTCAAAACCATGTTTTGAGATGAAAACATGATATTTTGCCTTTATTATCATTCATTATGTAATTCTATATCATCATATGTAATAAGTCACAATTTAGAAAGTTGTCATCTCCACAAAGTCATCGCCTTTCCTTCAGAAGCGTTTTCCACTACATATTTAGCACCAAATCATCTTCCAAGTAGATCCATCAGAAAGAGCTCGGAAAGAGCTTTCCAACGGTATACTGCACTCCTAAAACTGACTTCTAGATTCAAATTTATGCTCAAGTGAAAGTCCCCTATATCTTCAAACTTCCCCTATTTCCCATGTTTCCCTCAAATTTTACATTTAAAGTTTAATATTTTACTTAGAAAATTCCTTTTCCCCCTCCCGATGGTAAAAATCGCATTAATACATTAAATCCTATCCCAAAACCACTTCCCCACCATACTTTATAATAAACTTTATAACAAAGTTTATATTATAAAATCCCGCTGACTTTCCATCGGCCATCGGCGCTTTCATAAAGTCCCGACCCCCAATGGAAAACCCTCTGATCATTCCCCAACCGTCGATCTTCCCCCCGCCGATCCGACGACTCAGAGCCAATCGGGCCATCGGCAATCAGCGCTTTCATAAAATCCCGACCCCGACAGCAAACCCTCCGATCATTCCCCAACCGTCGATCTTCCCCCCGCCGATCCGACGGCTCAAAAACCAATCGGCCCATCGGCATTGGCGTTTCACATATGTTGCACTCCGCTCCCCTTTTCCCTCTGATTCCGATTGACCCCGGGCCCACCATACAGTACTTCCGCCCTTTTGTGTCATTAGAGACCTTTACTCTTTGTTAATCAAACTTTGTTTTAATTTGCTTTGCAAAGGTTTTCCCCTCTGCTCATCCCAATCGCATCGGCAATCTTGGTCATGTAATATATCCTCCTCGATTCCCCTGATCCCCGATTGCGATCACTGTGTATCCATCGCATATATGTATTTCAAGAGCTTGGTTGTATGCATTCCAAAGGCTTTGTTATATATTATGTTCCCTCCGTTCACTCCGATTGCGATTACAACATCAGACCTTCCCCAATCGCATCAGAAGTTCTTCACTCCATTTTATAAAGTATTCCCTCCGCTCCGCCCATTCCGATTGCGATTATAATGCAGGTCCCACCTCCATCCCTTCCCTTTTTCCCTTTCAAAGAATTGTTTCCCTTCACCGAAAGCATAATTTCATTTCAGTTTTATTTAGCATTTTATGGAAAGGTCAGTTTTATTCAAACAAAATAATGGAAAGAAAAGCAAACAGTCAGCTGGCCGAGAGCTAAATGAAACAAAGATTTTCTACAACAACAGAAAAATAAGGATTGACTCTTCAAATTGTCTATTTTTTTATATAATAGCGAAATCTGCCCATGATGATCAAATGTAATGTTTTTCCTTCTTTAGGGCAGATTGTTAGTTCTTTTTCTATCTTCAGATTCCAGTTCTTCAGTTGTTAAAACAACTCCTCTTTTGTGGATTTGTGTTCTCACAAATCTGGCCTATTTATTGTAATTGTAAATCATTGGTCTGGGGTTTGTAATTCAGAAGCAGGGGAATAGTTATGGAAGAACATTTTGCGCTTCATTGTACAGTTTGACAGGGATTAATAAGAGACGCAACTCTGATTTGTGGGATCCATGTGGTATGAGATTTAGCATTTGATTATCCCATATATAATTTTAATTGCTAAAGTTTCCTGCTTATCTTGCCCCATGAAATACCCTGTGTCCTAATCTAATCCCCAGTTTCAACTGTCCCATTTTTTCCCACACATCCCTGAAATTTCATTCATTTTATTAAAACTTTTTCCCATCATTTTACCTAGCCTAAATTCAGTCCACTATTGTGTTTTAATCAAATATCTATCTTTACGGAGAGAGCCCTCTCCTGTCCTTGTAGGGCTAGCTACAAGGCTGAGCGTGGTTTAGTTGTTACCCTGTTTTCCCTTTTTCAGCCTAGGGTCTAGATCAGGTGCTAACACAAGCTCAAAAATCAAGATGGTTTCTGGTGCAGAAGGGCAAAAAAAAAAAAAAAAAAAAAAAAAGTGGAGACCTCGTGCACCTCTAGAAAGTAGTTCTACGTTGCCTCACATCTATTGCAGCTACTGCACAACTCTCATATATTCTTGAACATGGGAGAAACATGATGACAACATTACTTTCTTTCCCTTTATTCTCTTCCTCTATGAATTTAATGTCAAGTAAAATCATCACTTTCTTATGTTATTTGAGAATTATATGGAAGGCTTCATGTATCTGTTTGATAAGGTGCCAATTTTTTTTTAAAGAGACAGTTGTTGAACAAACCCTAATTAATGAGTCCTACTAGATCCTGTTACAACTAATACTTGAATATGTCATCCAAAAATTCTCCTCCTTTTAGGTTGTAAATCATCATATCAATTCCTAGGACAAGGAGTGTTTTTGTAAGAAAGGTAATTGAGATGCTAGTTGGAGTGTCTAGAAAGCTTCAGGTATTGGAAAGGCGCTTCCACAATTGAAACAAGGTCGACAATGATGCTTGATATACTAGAAGACTTCTTGAATATTTTATAATTTATATATCGAATGGATGGGAGCACTCCAACATTATAAAAGCAACATTGAATAAAGAACTTCAGTAGCCCAGATAACAAAAAAATTATTTTCCTTATTTCAACTTAGGCAGGAGGGGGGTGGGAATAAATTTTCCAAGTACAGACACAATTATTATTTATGATCTATATTTTAGTCCTTTTATTTATTTATTTATGAGCTCGATAATGATCTCACAGGATTGGCCAAGACAAAGCAATGATTGTATATTAGTGATAATAAAGTGCTCTGTTGAGGAGAAAATATTGTAGCAGTCGGGAACAAATATGGATTTAGAGAATATGGTGATGAATATTTGTAAAAATGACAGTTTAAAGAATTATCTAGATCACAAATAACCTGTGTCTTTTTGGAGACCGCCACAATACCACCAAGTTCATCTTTGAAATTGTCAAGTGAAAAATTACTGTGAATATTGCAGCGGTCAGGAACAAAGATGGATTTGGAGAATCTAGTGATGAATCTTTGTAAAAATGAAAGTTTAAAGGATTATCTAGATAAAAAATAACCTTTGTGTTTGTGGAGACTACCACAATACCACCAAGCTCATCTCCAAAATTGTCAAGTGAAAATTCACTGTGAGTGATTATGTTCTCGTGAATTACTAATAACGACAGACCATGTAGAAATGTTGTTTATGTTGTGAGTAGATTTCATTGTAAAAAGATCAATGTTTCAAGATTTTTGGTAATATAAGACTCCAACCAGGTTTCATTAGTTTACTATGTTAAACAAACCAGGTTTCATCAGTTTATGAAGTACATATGACATTCTAATAGCTCACTGCGTGTGTTTGTACTACCTATTTCTTCCACTCGAGGAAAAAGGTCTAGCAAATATAAATCTGATAAGAGATCAACAAAGTAGGTGGTGGGCCCTCTTAGAAGTGAGGGGTCTTTGGAAATAAACACTTATTTACAATAGACAAGCTCCAAGAGTCCATTTCAAAAAGTGGGAAATAATTATATGGCAGGTGCATTGGCGAGAATGTTTGTAAGTATTGCTACATCATTTATTTATACTCCTAGTGAGTGTGTTAAACAACATATGAAAATTTGTTTACAGTATTGAAAAAATTGATATGTCTATTGGAAGTGGAGTTTCCATTGCTAGAAATATATCTCCAACATAAAGAAATTAATGTCAAGACAACATATACCACCTAACTAGACTAGACTAGACCATAATGAATAAAATTCAATGCGAAGTTCCAAAAAATGTTAAGTGGTAAGCAATAGAACAGGAAGGAATTATTTTAGCTACATGGCATCATCATGTTGTGTTAGATGAAGACTTTCATTACATGATAAAATGAGCAAGAGTTGGCACAAGTATCATTTTTTGTCAGACTACTAAGGGTTGGAAACAGGTTATAAATACTAGTTCATATTACCCATAATTTCAGATACAATGTATGATTCTAATTGTGATTAAAATAGCCACTCAAATAAAGGAAAACATATTTTAGACATGAAAGAGAGATTCTTTACCATAGGAATCAATTGATGTGCAACTGATGCAGCAGCCTTTTGAGATTCACGATCAATCACATCATAACCTTGCAATAACCTGACTCACATTGTTAGCACCTAATAAAAGAAACAATTCTTTAGTTTAGGGGGTAATAACTGAATGCTTATTTATGTCCACACAAGACTTGCATCTTGAAAAAATTATCATGAGGTACAAAAGGCCTACATCTTACTAGAATTATCTTAATCCAAGAATTAAAACCCTTTCACATGAAACAAGGTTAGTACCACATTCTACAAGCACAACTGACAAATCCAAAAACAAATACTTATTCAATGAAAGAATGATGAATCATGTTAGCACACTTTAAATTGAATAGCTCTTCTTGTTTCAATGGGAATTGGAAATGATCTCCCTTTAGAAAAAAAGTCATATTTTTTGTTTTTCCAGCGCATATGAACAAGTAAACTAAAATCAAGTAGACAATTAGTGATGAAACACTATATTTTGACTATGCAGTGTGTTGGAAAGTGTAACTAGATTTTGTCTTCATATTGACTATGTAATTATGTATTTATGTAATTAAGAAGACAAAGATAATTATAATATGTATTTTTGTTAAGCTTGCTTCATGGGTTTCATGAGCAAGAAATTTTATTATAGGTTGAAGACTTTTTCTTGATGTCTTTTAGGGATTTGTCTTCTTGTCATAAATTTATTAATTAGAGTCATGTATATGAAGTGTTACACATGTAAATTCAGTGATATGTGCCTCAAGACCTTGTCAAACCAACTTGTAAACATGGCTCAAGAATGGTGCTAATACCCCTGATCAAATCAACATTATACTCAGTTGCAATACCTCTCCAACTCGACCTATAAAGAGTAAGCAAAGTCTGCTCATGAACCGTCACATCTATTCATGGCTAGGTCTACTTATTACAGGGCCCGACCACTATAAATAGCTTGCTGGATTGTGCAAAAAACTCAGAGAACAAAGTTTAGGCTCCTATGAGATTTTCAGACCTAATTTCGGGAAAATTTTGTGGTTCATTCAGGAAAGGACTGCGGTATCAAGTGCATTATTTTGTGCTAAAATCAGTGCACAATAGAAGGAATATACAACAAAGATAAGGAGACAACAAGTAAAGTAAAAATCTGTGATGTATGTAGAAATTATACAACATGCATGTATATCTTGGATTCACCTGATCTAACAATGTACTAAAGTTAAATACTAAATCGCTTCTACAGATCTTTTGCAGAATTAAAAACACAATCGCTAATCACATGAAGTAAAGAAGAATCAAATCACACACAACATAGATAATTTCCCAGGGAAATCTTGCTGCTCAAAACCCCACTATCTTCTATTGTATATTAAGCATGGATAATGAAACAATTACATACAAAATTCTTCTCACAAGAGCCCTCCAGTACTCAGCTAATTTTCTCACACTGTCATACATAAAACCGATTGATCCTTAGCCAATTTCCTACCTCTAGACAACCTTCCTTGCTTGCGCAGCCCCTGATGGATGAAATCCCTAAAAGATAGGAATTGTGGCATTCCTTAATTGCACAAGTATCGTGGGCACTCCAATGGGTGTTTGGTTGCATGTGTGCAACCCAATAATCCTACAAATGATAGTCAACTTCCCTTTCACCGAGATATCAACTGGGTCTCCATTGGATCTGACATGCATGCAACTAATAATAGTAAATCCTTAGTTGGATGTGAGATCACTGATTGTGAATTGATTAATATTTAATTCACTTGATCTCTCTCTAGTGTATCTTCATTTACAACTAGAACAACTGATTTTAACTCACTTAACTGAGTTAAACTGATTACAACCTACATTAACTAATTCACCACTACACTTTGAACTCTATTACAACTAGAATTACTATGCATGCCTCACCAACTACCTCTAACTCGAAATCCACTAGCTAACTGAGTTTATCACTCTTAGTTAATTGTTACAAGTTATTTTTAGATTTAGATTATAGTTTATTTTCCATTCTAACTAAGGGATAACTAAAAGTAGGCATGCACCAAAAATAACACTGTGGGACCCACCCTAGTGTAGGTTCTTAATGCACTAGGCGTGGGTGCTGAAATTTTCTTGTTGAATCTCAACACTCCCTCTCAAAAAGAAAGGGATTATCCTTCACGCTAATCCTGTCTCTATGGTATTAGAATTTTCTCCTGGTGAGCGCCTTCGTCAGAATATCTGCATCCTGATCTTCTGTGGGAATGTACTTAAGCAACATTATTCTTCTCTGCACACAATCTATGAGATGGTGGTACTGGATATCTATATGCTTGGACCTATCATGAAGCATTGGATTAATCTAGAGTTTAATGCAACTGTGATTATCAAAATGTTCAATTTCGGATCCATCTGATAACCAAACAAACCAACCAAGATCTTTCTCATCCAGATAGCCTCACATGCAGTTTGAATCACTGCCATGTATTCCACTTTCGTTGAAATTAGTGCCACAGATCGTTGCTTCCTACTGTTCCAAGAAACTGTTGTCGATCCAATGCTAAAGATCTCTCCTAATGTGCTCTTTCTGTCTGATGGAATGCCATCCCAAGATACATCCGTGAAGCCTTGAAGCTTCGCTCCCTCTATCCATTTGTACCATATAATATACTCTAATGTGCCCCTAAGGTATCTCAGGACATGCTTCCCCGCCTTCCAAAAACGATTAGTAGGCTTAAGCATAGCTTGACTCAACTCGTTAATTACGTAGCAAATTTCAGGTCTCATGTTCACCAAATACATTAGCGAACCCACTAACTGCCTATAGACAATAGCATCAACTACCTCTCCAGAAGTAGCATCCTCTTTCCTCCAATTTCCTGGAAGAGGAGTATCCATGGATTTGCAACTCTCCATGTTAAAATTACCTACTATCTCCTTTGCATACTTTCCTTGAGACAGAAAATTTCACCATCCCACTGTCATATTTCCAATCCAAGGAAATAATGAAGGAGCCCCATGTTCTTCATTTCGAACTCCCTTGAAAGATCCTCCTTGCATGAGTATATCAGTTGCTCATCACCAGTCAAAATTAAATCATCAACATAAAGAACAATGATCAATAGCTTATCCTCAACCACAATATGGTACAGGTTTGCATCTACTTCACTTTTGGTGAAGCCCAGTTCGGTGAAATAGCTGTCTATCCGAGTGTACCAAACACGGGGTGCTTGCTTTAGCACATACATTGCTCTTTTGAGTCAGCACACATGCAACTCACTGTTGAAGATTTCGAAACCTTCAGGCTTCTCTATGTACACCTCTTCCTCAATGATCCCATTGAGAAACATTGTTTTCACATCCATCGAATGAATGCGCTAGCCCATCTGCACTGAGAGTGCAAGGATGGATCTAATAGAAGAGTACCTTGCAACATGTGAAAAAGTATGATCATAATAGGCCCCCTTGATCTGTGAGAATCCCCGGGCCACAAATCTGGCCTTGTATTTCTCCACACTCCCATCAGCAGCTTGCTTTACCTTGTAGATCCATCTTGATCCAACCACTGATTTATTGACCGATCTTGGGACAATCTCCCATGCAATGTTCTTGACAATGGAGTTATACTCCTCCACCATTGCATCAACCCAAGTTGGTTGCTGCATTGCTTCCTAAAAGGAAGATGGTTCAGTCACAATTCATTTGCTTATAAGAGCCATGTATCCAGTAAATCGGTTAGGAGACTGTCTTTTTTTGCGATGTGAAGTAGGGGCTCCTAAATTCTCCGCAGCATCAAGTCTCAATCTATCAGCTTCCGTGGTGTGCCTTCTGCCATTTCTGATGGATGGCTCTGCATGAGTGTTTTCCTCCACTCCATGATCCACCGCATGTGGCTGATCCACATCTTGAGGCTCATCCTTGGGAACCAACAGTTCCTCCTCTACATGAAAGTCCAACTCCCTCTCAAGGGACAACCACATGGCTTTCTCCTCATATTTTATATCCCATCGCACAATGGTCATTCTACTGTTTGGAAAATACACACGATAATTATGGAGCGTTTCATTATACTCCACAAAAATCCCAATCTCAGTTGTTGGTTACAACTTCTTCATGTCGTCTTTGGTCACATGCACAAACAAATGAGCCAAAAATCTTAAAGTGTGAAACATCAAGTTTCTTACCAGTGAAATCCTCTTCAGGTGTACTCATGCCAAGTATCCTATGAGGACAACAGTTCTGCACATATACTGTTGTGTTGCATGCTTCCGCCCACAAATGCATTGGTAGGCCTTGATGATGCAACATTGCTTGTGTTGCACCCATAATCATTCTATTCTTTCTCTCTGCGACCCCATTCTGCTGTGGGTTATGAGGCACTATGAGTTCTCTTCAAATTCCTTCTTCACTGCAGAAGTTCTTGAATTCGTTAAAGATATATTCTCCACCATTATTGCTCCTAAGAGCCTTCACTTGCTTCCCCGACTCTTTCTCCACTAGTGCCTTAAACTCAAGAAACTTAGAGAATGTCTGATCTTTCTCCTACATGAAGAAGATCCAACACTTACGAGAAAATTCATCAACAAATATTACATAGTACTTACGTTTTTCTATTGAAGCAACAAAGAATGGTCCACACACATCTGTATGAACTCTCTCAAGTATCTTCGAAGCGCGGTTCTCCTTCTCATGAAAGGTGGCCTTTACATACTTCCCCATGGTGCACCCCTTGCATGTATCTAACTGAGCAAGTGTTCCAATTGGAAGTCCAGTATAAATCTATTGCATGACTTTCAAGGCTCCATGGTAAATATGGCCCAATCTCCTATGCCATAATTCACCCTCATCTCGGCTCACCACTTTATCTCCCCTGCCCATCATTGTTGCGCAACCATCTACCTCCAGCTTGTAGAGATTCTTTGCTCGAATCCATATCCTCTTGGATCATCCTGTTGTTTTATGTCGCATGAAACCTTTTTCTTCACTAAAAACAACATTATAGCCTCTATCTTCCAACATTGCGACTGAGACTAAATTTTTCTTCAAACATGGTACATGCATTACAACTTTTAATTGAAATGGTTTAACTAAATGTCTCTTAAAGGTAATAGTACCAATCCCGGTCCCGGTAGAACTGTACCATCCATCATCCCCCATTTCGATATGCATCTGGAGATCTTTCTCCTCCATGTCACTGAAAAACTCCTTGTCTCCTGTCATGTGAAATGAAGTGCCACTATCCAAATACCACACAGATCCTAGTGAACTTGACACCATGCATGCGATCAATGAGAATTCAAGCTAAAATTACGAGGCAAGAGCCTCACTAGCTGTTACAGAATATTTTTTCACCGTCCCTGCAAGTCCCATCCCGAACATTGGAGGACCATTTTAGTGACTTATGTGTATTGTCATACCTTGCAAAAAGTGTTATTGCATCCCTTGGCATGTCAAGAACATTTCCTCTGTTGATCATTCCTGAAGCAGGATCTCAAAAACATATGATTTTGGGTTGGCGCTGGTAGGCAGTTATGGCCTCGCGCCCATTGGCGCTCTGTCTTAGTGGACCGCTCGTGTCGAGCTGTTTTTGGAAATTTTTTTAAAATAGAAACAAAGTTTCCATGCCTAAATACTTCGTGAGCGGAGTCATCATGGTTTGTTCGACTGAATAATAACGAAGTCCCTCCTTTGGATTCTTGTTTCCTATAATTGAGCAACTCCCCAAAGGATAAGGCCTCTCTTCCACCTTATGAGGGATCCCAAACCACCTCCTCCTCTCTTATAAATAGTTCCTCCTCACATAGTTTCAACTAGTTGAACAGTTCTTAGTATAGCTGGTGTGAAGAATAAGGCAGAGAGGAATCCATTATCAAGAGAGAGTTTAGGCCCAATTCCTCACCAAGTTCGATCCCCGAAAAATGCTTGAGAGGCGGTTTACTGAACTCATCAAAGGAGGCTGCAACGTCAAGGCATTAAGGTTGTAAAATCATTTTCTCTATCATTAATACAAGACTGGTTTTTTGGTTCCAAATCTGTGTCTGATAATATGCAAAATGTTTGATTCTCCTTAACCAATCGAATAGCTGTAAATGAAAATATGTTTTCGTATGCTGTCACCGTTCACTTGATCCTTTTGTAGGTACACGTACATTATCATTGAAATAGCATGACGTGTGAAGACAAAGATCAACGAATCACTGCTACAAACGACAACAAAAGTGTTGGACCAAGGTAGGCCATCTATCCTAACTCGTTTTCATTTATAAGCTAGGAGTCTGAAAGTCCAGCTTGTTCCCTTGTTGCTAGACCCACTCCAGAGATAGAGGGATCTCCTCCGTCTGTAGAGGGGATTTAAATACTCAACAAGTTGGCGACCATACTGGGGATTAGTGTGTTTGTCATCTCTCCTTGTTCGTATAATGTTTTTCTTGTCGATTTGAATTTGGTCGTATTACCGCTTTTCTGCTTTGTTTTTCCCGTTTGACTGTGTTCAGCCATCACATTCTGTCTCTAAGTGTCAAGTTTGGCCTCTGCTCAGTGGTTTTTTATTTTTTCCATAGTTTTTTGGCTCAACGTTGTTGTTGCTTGAACATTCACGCCAACCTTTGTTTAGCGCAGATTACAACTTGACAGACATGTCGAATCCTGTAGGTTAAAATTTTGGCCTTTTTCCTGAGTTTTTTCAGTTTCTCTTACCTCTAGGTTGGATTTTCATCTTTCAATTATTCCACTGGGATTGTTTTGAATCTCTTGTCTCGTTCTTTTCAGCTGTTTTTCCCTCATCTGATTAGTGAAGTTTTTAATTCTAGGGTTTCTAGGTGTCTTCTGCCGCTTGTTTGGCTACCTCCTCACTGAACCTTCTGAGTTGAATTCGGGTCAGTTTGGTCTTTATCGTTTCAGTTTATTGACTGATTATTTTACCTTTTCTTTCGGTTCTACATGTCATTGGGTTGTTGAATGGTCATATTGGATTTCGTTTAGCTCTCCATCTGTCACCTTGAGCATAGATTACATTGCTCACTAAATTGGCTCGAAAGCCCTCTTTTTTCTTGAAGGAATGCATCTTTGTTTTGAGTGTGTTTGATGTTCGTGCTGCATTGATCTATTTGTTTTAGATCGTTTCATTCTAATTGCTAAAAACTTGTTTCTATTTTGTCATTTATTGTAATAGTGCATTTTGCTTCTCATTCATCTAAAAGGACAAAATTTGCATTTTTTTCTCTTAGTTTGAAAATAAAAGACGTTCTTTTTCATTAGTAGCTTTTAGTGAACAAGGAAAGATCTTTTTATTTTCTGATTTGGTTGTCTTAGATGCATTAGGGAAATTTTCTCTTATATTCGATTGATTTCTGCTTTGTCATGAATTACTATCCCTCTCTTAGCTAGCTCTTCATCAAATTGGAATGATTTTGTTTCGCATATAGTTGTGCTTTAAGGATTCGATATTACATTCGGTAAGGCCTTGAAATTTCAACATTAATTCAAGATCAACTTTAAAATGAACTCAATCAACTTAAGGAAGCATTGAAAATTAACACTCACATTTTAGCGGTCTAGGCTAGTGACGTGTTCTGACGTCGTTAAACATAGTAGCTATCGTTTGCCATCTGGCAATAGGCAGCACTACCACGGACTTGCGCTCCCCGTACTGTCGAGAATATAAAGGGAGACCCTCATAGGTTGCAATCATTTATCCGTAGGAAGCCAAGTTTTCCACCCTATAACCATGCTACACTGAACACAACATTCAGGGAGACTGCTGCACGTACGTTAAGTCCTTGGTCATTTCTCTTTCATTTGATCACCAAGGTGTATATTGCAGTTCACGGAAACTTGGTACACCCTCTTGCTTAGATTTATTGAGTAGTCATTTTGGTCTTTTAGTGACTCTTTAAAATTGAAAATATCATTGAGCAATTTTCCTTTCGCACTCGTTCAACCTGAAAGTGACTAGAGTCACCTTTTGCCTGTTTCTTGACTCTTAAAATATGAAACGGCAAAGTTTTGTTTCAGTGTCATAGAATCGATTGCCTACGATCACACGTCCATTAAGATATTTTCTTGGCTTGTTCTTAAGTAATTACTCAATGTTTGGTCTTGAAGCCTCGAATTAGTCATCTCGATTCTCTCATGGATTTTAGATAAAGTCACGGTGGTGGAACCACTAGTTTCGTCGTCCTCTTAATTACCTCCTAGCGGAGATCCTTCTCCTGAAGTTTATTTGGGAGCACCTCAGCCTACTAGGCCTATCGATTACTGGCATTCTCTTCTTCTGAGTATCTTACCTCTTGCTACTCGATCTCCTCTTGAGGAGCCGTTTGATATCAATGGGCAACCTCTGGACGCTTGGGCTGATTTTGGAAACGAGGATGAGTTTCCTCCGCTTACATCGAAACCATCTTTGCTTTCCACTGCTTTACTTGCTACTTCTCATCGCCTTTTCGACGATAACATAGCTTCATCTGACATGGATTATTCGAGTCCCGTCATTAGTGAAGAGATTTATGTTTCTACATGAGATTATCATCTCCCTCTAGAGAGTTCTCCTTATGTCTGAAGTCAGCCTTCCTCTCTCCCACCCGGTTATTATTTGTTGAGTTAGAGTATTTATGGTGCTACACCATTGTATCAGAACCCGGTATGGACACGTACATCGACTCCCTCAGAAAGATAGTTCGTCTTAGTATTGGGTGCGTCACCTTCGAATCCCATCATGTCGACAGTCGTTACATCTGTCCCAACTCAACCTACTATCTGTGTGGCTTCATCCGCATGATCTGTTAGTGTGGTTCAATCCTTGCCACCATCTTCTACTATTCGTCAATCTATTCTTATCGCCTCTACGATACCTGTTGGGCGTGCCGTGAGTGGATCACAGCCTCACGTTTCAGGAATACAACCTACTGGTAGTGCGCCCATCAATTCTACTGCAATTCCTATAGGTTTGAAGTTTGATTAGTACCTGTTGGCCATTTAGCACCAGAATTACACCCCTTAGGGTTCTCAACAACCGCATGCTCCTATTAATCCTCTGCATCATTATGAATATGATCCATGTGGATATCGGTGGCCACCCACCTATTCCATTTGGACCCACACCATCAATTCTTGTAGCTTTTCACTTTGAGCACAACTTACTATTTTTAGCAGGTTTTCAGGTCTTGCACTCCCGGAGCCATTTTGGGGCCTTAATGATCCAGGTGGATATTGGTGGCTACCCACCTATTCCACTTGGGGTCCCACCATTGTCTCTTTCAGTCTTTAAGTTTCGGCACAACTTACTATTTTTGGCAGTTTTTCGGGTCCTGAACTTTGAGAGCCGTTTTGAGGCCCTAAACGACGTTTTTTGGGAAAACCGAGAGCGAAATGGACTAGATATTTCTAACGAGCTATTGAGCGCGTCAAACGGAGATTGTATGCCAAAGTTACGTCCCTGGGAAGTTGAAACACCAATTTACCCAAACGGGGCCCATATTTTTGGCGCTTCATCTCCTAAGATTAGGTTTTTGGACGTTTGGAGTTTTCCATTGTTTCTTAATAATAAATAGGCCCTCGAGCATCATTATAACATAGTTCATAGGTCTGTAGATGCCACATCTCTTCTTAGAGATATGCTACCAACACCCTAGCTATTTTTATTTCCATTATGTCTGTAAGCATATTTCAGTCATTTGATTTAAATAAAATGAAGTATTGTTTCCACTGCATCTCTGTGTTTATGTCTATTTCTGTATTTTATTGCGTTCCCGCATAAATCCGGATCAAACGAGTACGAAAATTCTGTCTATTTTCCTCTGATTGACCCCAACCAGTTCACGTACATATAGGGACAACCCTTTAAGGGACAACCTTCGGTCCAACAGGGACAACCATATGGTCCACAGGGACAACCTTATGGTCTTCCAGGACAACCATTTCAGGGACAAACTTCGGTCCAACAAGGAAAACCCTACGGTCCTGTTGGTCAACCTTATGTTCAATAGGGAGCATCTTATGTTCCCGGGGGGAAAATCTATCCACCACAGGGACAACATTTTATGCAACAACACTAGCCTTACATTCAGTAAGGCCAAATTTTGTACAAAAAGGCCAACCCTCTACCGCTCAGTCGGTTCAACCTGTTCTTCAGGGGCAACCTGGCTCATCCCAACCATCGGGCCAACCTCTTCCACAAGGGCAACCCAGTGGTTCTCAGAATCCAGGCCAACCTGCACTGTAGGGACAGCCTGTCCAACCCCAACATCGAGGCCAACCTCCTACGCAGGGGCAACCTCTCCGACCATAACATCCAAGTCAACCTGCACCCCAGGGGCAACCCGTTCAGCCACAGGGTACCACTTACATTCCTCAAGGTCAATCTCAGGTGGTATATAGTTCACCCCAAGGTGTTACTTACATTCTTGAAGGTTAATCCCAAGTGGTATACAATGTGCCTCAAGGCACTGCGTACATTCCTCAAGTATTATATAATGCACCTCAAGGCACTGCTTACATTCCACAAAAAAATCGATTTTTTTCTCAGACAGGACCTCCGTGGTTCGCTTAGAATCAATATCCTGGTCCTCAACCAGTGTATGGGAAAAAATATCAGGCTTATAACCCCTATGGACAAAATCCTCTGGGATAGAACATATGGGGGCAAAATTTCTCTCAACTTGGTTGGAATCCCAATAATAGTATTTATCAATGACCTGCAATGCCTATTAATCTACAATTACCTTTCCTTGCTACGTTGGAATTGCTCGATGTTTCAAAGTTGATGAATGATCATATCCTTCATAATCCATATTGGCCTCCAATTCTGACTAAAATTCCTGGCGATTGTCCCAAATTTGAGGGCAAGTCCAGAGAAGACCCCCAAGCACATGTTATGACATACCATCTTTAGTGCTCCTTTAACTCTTGGGTTGACGATTCCATTTGCCTACATCTTTTCCAAAGGACTCTCACTGGTGCCGTTGCCAAGCAGCACATTGAACAATCCTGTGACGTATTCCAAGATTTCAACTCTCTAGCCATGGAATTTCTCATGCACTTTTAGTTACCAGTTTGGTATGAAACTGAGGCACACCTCCTCACTTCCCTAAAACAAGATGGAGCTACCCATATCTCTGATCATATTCATGAATGGAAGCGATGTATTCGTTTCATCAAGTTTGATATTCCTGATCAACTTCTAACTGATTGGTTCACTACCTCTTTTGTTGCTCTGGTTGCTAAGGACATTGTTATGGGGGCATGTGTTACTGAGGAACAAGCCACCGCTCGTGCTCAGTACCTTGATCTCGTGTACTCTCAGTCCGGCACATTGTATGAACTCTTGCCTAGTGCCCCTCGACGTGGAAATTCCAAAGCACCAGTGACACCATCCGTCGACGACATCATGGGTTCTATGTCTCAGACTTCTTGAAAGTCTTCTCCAAACCATGCGAAGCAAAAATCTACTTCTTGCACTGATATTGCTTATCAGCCACCTCTGAATTATAGTAAAAACGCGAAAGTGAATTTCGTCCAGTCCAATTCGGTGGATAAAACTTCCAAGGGTAAGAAGAAGGGTAAAGGTAAGGCCAAAGCCGATACCCTGAAATAGAATTCTTAGAAACCTAGTACTGATGATGGTTCAAAACGCAAACCGAAGTACCCTTGCCTACTTTGTGATGAAGAGCATTACACCAAGGACTGTCCATGACGGGCCGAGGTGAGTCAACTGCTAAAAGGCACCCAAGGTACTCTGGTTGTTCTTAAAGAACCTTTCCCACCACAACAAACTCAGTTGGTGGGGAAACCTCAATCCTCTACCCCATTTGGCTCTCAAGTTTTCATGATGAATGGTGCTGCACCTGTCTCTATTTCCACCCGATCAAAAGATTATAGTGAAGCAAGTCAGGTAGCAGTGAAGGAAATCGCTGATGGTCCTCCTCCCCCGCCTGCTTTTGGCCCTCTTAAGATTGAAAGGCCCAGTACTAAGCCCATTGTACGAACACCTTCCAAAGGTGTACTCTGAAAGTCTTCTTACAATCCCAACGCCCATTCCACCAAACCTTATAGTATTGTTGAGGATTTGGCTTAGGCGCCATCTGCTATGTATGCATTGGAAGTACTTCAGAGTTGTCCATCCCAATGGAAGGCTTTGTTATTTTCCATCGGAGGGGTTGATCCTGCCGATTCTAGCCTTATCACTTTCGATTTGGAAAATTTCATCCCACATCTCCCTCACGAGGTTCCACTGATCATCCAAGTTGGGATTAATGGAAAGAATATCCACCGAGAAGTCGTGGATGAGGGTGCATCTACGTTCGTCATGTCTTATGCTTGCTAGAAATCCATTATTTCTCCAACCCTCAATCAATCTCCAAACGCTTTAGAATCTTTTGACGGAAGGAATCTCACCCTCTTGGTGTTCTCACTGGTTTACCTATTATGTATAAGGGAAAATGGTTAACGTTGAGGTTGAATTCATTGATGCCAAGCTCAATTAAAATCTTCTCCTTGGTCGTAGTTGGACTCACGCCATTTTGTGCGTCCCGTCCACTCTCTATTGTGTTCTTCGATTTCCGCACGAAGGAAAGATCATCACTATCGATCAGTTGTCCTTTTTCACTTCCTTGTCTTCCGAGAGCAACGTTCCATATGTAGATCATATTCCTATGCCTTATGAGAGCATAGGGTCAGGTCTCTTCAAAGATCATGCCTTCATGGGTATTTTTTGTCTTCCTTTGCCCAACACTGCTCAGGTTAACATGATCTCCAAGTCTTCGGATCCGTGGATCATCCCTTCGCCCGAGCATATTGATTCATATGGTGATGCGATTTCATTAAGTCTAATAGAAATTGATTATTGTGAACTTATTTCGGCTTAGACTCCTCCTCGTTCTGATCATACTCCTTTGAGTATGTCTCTTGACACGTATTCTCAATCCCCTTGGCTCGGCACTTCAGATTCGCCCGATCCCTTAAATGAGATATTTCCTACTGATGAGGCCATCGTGGAAACTATGTCTCTTGAGAATCCTCCTTGGGACGATAGTCATCATTGTTTCTCTTTCATTCCTAACCTTGGAGCCATGTCTACTTGTCTTGAAAAGTTCACTTCCCAACTTCCTTCTCATCCGCTTCAAACGCCCATCCCAACACACAAAGTATTTGCGGAAGGTAACTTGGGAAAAATTACGCAAACGATGCCTATCGTCATCTATGTCAAACCAGGGGTTGTCGAGAACATCCACATTGGGGTGACCTGTTCTCCTGATGAGATCGAGGTCTATACTAGTCTCTTATGCAAGTTTCGAGATGTTTTTTCTTGGTCTTACGAAGAAATGCCCGGCATTGATCCGAGTATAGTTGTGCATGAGATTCCTAATTATCATGGTGCGAAGCTCATTCACCAACATCTTCATCCCATTGTTACACATCATTTTTTCACTTTCCCTGAAATCCCCATCCCGCACATTGGAGGATCATTTATGTGACTAATAAAGAGTTTCATCCCTTGCAAAGACCATCATTGCATCCCTTGTTAGGAGGAAAACATTCCCTCTGTTGACAATTCCCTGAGCAGATCATCAAAAACACTTGTTTTTTCCTTGGCGCTAATAGACCCTTATGCCCTCTCGCACCCATTGGCGCTCTGTCCCAGTGTATTACCCATGCCAAGTTGTTTATGGAATTTTTTTAAAGTATAGAGGTGAAATTTCTATCCTAACAACTTTGTGGACGAGTCAGCTGGAGTGGTTCGACTGAATAACCATGGACTCCCTCCTTTGGCCTCTTGTTTCCAACTTTTGGGTAAACATCCCAAGGGATAAGGCCTCCCTTCCATCATTGTAGGGATCCCAACCTTCTCCTCTCCCTCTATAAATAAAGATATCTTCCATCGATGCACTAGCTGAACATATTATGGCTGAATAGCTGAAGATAATTCCTGTACATTGCTAGAGAGATAGAACATAAGAAGAGACCTTTTTCGAGAGATCTTAGGCTTGTGTCCTCATCGCATCTGAATTTCCGACGATCCTTCATGACGCGCTTCGACTGAACCCCGCTGAAGGAGGCTGCGATGTTAAGGCTCTGGTTGTAACTCTTTCTTCCATTTATATATATATATACATGACTATTGTCTGGTTCCCATCTTGTGTTAATATGGTTTGTTTAATGCAATATGCTTAACCCTCCTTGACTGGTTATTTGATTATGAATGAAATCACCGTTTTGTATGCTACTCTTGTTTGTTGATCTTTGTGTAGGTATCCGAGCATTGTTGCGTAAGGATTGTGATATGAAATGGAACTATTTGTAATGCTATGAGAAGTATCCATTCTGATATAATTTAGTGTGCAAAGTGTTCTCCATGACTTGCAGGTTAAAAATAGTAGTTTTGGTGATGTTTCTAAGTTTTACGTGTGAGGATTTGTTAATTAAATTTACTATTTAACATATCACAACAGAAATACACAGCAAGTAAAATTCACCATAACATAACATAGCAAATTGTTGAGGCATTTCACCCCTCCTGGGCTACATCTGCCGGTCTAAGGCTCTCCAATGGCATGTCTTTGCTCTATTAATTTTCTCAAAATGGTTACATAGTGAAAAATATGCCTAAACAGGAAAAATCAATTGAAAATTCGACTTTAGAAGATAGAAAATAGCTAGAAATGGATTTTTTTTCACCTTAAACAGTGAAATACAACCCAATACAGTGCCTTCTCCATGATGGCCTTGATGCCTCATTCCTCTTCCTTGAAGAAAAATCTGCTGTAGATCACCTCTGTTCACTCTAAAACCTATCTCAAACTGCTCAGAATGCTGAAGAAACCCAAAATTGACTAAAATTTCATCTTGTTTGGTCGAAATTGAGAAAGTTATGGAATTTTTTTTTTTTTTGCCCAATGTCACTAGAAAACCTCCTCCAAAACTGGAGGAACTCTAGTTAAAACTCCAGATTCGGCGGAATTGATGGAAATGGCAGACTCCACCCCAAATTTTTGGAACTGTAACTGTTGCATTTAATGTTAGGCGAGGTGGCATGTGACCACCCCTGCACTGACCGTCAGAAAGATAGCTACCTTATCCGCTTTCCAAACCGTAGCATTAACTCTGTGCGGCCACATGGCCTAACCTGCTGGCATTTAATGTTACCACGTCCATGGAAATGAAGGCCTTAAGGCCTAGTTCTATGGAATGGTTGCATGGAGTATGGGGGCTAGCCCTTAGGGGCTAGCCCCCTTTTCCGTCCATACAAACTTTTGTAAAACTGCAAATATAACATGTCACCTGTATAAGTTAAGTACCACCTGTAGGCAAGTTGGTAAGTGCTCATGTCTGCGGGGGTGAGGTCCAGGGTTTGAAACCCATGGACTCATAAAAATTTTTCCACACTCTTGACTCTAGCCTGGGGCCACGTGGCAGCCTCCGAGCAAGCCACGTGGTGCTCGCTGATAGGCCCATCAAACCTTAATAAAAAATAAATTTTGCATAATATATATATATATATATATATATATATATATATATATATATATATATATATATATATATTATACAAAATTTTTCATAAGGTCAAATTGAGCTAAAGGTCAATTTTTGGAGGTTATAGGACGATTTCAAACCTCAATAAATTTCACATACGACCTCAGTTTTGAGAACCGTTCACGATGCCAGAATTAGAGCGATGAGACCTTTCCACTCGTTTAGATTACAACCATTTTTGAGCAATTTCTTAACTTGGACATGATCTCTTGATCATATTGTGACCCGTCGAAGCAGAGATCAAGAGGCTACCACCACTACAGCGACAACAACGTTGGAATCCAGGTAGGTCAATATGCATTGTCCTTTTTATTCAGTAATTAGGAACCTACACTCTAGCTTGTCCCTTTGTTTCTAGACCCACTCTAGGGATAGAGGGATCATCTCTATCCGCAGAGAGGATTTACCTTACCAACAAATTGGCGACTCCACTGGGGATCAGTGTGAGTTTTTCGTTTCGTTTCCCATGTGACTTCGGTCATTTCCTGGCTTGTCTGTCTTTTTTGGCTTGTTTGATTATCTGGAATACTCTTGTTTAGCTCCAGAGTGTCAGGATTGACCTCTAGTCATTGGTTTTCCCATTTTCCCTTAGCTATCCATCTTGGCGCGCTTTTTTCTTTAACAGTCGCACCAATTGGCGCTTGTTGCTTTTGTTGCAGTAGCGCCAACCTCTGTTTGGCGCGGATTACCTCCTCACAATCGCGCCGAATCCTGTAGGATTTGGTTTGACCCTGTTGATGAGTTTTTGGTCAGTTGTGCTTCACTTTTCCTTGTTTCCTGCTTAGAATTTAGCCTTTTTGGAGTTGTTTTGACTATTGTAGGCTTGCTCTTCTCAGTCATTTTTCCATATTCTAATCGGTGCAGTTCGGTAGCCCTAGGGTTTCTAGATGCCTTTCAGTCACTAAGCCTTCTGATTGAAGTTCGATTCTATTTGTTTTTGTCAACTCGATTCCTTGATCAGTTGCTTTCATATTTCTTGATCCCTTTTAGTTTTTGGTCTGTTGAATGATCCTTTTGGTTTCTGGTTGAATTTCCATCTCGTTGTTTCGAGAATAGATTACATTGCTCTTTTGGGTCATTTTAAAAGTTTTTTCGCTTTGTTTGAAGGAGTGCATCATTAGTTTGAGTGCGTGTGTGCTTGTATTGCTTTTGAATCATTTAGTTTAGATCTCTACATTCACAATACTTTAAACTAGTGTTCGCTTTGTTTTTAATGTAATTAGTGCATTGTGTGCTTCCTTCATTAAAAAACCAAAAAATTGCATTCTTTTGTTTTCATCGAAATGAAAAAGTTCTTTTGCATAACTAGTGCTTGATCAACTAGAAAAGAGTTTTTCGTTTTCGTTTAGATTGTATTATATGCATTAGGGGAATTTTTAGTATGTTTTCATTGTTTTCTGCTTTTTGAAATGTCTCTATCCTCCTCTTAAGTTAGCATTCATCGAATGAAAAATGGTGTTCTTTTACATATAGCATGCATCTAGGAATTTGAGATCAAAATTCGGTAGGGCCTTGAAACTGAAAACATTGATTCAAGATAAACTATAAAATTCATTCAATTATCCTAAGGAAGCATTGGACCTAATGTAAACATTTTTAGCGGTGTAGGCTAGAGACGTGTTCCAGCGTCGTTAAACCTAGTAGTTGTCGTTTGCCATCTAGCTTTAGACAGCGCTAGTATGATCTTGTGCTCCCCATACCGTCGCGTATATAACGAGAGACCCCTAAAATTTCAAATCCTTTATCCACAGGAAGCCGAGTCTGCTGCTCTGTAACCGTGATATACGGAACACAAAATTCGAGGAGACTACCTGCACATACGCTAATTCTTTGGTCGTTTCTCTTTCATTTGATCACCAAGGTGTATATGGAAGTTCATGGAAACTTGGTACACCCTCTTGTTTACATTACCTGATTAGTCATTTTGATCTTTTCTTGACTCTTTAAAAAGAGAAGAGATCATCGAGCACTTGTCCTTTCATGCTCGTTTAAAATTGAAAGTGACTAGAGTCATATTTTGTTTGTTTCTCGACTCTTAAAACATGAAATAATGAAGTTTTGTTCCAGTGTCGTAAAATTAATTACCCACGATCACACGCCCGTTAAAAGTTTTCTACTTGGATTGTTTTTTGTACTTCCTTAGACTTTGATCTTGAAGCCTTGAATTGGTTATCTCATTCTCCTTCTTGTATTGAAATAATGTCACAGTGGCGATGTTGGTGAGGTAAATCCCCTCTGCGGATAGAGGTGATCCCACTAGCCCTAGAGTGGGTCTAGCCATAAAAGAGACACACTATGACATCAATTCCTAGTTAAGAATGGACAAAGACTTGGTAGATCACTTACCGTAGGTCCTGCGCTGTTGTGTCATCCAGGATTTCCATGGCAATCGAAGTCTCTAACGAAGTCGAAACTCCTGATGATTGAGCGGTGACAGCCAGTGCCGATGCAACCACACAGACAGTAGGCCTAGTGGGGACAGATGTAACAAAATGCGTCGACGATACAGGTGTCGTCGGCGACATCCCTAATGATGGGATAACCGGCCCCTTGACAGAGTTGATGTTGCTATTAAGGCAATACCAGCTATAATCTGAACCAAATACCTATATCCAGCTAAAAGTGACACCGCTAGTGAGGATTGAGCAGGGTCTGGATGGATGTCTTCTGGAAAAAGGTGGTATTCTTCATCAGAAATTGGAATGCCCTCACTGCCGTTAGGACCAGACGAGTCCATGTCTGAATCCACCGTAAGATCTTTCAAAAGAGTACGGGGGCTAGGAGGTATGATCGCAGCTAAAAACGGTGATCCCGATGTGAGAGGGGGAAAATGTTCCCCGACCCGAAACTCAAACCAAGCGTTGAAAAGAAGCCAATGGAACTCAACTGGTTCTCCAAAGGGGTACTCTGACGGGATGACATGCTGCTTAAGCTCGACAGACCTAGAAGTATGCGAAGTTTCAGATGAATCATCCGTGTAAGGACTACCAGTAAACGAAACTGATGGTTCCGCCACTGTGACTGTAGCACACGAAAAAAGGGAAAAGATAAAAAAGGAAGACTCTTGGCTCAAAACCAAGGCAAACAAAGACAGGCAAAGTAATCAAACTTTAAAGGGCGTGTTATCGTAGGTAGTTTATTTTACCAAATTGAAACCAAACATTTGCTGTTTCATGTTTTAAGAGTCAAGAAACAGTCAAAGACGACTCTAGTCTCTTTCAGTTTTAAACGAGCGCGAAAGGACAAGTGATCAATGATATTTTCAAATTTATGGAGTCAGTAAAGATAAAAAATGACTGCTCAGGTAGTCTAGGTAAAAGGGTGTACCAAGTCCCCGTGAACTTCCATATACACCTTGGTTATAAAATGAAAGAAAAATCAACCAAGGACTTGACGTACGTGCAGGTAGTCTCCCTGAATGCTGTGTTCGGTGTATCACGGTTATAAGGCAGCAGACTCGGATTCCTATAGACAAAAGGATTGCAACCTAGAGGGGTCCCCCTTTATATACTCGACGGTACGGGGAGCACAAGTCCGTACTAGTGCTGTCTGAAGCCAGATGGTGAGCGACAGCTACTAGGTTTAAAGATGCTGGAACACGTCTCTAACTTAGACCACTAAATATTCTGTTAGGTTTCAATGTTGCCTTAGGTTAATTGAATAAATTTTAAGTTGATCCTTTATTTATGTTTCAATTCCAAGGTCTTACTGAATGTTTAATCTCACGAATCCCTAAATGCAAGCTACATGCCATAAAATACCATTTCGTTCGATGAAGAGCTATCTATGAGAAAGTTAAGAGTTTTCAAGCAATAGCAAATAATAAGAACACACAGAAAAATCCACTACAGTACCTAATGCAAGCTAATGAAAATGAGAAATCTCTCCTAGAATGCCCAATGCTAGTTATGCAAAAGATTTTCCAATTCCACAATGCAAACAAGAATGCAAGCAAAGAAATTTTTTATTTTCTTATTTTTCAATGTAATAGAGAAAAGAGTGCACTAAATGACATGAAAAATAAACCTTCACACCAGTTCAAGAATTTAAAAGTGAGAGTCGAAACGAAACAATTCGATTAACTCAAAAGCAAACAAAACACAGACTCAAATCAATATTGCAATCTCTCAAATCGAAGAAAGATGTTGAAACGAACCCATACAAGCAATGTGAGCTATGCTTGGAGTGACCAAAACCAAATGAAAGAGGCAAGACTCATTCCATCAAATGCAATCACTCAAAATGGATCCAGGGAGCTGAATGCAATCAAGCAAATAATGAAGGTGGCTGCGAAACAAAAAACCAAAGCTCCTACAGGAGGCTCAGGATACCAAGGCACTAGAAAAACCCTAAGGCCACAATGCTGAAATAAATGGACAAAAAACCAAAGGAAGGAGGTCGTTCACAGTCACAAACAATCTCAAAGCTCTCAAATCAAGTCAAGAAAACACCCAGAAAAACAAATACTTATGAAAAACTCCAAAACAGGGAAAACCCTAGCACCTACAGGAAATGGCGCAGCTGTCCGACTGTAATCCACGCCAGACAGGGGATGGTGTGGGTGATGAACTGGCAACAAGCGCCAATGGGCGCAACTTTCAGACTGGAAACTGTGCCAATCAAGCCAACCTTAGAAAAATGAAAATTTTGGAAAAACAAAGGTCAGATCTGATCCTTTGGGGCTGGAGAGGGGTCTTGGACTCAGCAAAGGTAATCAGAAAAGCAAGCTAATAAATCAAATACCAAGAAGACGACCTAAGGGACGAAAGACAAACTCACACTTGTCTCCAGTGGAGTCGCCAATTTGTTGGCGAGGTAAATACCCTCTGCAGACAGAGGCGATCCCACTAGCCCTAGAGTGGGTCTAGCCACAAACGAGACATGCTATGACATCAATTCCTAGTTAAGAATGGACAAATATTTGGTAGATCACTTACCATAGGTCTTGTGCTGTTGTGTTGTCTGGGAGAATGGCTGCCTCTCACACCTGATTCGACAGATCACAATCTGCTCGTTCTCATGCCTGGATACATGCACATACACAAGAAACAAAGACGATACACAACATACTATTTCGCATTCCTAACTATCAGTCAGTCGAAGAAGACTAAATAAAATGCGTCAAATAAACATAACACAGAGATGGAATCAATACCATAGTCGAGTATATTAATTTAAAGAAAGAAGAGTACAACCAGGCTTCGACGTTGCGATCTCCTCCAACAGGGTTCCATCGGAGCACATCTCACAAAGCTCATCGGGAATTTAGATGAGACTCTCTCTACGAGATCCTCCTTGGTTCAACCTTCTCTATAGTGATTAATCAGCTATAATATCTCTTCTCCAAGTTCAGCTTCTTGGCTATATGTTCAGCTAGCTTTGTAAAGGGAGAAGGCTTGTTTATATAGAGGGAGAAGGAGAGATTAAGATCCCTATACTCATGGGGGGAGTCATATATTCAAAGAATGTTCCATCAACCATTTCCTAAAGGAAGAGATATGTGGCTTATCGAGTTTAACCACTTGCAATGAGTCATTCCTGAGGTGGTTAAAGGAAACTTCCGCCTCTAATTTGTTAAAAAACATTCCCAAAAAGGCTGGCGTGGGTACAACAAAGAGACAGAGCGCCAGCTGGCGCGGGCTCTAGTACAAATCTTCCCCATTGGCGCGAGGGGTGAATTGGCTACCCACGTCAATGCCAAAACATAGGTTTTTGAGTGCTTTCTAAGGAAATGTTCAACATGAGGAATCATGTCCTTATGCAGATGGATGCAAAGAAGGTATTTGCAGAGTATGACACTGCTCACAAGTCACGGGAAAGACCCTCCAATATGCAGAGTGAGGGATTGCAGGGACGGTGACAAAATGCTGTGAAAAAAGCAGAACCACCAATTTCGTTGTCTTCTTCATTTCCTCCTAGTGGTAGTTCTTTTCCTGACGTTTCTTTCGAAACCCCTTAGTCCAGTAGGTTTGCCGAGTTTTCGCAGCCTATTCTTCCGACTGTTTTGCCTCTTACTACCCAATCTCCTCCTGAAGAGTCAATTGAATTCAATTGGCCTCGTCAAGGTGCTTGGTCTGGTTTTGGGAGCGAGGAAGAATTCCCTCCTCTTACTTCGGGTTCACCGTTTATAGCCGTTGCTATACCTCCTAGTCCTTGTCATCTTTTCGACGATCTTACGGCTTCATCAGACATGGATTCTTCGAGTCTAGTTGACAGTGAAGGACTGATTGTTTCTATAGGAGAATATCAACTTTTCCCTGAAGATCTCCTGCATGTTTTTAATCAGTCTTCCCCTCCATCGGTGTCACTTCAAACCGGTTATCAGAATTTGAGTGAGATTATTTCCGGTGTTGTGTCCATAACACAGTATAATACATTGACTCCTCCGAGGAGTTTAGACCTTTGTTGTCACGTCTGTCCTGGTATAACCTATCATCTGTGTGGCTTCGTCTGCACTGGTTGTTACACATTAGTCATCAGGATCTTTCCACACTCGCAGGTATATCTTTCTTAATCCCACGTGGCCTGTCAATCCTGACCCGGGTAAATCACAACCCCGTGCTGCGGAGGCCACGCCTGCTTCAAGTGCGGCTTTGACTGCCCCTATGATTCCTGGCAGCCTTACTTTTGAAGAGTATATGTTGGTTGTTCAGCAGTAGAACTCTCAGGGTTCTCTGCAGCCCCAAGCTCCTGTCAATCCTCCACATCACTATGATGTCTACGGTAATATTTTATATTTGCCTCATATCGATCCAAATTAGGTTGTTTATCTACCTCCAGCGAATCCCTATCAAACTATTCCTCATCAAGGACCTTTGATTCAACAGGGAACTTATGGTCTGCAAGGACAACCCCTACAGGGTCAACCTTTGGTCCAACAACCCTACAGTCCTTCTCGTAAGCCTCAATATCAATACCAAGCAAGAGCGTCTTACGTTCCTTGGGGGCAAATGTATCCACCATAGGGAGAACCTCTTGTACAACAGTAGCAGCCTTACGTTTAGCAAGGCCAGAACTTTGTGCAACAAGGACAACCCTACGGTCTCAGTCTGGGTCAACCTGGTTATCAGGGACAACTTGGTCCATCATAACCATCGGGCCAAACTCTTCCACAAGGGAAATCCGGTGGCCATCAGTATCCCAGCCAACCTGTTCCGCAGGGATAGCTTTCCCAACTTCAGCAGCCGGTTCAACCTTCTCAACCTACTCATTAGCCGATTCAACCTGTTCAACAGCCAGCTCAACCCGTTCAACCAATTCAGCAGCCTGTTCAACCTGCTCAGCAGGGTCCACCTGCTTAACCTCAAGGCGTTACTTACCCTCCTCAAGGTCAATATCATACGGTATATAGTGCGCCTCAAGTTTTCACTTATTACCCTCAAAATCAATCCCAGATTGTGTATAATCCACCACAAGGTAATGCTTACATTCCACAACAAAATCCATACATTGCGCAGCAAGGACCCCAATGGTATGCTCAGAATCAGTATCCTGGTCCTCAACCCCAGTATGGGAAGAACTATCAGGCTTATAACCCCTATGGACAGAATCCTCCGGGACAAAACATATGGGGGCAGAATTTCTCCTAGCCTGGGTGGAATGTTAACAGTGGTCCTTATCAACAACCATCGATTCCTTTTAATCCTCAATTACCATTTCTCGCTACATTGGAATTTCTATATGTGTCAAAGTTAATGAACAATCCAATTCTTCATAACCCATATTGGCCTCCAGTTCCAACCAAGATTCCTAGTGATTGTCCTAAGTTTGAGGGCAAGTTCGGAAAAGACCCCCAACCGCATGTTATGACCTACCACTTATGGTGTTCCTCTAACTCTTGGGTTGATGATTCCATCCGACTCCGTCTTTTCCAAATGACTCTTATTGGTGTCGCTGCAAAGTGGTACATTGAATTATTTCGTGGAATTTTTCAAGATTTCAGCTCCTTATCCATTGTGTTTCTTACACATTTTCAGTTACCGGTTCATTATGAGACTGGGACACACCTCCTCACATCCTTGAAATAGGACCGAGCTACTCATATCTCAAATCATATTCATGAATGGAGGTGTCATCGTCGCTTGATCAAGTTTGATATTCTTGATCAACTTCTGATTGATTGGTTCACTACCTCATTTGTCAATCAAACTGCTAAAGACATAGCTATTGGGGCATGTGTGACCAAAGAGAAGGCCATTGCTCATGCCCAGTACCTTGATCTTGTGTACTCACAGTCTGGCATGTTGTATGATATCTTGCCTAATGGCCCTCGACCTAGAACTTCCAGAGCACTACCGATTCCATTCTTCGACGGTATCATCGGTTCCGTGTCTCAGACTTCTCGGAAGTCTTCATCTTCAAATCTTGGGAAGCAAAATTCTAATCCTTCCAATGATACTGCTTCTTAGCCTACCCATAATTATGGTTCTACTGCGGAAGTCAATTTCATTCAGGCCAATCTGGCGGATAAAAATTCCAAGGGGAAAAATAAGGGTAAAGGCAAGGCCAAAGCCGATACCCCGAAACTGGATTCGTTTAAACCTCGTGTTGATGATGGTTCACATTGTAAACCGAAGCACCCTTGTTTGATTTGTGAAGAAGAGCACTACACCGAGGACTATCCTCGATGAGATGAAGTAATTAGACTGCTCAAAGGCACCTAGGGAACTATGACAGTTCTCAAATAACCTTTCCCATGACATAAAACCTAGATGGTAGAGAAACCTCAGTCCTCTGCCCCATTTGGCTCTCAGGTTTTCATGATGAATGTTTCTACATTTGTTTCTATCGCTCTTCGGTTGAAATATTATACCGGATCGCGTCAGGTAGTGGGGAAAGAGATTGCTAATGGTCCTCCTCCTCTGCCTACGTCTGGCCCTCTTCAAATTGAAAGGCCCAGTATAGAGCCAGTTATACGACAACCTTCCAAAGGTGTACTCCAAAAGTCTTCTTATATTCATAATGCCCATGTTGTTCAACATTATAGTATTGTTGAGGATCTAACTCAGGCACCATCTGCGATGTCTTCCTTAGAAGTACTTCAGAGTTGTCTGTCTCAATGGAAGGCTTTGTTATCTGTGATTGACGGGGTTGATCCTACTGATTATAGCCTTCTTTATTTCGACTTAGATAATTTCGTCCCACGACTCCCACACCAAATTGTGCTCATCATACAAGTTGGTATTAATGGTCTGAATATCCATCACGAAGTTGTGGACGAGGGTGCATCTACATGCGTCATGTCATCTGCTTGCTGGAAAGCCATTGGCTTTCCAGCTCTGAATTCATCGCCAAATTCTCTTGAAGAATTTGATGGAAGGGAGTCTAAACCTATTGGTGTTCTCTCTAGTTTTCTGATTACATTATAAGGGAAGACAGTTAATTTCTAGGTTGAAGTAGTTGATGCCAAGCTCAATTACAATCTTCTCCTCGGTTGTAGTTGGACTCACGCCATGCTGTGCATTTTTTCCACTCTCTTTCATGTTTTGAAATTCGCACATGAAGGAAAGATTGTTACTATTGATCAATTGTCGTTCTTCACTTCTTCTTCCGAGAACAACGTTCCGTATGTGGACCAAATTCCAAATCCCTACGAGAGTGTAGGGTTGGGTCTCTTCAAAGATCTTGCTCTCATGGGTATTTTTCTTCTTCCTCCACCCAACACTGTTCATATCAATATGATCTCTCGATCTGATGACCCATGGATCATCCCTTCCCCTAAACATATCGACTCTTTCAGAGATTCGATGCCATTAAGTCCAGTCGAGATTGTCTATTCTGAGCTTATTTCAGCTTCGAAACCTTCGCCTTTTGATCATGCTCCAATGAGCATGTCTCTTGACACTTATTCTCAACCCCCTTAGCTCAGCGATTCAGATTTGCCCGATCCCTTGAAAGAGATATTTCCCTCCGATGAAGCTATCGTGGAAACTATGTCTCTTGAGGATACTCCGTGGGACGATAGTCATCATCGTTCCTCATTCATGCCTGGCCTCGGGGACATGTCTACGTGTATTGAGAGGTTTGCATCTCGGGTTCCTTCTCCTTCACTTCAAACGCCTATTCTGACACATGAATTTTTTACAGAAGTTAACTTGAGTAATATGATGCAAATGATGCCTATTGAAATTTCCGTGAAATCGGGAATTATCGAGAACATCCATATCGGGGTCACTTGTTCTTCTGATGAAGTTCAGGTTTATACATTCTATTGCGCATAGTGACTGTGATTTCTGATTTCAACCCTATGAATTACATATTGACTCGTCAATTGCTAGGGGGCAAGTACTCGAAGTGGATTGTCATCCTCCAAGAGTTCGATTTGGAATTTACTACTTCCAAGTCGAAGAAATCATTAGTATTTGCCGATCTGATCTCCTCCCTCCCTTTTGACTCCGCTTCGTTCGGTTTTGAGGAATGCATTCCAGAAGATACACTTTTTCTGATTAGCATCGTCGATCCTTGGTACGATGATATCATCGTATATCTCCGGAATTCTACCTTTAGATTTGAGTTGACGAAGGATGCTAGCCGACACATCCATCATCAATCGCAACCTTATCGTATAGTCGGAGATACACTCTACTACATCAGAGTAGATTCCATTCTTCGTCGGTGTTTGACTCTCGAGGAGGTGGAGAAAGCTCTGAATGATTGTCACAGTGGCGCCTGTGATGGTCACATGTCTGGTTATGCCACTGCAAAAAAGATTCTTCGTGCTGGGTGTTTCCGGCCCTCTATTTTCATGGATTTCATTGTCGTTGTCCATAAATTTCATGATTGCTAGATCTATCAGTGCAAGATGCGCGCGCCATGTGCACATCTCCACCCTGTCATTACTATTAGTCCCTTTGCGAAGTGGGGCATTGATTTTATGACGTGTAACCCTCACTCGGTCGGGGGGCATGCTTATATTATCGTAGTCGTTGACTACTTCAGCAAATGGGCCGAAGCAATGCCTACACTTGCGGCTAATGGTAATACAACAACTCAATTCATATTCAATCACATCATTTCTAGGTTTGGTGTCCCTCAAGCCATCGTTACCGATCATGGTTCCCATTTTCGGCATTATATGGTGGTGGAGTTGACTTCTAGGTTAGGTCTGTGTCACGACAGCTCAACGTCGTATTATCCTCAGGCCAATGGCCAGGTTGAAGCCGTGAATAAAGTTATCTTCACCATGCTTCAACGTACGATTGGGATGCACAAATCCAACTTGGATCTCATGTTATTTTTGGCTCTTTGGGCGTATCGAACCTCAATTAAGGATGCAACAGGATTCACTCATTTTCAACTTGTTTATGGTCTGGAAGCTACCCTTCTGATTGAGTGTGAAATACCTTCGCTCAAGTTGGTTGTTGAATTACTACCCAACACTTCACATGAAGAAGAGTGTCTTCTCTACTTAGAAAGGCTGGATGAAACTTGCCGCTTTGCTGCTTTGGTCATCGAGGCATAGAAGAAGCGGGTCAAAGCTCATTTTGACGAGTCGGTTTCCCCTCGCTCCTTTGTGGAAGGAGACCTCGTCCTCCTGTACGACCAAGCTCATGATAAGCCAAGGGAAGGAAAATTTCAACCCATGTGGCATGGGCCTTACATAGTTAAACGTGTGTTGCGGAATGGGGCCTATGAGCTCATTGATTATGAAGGTCATCCTTTAGATCAGCCCAGAAATGGGTTGTATCTCAAAAACTATTACGCATGAGTCATTCGTGCATGTTTTTTGTACATAGGTGTTCTTTTCATTTTTGTACATTTTTGGCATGGTGTGTTTTGCGAACATTTTCCTGCTTATTGGGTCATTGCTTATTTTGCAGAAGTCTATTACCCCTTTCATTGGTTTCGTGGATGGTGCTTCCCGCAGTACTCAGAACTTGTCTTCAGCAGCCTGGGTGATTTATGATCCTGCTGGTGAGTTGATAGATCTGCAAGGTATTTGTCTAGGACGAACTACAAACAATGTCGCTGAATATAGTGCCATCATTGAACTATTAACCGAGACAATTACCCTCGGCATACGTGCATTAGTTGTAAATCTAGACTCATAGCTTGTTGTTCTTCAACTTAATGGGCATTATTCAATTAGAAACCCTCACATTTTAAGATTGTATTTACGTGTTCGTTTGCTTGAAAGACATTTTGATTATATCACATATCAACATATTCCTAGGCAAATGAATGCATTAATTGATACAGTGGCTAACATTTTATTAGACAGACATTTGCGTAATCTGTAAAATAATCATCACATGAAAGAATCATATCAAATAGGAAAATATATGTATATATATATATATATATATTGATTGTTTGCATTAGTGTGCACCATAAGTCCCAAAAAATATATGTGTGTTTCTGTTACATCCCGAGACATCATGTCTCTCAAAAATATACAGAAATAAAACCTAGGTGTCTAATCATCGTGATGATCATGATAGCATGTCACCACCCGTACAAGCTGCCACAACAAGCAGTGAACTCGGTTTGACACCCCTACAGTGTGTCTTTGTTATGCACGAGGAACATCATCGAATCACACGGGTGATTCCCTACAAGTTGCGCACGATCTCCTCCTCCTCACCATGAGGGGAAATATCAAAGTCGCGAGGGATTCGACTCACTATTAGAGACATATTGGTAGGTCTCTCTGTGCCCACATCTGCAAACGCATGGATTTAATGTCAGAACATCAATACCAAAAAAAAATCATAATACTCATGAAAATTAAAAAATGAGTCTTACCAAGTGCTTCATCCCAATCCTCTCCTTCTAGGAGTGGGAGATCTGGATCACCAGTGAAATATGTACCAGAGTAGGGCTAGTCCTCCACGACAATCAACTGTCGGCGGAGCCAATCAAAGAACTCCGATCTCCAAGAAATCTGTTGATCGCCCCCTGACCTTGGCATCAGAGCTGCTCAATAGGCCATTCGTGGCTCCTGTGCTAGTGGTGTCAGGACTATCATCTCCTATCGCTGAAAGATTGGTAGTCATTCTAGGAAGAACAATACCATAATGGACCCATAGCCAAACTGCTTCAATTTGGTTTTCTTGCACTTTGTCAGTTGACGCTTCATGTTGATTGTCACGGCCTCTACCCAGTTATAGATGGTTGGTGTCAAGAAATATACAACAAGAAGTAGTTGTGTCTTTGTTGCTTTGTGTGGTGCTTATGATCCTGCAACTCGTGTGATGGTATGTAGCACTACCTTTAGTGCTAGATCCGGGATAGTCTGGATATCCACCTTCCCTCTTCCTGATCCTTTCTGTGCCCCTGGACATACCCTGTCAATTACCATGCTCATGTTCTCCATGGTGGGCCGGGTGTTGGTCAAGATTGGTTTTGCTCCCCTTCGTGACAGTCTGGTAATGAAGTACACATTTGAAACATTTATCTCGAGTTCCTGATCACGTAGAATGAACTTTTCCTGATCCTCATCCCAGATACTAATTAAGTATTGTTGCAGCTCCGGTTGAGCTCTGAGGCACGATGTCAAGAATAATTTTTTCAGTCCACAGTATCTAAGAGCTTCCATGCATATTTCATTGCCCATGGGAAGCTCATCTTATTCACTGTGTTCCCGTTCCTTCCACTCGATAACCATTTTTCCACTTTACACCTGCAAACATGTTCATATCAGCCTCATTAGCCAAATTCAAAGCTATTAATTTGAAAAATTGGGTTCATTTGTTGAATTTACAAGCTATAATGGTTTGTGCAGTTGGCACAATTTTTTTAGAAGAAATCGCGCCGATGGGTGCGCCCCAGTTCAAAAAATTGGGCGGTTGGCATGAATCCGTGCCCGATACTTGCGCCGACTGCCTGCCCTATTTTTAAAAAATTCCCCCACAGAATTCAAAATTTGCTGTTGTCGGTAATAAAAGAGGAATTAAAATGCAGAGAAGGCCCTTACTTGGAACTGACGGATTCGAGATTGGTTTGCCGGATTGCCTGCTATCGTCACCACAAAATCACAGTGAAAATAAGGTAACTGTTGCTCCACAAGAGGTAAAAAGTGACAAGTAATTATGTTTTACCATTTTTGGCATTTTATAAATTTTCAAAACCCTAATTATGTTTTAAGACATGTTTTTCGATTATTTCACTATGTTATTTCAAGAAATAGGTTTTATGTTTGTCTATTGTGTAGCGACAAGTTTTTAATGAGATAACAATGAAGTAACAAGTTATATTTTATAATTTTTTGGACTCGATAAAAACATGAAAAAGTCACTGCTGGAGTCATGTTTGAGCTATTTTCTAACTCTTTAAAATTGAAAATATTGTCGAGACTCTTGTCGTTTTGAACCAGTTAAATGGTTGCGAAACGATATCTACCCAGTATATTTTTACCCCTTTTTCGGGCTAGAATGGATTATTTACGAAAAAGGAATACCTTAGCCTATCGTGACTAAGAGGTTCTTTCAGGTGTTGTTTTCTACCTTTTCAGATATGAAGGAATATTTATGAAAAGGGACTTGATGGAGTTTTCTTTTCTGCCTCTTTTCAAACTCTCTAAACATGAAAAGATGCTGAGTTATTCCTTTGTCAGACTCGTTAAAACCTGATGACATCAGAAATCGTCACCATGATGTTACCCGAGTTCTTCCTTACTAGGGCTCGTAAAATGTACTAGGATGGATATGTATGAAGGAAAAACTTACATTGCAAGCATATGATATACCCTTCAAGCTTGTTTAAAAAAATAATTGGGGTACTCGCCAGAAATTGTGGGGGAAAATGGAACCAGTTTGTAGTTGTGTTGGCAGTATGTCGCTCTTGAACATGACACTTGTCTGCATTCTTGTCGGGTTGGGATCATATCATTTCATCATTTTTGCCTCCATGGGTTTGGGTAATCTATTTTGACCTCTCATCTGCTCTTTTCCATGTCACCATGACCTCAAAACCCTTGACGTCAAATACTGCCAAATCCAGAGTCATGTCGCTGATATGTTCAAGAGAAGTTTGCGTTTGCAGTTTTCAACCTCCCTCTGATTCTCTGTTGGCCCTGATTCACTATAATTATGTTCCTCTATCTCCTATCGATGATGTGGGAAACATTATGGCCCTCCTTCAACCGGATTTCTTCTTGTCAAATCGAACTCATTATTGAGGAAGTTGATCTAGAGACTCTTTTCTGGTACCTTGGACCCTGCATGCCTTAATGACAGGTTCTTCGCATTCGAAAATAGGTCCACATCATTGGCCTTCGATTGAGTGATTCTATAGGTGTTCGATGCCAGATCACTGTTCACATTCCTTGGATTGTACCTATTGTACCTTGAGAGCCATTGTCATTATTGGTGGTTTCTCGCGTGCATGTTAATAGCTTCCATCATTGGCTGGTAATCAAGTGACTTTATTGGATGTTCGATTTCAGCTCACATATTCTCATGCTTGAATTTGTATTTGTTTGGGTCTAAATGGAGTGCAAGACCTTGGGTTTTGTCTGATAAGATCCAAGCTGCAGGATATTGAAGTTTATCATGATTTATTGCGTGACTCTTTTGACTGGATGGCTGCGACCATACCCGAGTCTAGTTATTGATCCTTACTGCTGGATAGCTGCGTCCATACCTTTGATCTCAGTTTATATGTACTCTATTATGGATGCCTACGGCCATACCACATATTCATGTATCAAAAATATCAGTTGTATTTGTAATTTCAGGTCTTCCGACGACAGTGTTTGGTTCGAACGCATTCTCGTAAAGCATTTCACCCCTCCCTCTCTCTCGGACCTCGTGCTTTAGGGGGCATCTGTTACACAAAATTTTGTCACTGTCCCTGAAATTCCCATCTCACACATTGGAGGATAATTTATGTGACTAATAAAGAGTGTCATGCCTTGCAAAGACCATCATTGCATCCCTTTCCATGAGGAAAACATTCCTTTTGTTGACAATTCCTTGAGCAAATAATCAAAAATACCTATTTTGCCTTGGCGCTAGTAGAACCTTATGCCCTCGCACCAATGAGGAAGATTAACACTGGGCCCCACGCCCACTGGCACTCTGTCCCAGTGTATTACCCATGCCAAGCTATTTGTGGAATTTTTTTTAAATATAGAGGTGAAGTTTATGTCCTAACAACTTCGTGGACGAGTCAGCTGGAGTGGTTCGACTAAATAACCACAGATTCCCTCCTTTGGCCTCTTGTTTCCACCTTTTGGGGAAACATCCCAAGTGATAAGGCTTCCCTTCCATCATTGTAGGGATCCCAACCTCCTCATCTCCCTCTATAAATAAAGCTATCTTCCTTTGATGCACTAGCTGAACATATTATGGATGAATATCTGAAGAGAATTCCTGTACATTTTTAGAGAGATAGAACAAAAGAAGAAACCTTTGTCGAGAGAACTTAGGCTTGTGTCCTCATCCCCTCTGAATTACCGACAATCCTTCGAGATGCGCTTCGACTGAACCCCGCTGAAGGAGGCTGCGACGTCAAGGCTCCGGTTGTAACTCTTTCTTCTATTTATATATATACATGACTATTGTCTGGTTCCCATCTTGTGTTAATATGGTTTGTTTAATGAAATATGCTTAACCCTCCTTGACTGGTTATTTAATTATGAATGAAATCATTGTTTTGTATGCTACTCTTGTTTGTTGATCTTTGTGCAGGTATCCGAGTATTTTTGCGTAAATATTGTGACCCTTCGAAGCAGAGATCAAGAGGCTACCACCACTACAACGACGACAACGTTGGACTCCAGGTAGGTCAATCTACCTTGTCCTTTTCATTCAGTAATTAGGAACCTACACTCTAGCTTGTCCCTTTGTTGCTAGAGCCACTCTAGGGCTAGAGGGATTGTCTCTGTCCGTAGAGAGGATTCACCTTACCAACACTCGTGCACCCTAGAAAGGTGGCCGCCATTAAGGGAAAAGTTGAAAAACTTCTTAAAGATGGCTTCATTTATTCGATTCCCTTGACATATTGGGTTTCTAATATTGTTCTTGTGGATAAGAAGCAGGGTACTATTCGTGTCTGTGTAGATTACCGTGATATCAGTCGCGCTTGCCCTAAGGATAAATTTCCCACTCCTTTTATTGACCAGATCATTGATGAATGTGCTGGGAGTGAGATATTTTCCATTATGGACGGGTTTTTTGGATACAACCAGATCAATATTATTTAGGCTGATAGAGACAAGACCACATTTATCTGTCCTTGGGGTACCTTCGCCTATAAGAAGCTACATTTTGGTCTTAAGAATGTTGGGGTTACATTTCAAAGAGCAATGTCGTATTCTTTCCATGACATCCAGTGCATTGTTCAACCTTACCTGGATGACCTTTTGGCTCATTCGACTAAGCGTCAAGAACACCTAGATCATCTCCGTCAAATATTTCTTTGTTGTAGATGCTATAACATTCGGGTCAATCCACATAAGTGTGTCTTCTGCATTGATTATGGTAGACTCTTAGGGTTTATCGTCTCCAAAGACAGAATTCGTCTCGATCCCCTCAAAGTCGTGGCTATTTTCAATCTCCCCTCCCCTTCCTCCTTACATCAGCTGTAGAGTCTGCAATGGACAACTAATTTCTTGCGTCGTTTTATACCGAACTATGCTAAAGTGGCCAAAGGATCCACGCGATTACTTAAGAAAGGCGTCCCATTCCTCTGGGATGAGATCGCCCAAAAATCCTTCGATGCACTAAAGACATTTCTTATAAATGCTCCTCTGTTGTGTCCTCCCAATTATCATCGCGATTACTCCCTCTATTTGGATGCTGCATTTAGCACTATTTCCATGGTTCTGGTGCAAGACGACGATGATGGTGATGAGATTATTTGAGTCACAATATTCTCGATACTGAAACATGTTACGCACATGTCAATAAGTTGGTGTTGGCTGTTGTTCAATCTGTTCAACGTTTTCGTCATCATATTTTATTGCGCTCAGTGACAGTGATTTTTGATTGCAACCCCATGACTTACATATTGACTCGTTAATTGCTGGGGGAAAATACTCAAAGTGGATTGTTATCCTCCAAGAGTTTTATTTTGAGTTTACTACCGCCATATCGATGAAATCATTAGTTTTTTTTCGATTTGATTTGCTCTCTTCCTTCGGATTCCACTCCATCTGGTTTCGAGGAACACATTCCGGACGACACACTTTTTCTCATTAGCACCCTCAATCCTTGGTACGATGATATCATTATATATCTTCAGACTTCCACCTTCCGATCTGAGTTGACGAAGGATGCTCGTCAACGCATTCTCCATCTTTCAAAACCTTATCGCATAGTCAGAGATAATCTCTACCGCATCAGAGCTGATTCTGTTCTCCGCCGATGTTTGACTCTCTAGGAGGCTGGAAAGGTCCTCAATGATTGCCACTCTAGCACGTGTGGCGGTCACATGTTTAGATATGCTACTGCACAGAAGATTCTTCGTGCTGAATATTTCTAGCCTACCATCTTTAAAGACTGCATTGTTGATGTCCACAAATATCACGATTTCTAGATTTACCAGCCCAAGATGCGCGCACCACCCACACACCTCCATCCTGTCATTAACGTTGGTCCCTTTGCGAATTGAGGCATCAATTTTATGACGTGTAACCCTCAATTGGCCGGGGGCATGCTTATATTATCGTAGCCATTGACTACTTCACTAAATGGGCCGAAGCAATGCCTACACTTACAGCTGACAGTAAGACAGCCGCACAATTCCTATTCAATCATGTCATTACTAGGTTTGGTGTCCCTCAAGCCATTGTTACCGATCTTAGTTATCATTTCTGTCATTACATGATGGCTGAGTTGACTTCCAAGTTGGGTCTGTGTCACGACAGCTCAACGGTACTACCCTCACGCTAATGGCCAGGTTGAAACTGTGAACAAGGTTCTAGTCACTATGCTTCAGCGTATGATTGGGATGTACAAGTCAAACTAGCATCTCATGTTGTTTTCAGCTCTCTGGGCTTACCGAACCTCAGTGAAGGATGCAACCAGATTCACTCAATTCCAGCTTGTTTATGGTCTAGAAGCTACCCTTCCGATTGAATGTGAAATCCCTTCTCTCAACATAGCTGTTGAATTGCTACCTAATACGTCGCCAGAAGAAGAGCGTCTTCTATATTTAGAGAGGCTTGATGAAACTTGCCGCTTTGCTGCTCTTGTCATAGAAGCACAGAAAAAGCGGGTCAAAGCTCATTTTGATCAGTCGATTTCCCTTCGTTCCTTTGTAGAAGGAGACCTCGTCTTCTTGTATGACTAGGCTCACGATAAGCTGGGGGCAGGAAAATTCCAACCCATGTGGCATGTTCCCTATATCGTTAAGCGTGTTTTGCAGAACGAGGCTTATGAGCTAATCGACTATGAAGGTTATCCTCTGGATCAGCCTAGAAATGGGCTGTATCTCAAAAAATACTATGCATGTGTTTCTCGTGCATGTTTTTTCTGTACATAGGTGTTCTTTTATTTTTTTGTACATTTTTTGGCTTGGTGTGCTTTCTGAGCGGTTTTCCTACTTATTGTGTTGTTTCTTATTGTGCAGATGCTTGTCACTCCTTATGTTGGTTTCGTGGATGGTGCCTCCCGCAGTACCCAGAATCTGTCTTCTGTGACCTGGGTGATTTATAATCCTAATGGTGAGTTGATATACCTTCAAGGTATTTGTCTAGGACAAACCACGAACAATGTCATTGAATATAGTGTCGCCATTGAACTATTAACTGAGGCCCTTTCTCTCGAAATTCGTCCATTAATTGTTAACCTAGACTCTCATCTTGTTGTTCTTGAGCTTAATGGGCATTATTATGTTAGAAATCCTCAAATCTTAAGGTTGAATTTATGTGTTCGTTTATTAGAAAGGAATTTTGATTACATCACATATTAGCATATTCCTAGATGAATGAATGCGTTAACTGATACAATAGCCAATATTGTATTAGATAGACACTTGCGTAATTTGTAAAACATTATCATCACATAATAAGATTCATATAGGAAAATAGGAATATATATATATATATATATATATATATATATATATATATATATATATATATATATATATATCGAGTGTTTGCATCCACGTGCATCATAAAGTTCAAAAAATATGTATGTTTTGGTTACATCCTGAGACATCGTGTCTCTCAAAAAATATGCATAAATAAAAGCCTAAGTGTTTAGTCAGCATGATGCTCATGGTAACATGTCACTACATGCACAAGTCGTCTCAATAAGCAGTGAACACGGTTAGACACCCCGCAGTGTGCCTCTGGTATGCACGAGGAACATCATCAAATCTCACATAGTTTGGGATTCTACTGGTGAGTCCCTCCAGGTTGCGTATGATTTCCTCGTCCTTGCTTCCCTCACCATGCGGGGCTGCATCAAAATCACAAGGAATCCTCCATGCTATTGGAGACATTCCTGTAGGTATTTCTGGGCCAACATCTGCAAATATATGGATTAACATCAGAACATATATAATTAAAAAAATCATAATACTCATCAAAATAAAAAAAAATGAGTCTTACCCAAAGCTTCATCCCAATCCTCTCCTGCTAGGAGTGGGAGATCCGCATCACTCGTAAAGTCCGTTCCAAAATAGGGCCAGTCCTCCATGACAATGAGTTGTTGACGGAGCCATTCAAAGAATTCCGATCTCCAGGACATCTATTGACCGCCTCCTGATCTAGGTATCCAAGCCACCCAACAGACCATCTGTGGCTCTTGGATTGGTGGTGTAGTAAGTATCACTTCCTGACGTTGAAAGATTGGTAACCATTCCAAGATGAATGGTACTAAGATGGACCCATAGCCGAACTATTTCAGCTTGTCGTTCTTGCATTTTTTCAATTGGCGTTTCATATTGATTGTTACGGCCTCTGCCCAGTTGTAAAGTGTTGGGGCCATACAATCTACGACAAGTAGTAACTATGTTTTTGTGGCTTTACGTGGAGCTTGAGATCCGGAAACTCGAGTGATGGTGTGCAGCACTACTTTTAGTGCCAAATCAGGAATGGTTTAGATATCCACCTTCCCGCCCTTTGATCCTTTCCTTTCCCCTTGGCAAAATTTGTCAATGACCATGCTCATGTTTTCCATCGTGGGCCAGGTACTGGTCAGGATTAGTACTTCCCCCCTTTTTGATAATCCAGTTATGAAATATACATCATAGACCTCAATCTGTAGCTCCTGATCGTGAATTATGAATCTTTCCCGATCAATGTCCCATACACTGATCAGGTACTATAATAACTCCTGTTGAGCTCAGAGACATGGCGCCATGAATAATTTTAGAAGCTCGTAGTATCTGAGAACATCCATGCATCTTACATTTCTTAAGGCTTGCTCATATTCTTCCCCATGTTCTCTTTCCTTCCATTCGATCACCATTTTTCTCACACACCTGCAAAATCATCAATGGGGCTATCATTAGTTGAATTATTAACTATTGAAATGTTTAAAACATGCAACTTAGATGAATTTATAAGCAAAATTCATGGCTACGGTTGGCGCGAATGTTTTAAAAATAGTCTTGGCGCGCCCCCGTTTCAATTCAAGGCGGGTTGGCGTGAGTCCGTGCCCGGAACCCGCGTCAGCCATTGCACCATAAATTGAACAAAAATCCCCCAAAAAGGTGAAAAATTAAAATGAAGGTAATGAAAATTATTTCAAAATGCAGGAAATGACACGAGCTTTCACCTAGAAAAGACAGACTCACGATTGGTCTCCTGGATTCTCCACTGTCAGTTCCACAAGATCACAGTGAAAAAGGGTAAAAATTCTCACAAGAGGTAAAAAGTGAAAAGTAATTTATTTTTACTAATTTTGGATTTTTATAAACTTTTCAGCTCTTTTCTGACTCTCGAAAATTGAAAATATTGCTGAGACTCTTATTGTTTTGAACTCATTAAAGGCTGCGAAACGACATCTACCCAGTATACATTTACCTCTTTTTCGAGCTGGGATAGATTATTTAGGAAAAAGGAATACCTTAGCCTATCGCGACTAAGAGGTTCTCTCAGATTTGGTTTTCTACCTTTTCGGATATGTGAGATTACCTACAAAAAGGGACTTGTTGGAGCTTTCCTTAACGTTTCTTTTCAAACTCTCTAAACATGAAAAGATGCTAAGTTCTTCCTTTGTCAGACTCGTTAAAACTTTCATGACATCGGACATCATCACCATGACGTAACTGAATTCCTCCTTCCTTGGGATCATAAAATGTACTAGGTTGGATTTGTCTGAAGGAAAAACTTATATGACAAGCATATTTTATCCCCTTAAATATTGTTTCCAAAAATAATTGGGGTACTCGTCAGAAATGGTGGGGGAAAATGGAACCAGTTCTCGGTCATGTCGGTAGTATGTCGCTCTTGAAGAGGACACTTATCTGCAATTCGTGTTGGGTTGGGGACATCCCATTTCATCAAATTTTCCTCCATGGGTTTGGGTTATCTGTTGTGACCTCTCATCAGCTCTTTCCCATGTCATGATGACCTCAAATCCCTTGATGTCAATTACTGCCAAATTTCGGAGTCGTGTCGCCAATATGTTTGAGGGAAGTTTTCTTCTACAGTTTCAACCTTTGATCCTCTATTTGGTCTTGATTCACTATCATATTTTTTCTCTATCTCGTGTCGATTATTTGGGAAACATTATGGCCCTCCTTCGACCAGGTCACTTCCTATCGACTTCAGCTCATTATCCAGGAAGATGATCTAGAGACTCCCTTTCAGTACCTTGGAGCTTGCATGCCTCAATGGAAAGTTCTTCACATTCAACGACATGTCCTCATTATTGGCCTTCGATCGAGTGATTTCGCAGGTGTTCAACTCCATCTCACTGTTCATATTCCACAGATTGTCCTAGTTTTAACTTGAGAGCCATTGTCATTATTGGTGGTTTCTCTCGTGCCTGTTAACAACTTTCATCATTGGCCGGTAATCAGGCGATCTTATCACATGTTCTACTTGAGCTCATTCATTCACATGCTTGAAATTTTACTTGTTTGGGTCAAGATGGAGCATAAGACCCTAGGTTTTGTCTGATAAAATCCAAGCTACAAGACGATTTTGTTTATCATGACTATATGCATGACTCTTTTCAGTGGATGGCGGTGACCATACTTGAGTCTATTTATTGATCCTTCTTTCTGGAAAGCTACGTCCATACCTCAGATCTTATTTTTTGTACTCTATTATGGATGCTTGTGCCCATGCCACATATTCATGTATCAGAGATATTAGTTGTACTTGTACTTGCAGGTATTTCGACGACGATGTTTGGTTTACGCACGTTATCATAAATAATTTTATCCCTCCATCTCTCTCGGACCTCATGCTTTAGGGGGCATATGTTACACAATATTTTGTCATTGTCCTTGCAATCCCGATCTCGAACATTGGAGGACCATTTCAGTGACTTATATATATTGTCATACCTTGCAAAAAGTGTTATAGTATCCCTTGGCATATCAAGAAAATTTCCTTTGTTGATCATTCATGAAGCAGTCTCTCAAAAACATATGATTTTGGATCGGTGCTGGTAGGTAGTTATGGCCTTGCACCCATTGGCGCTTTGTCTCAATGGAATGCCTGCTCTAATCTATTTTTGGATTTTTTTTTAATAAGAAACGAATTTTCCATGCCTAACTACTTCGTGAGCGGAGTCATCATGGTTTGTTCGACTGAATAACGTCAAAGTCCCTCCTTTGGCCTCTTGTTTCCTATAATTGAGTAACTCTCCAAAGGATAAGGCCTCTCTTCCACCTTATGAGGGTTCCCAAATCACCTTCTCCTCTCCTATAAATGCTTCCTTCTCACATAGTTTCAGCTAGTTGAAAAATCCTTACTGTAGCTGGTGTGAAGAATAAGGCAGAGAGGAATCCATTATCGAGAGAGAGTTTAGGCCCATTGCCTCACCAAGTTCGATCCCTGACAAATACTTGAGATGAGCTTGATTGAACCCATTAAAGGAGGCTGCAACATCAAGGTAGTAAGGTTGTAAAATTATTTTCTCTATCATTAATACAAGACTATCTTTTTGGTTCCAATTTTGTGTCTGATCATATTCAAAATGTTTGATTCTCCTTGACCAATGGAATAGCTGTAAATGAAAATATGTTTTTGTACGTTGTCACCGTTCACTTGATCCTTGTGCAGGTACACATACATTATCACTGAAAGACCGTGACGTGTGAAGACAAAGATCAGCGGATCGCTGTTGCAAACGACAACAAAAGAGTTGGACCAAGGTAGGCCATCTATCCTAACTCGTTTTCATTTATAAGATAGGAATATGAAAGTCCAGCTTGTTCCATTGTTTCTAGACCCACTCCAGGGCTAGAGGGATCACCTCTATCCGCAGAGGGGATTTACATGCTCAACACCAGCTGCAGATCCAACCCCCTTCTTGTTCTTCTTCTTTTGTGGACAGTTAGTAGAAAAATTCCCATGTTCTTGACAGTGAAAACACTTCATCTTGGACATGTCTTGCTTCTTGCCATTCTTGGACTCAGATTTGGAATGGAATGTATTCCCCTCCCCCTTCTTCGCCTTGGCAGCCAAAGCACAATATTCTTCATCCTCATGCTTAGATGAAGATCCATCTCTGGTGTTCCGTCTGAACTCCTACACCAAATCTGACCACATTCATTCCCAATCTAGCAATTTTTCCCGTGCATTGACAGAGTCTTCATAATTGTGACAACTCTTAGGAAGTCCTAGGAGAGCCAAACTCACCAAATCATCATCAAAGACAGTTATTTCAACGCTCCTTGGCTCATACCGACTTTGGAAAAACTTTGTTAGATATTTTGGAATGGTGTCGCCCTTTTCCATCTTGATATTCCTGAGTTTGTCTTTGAGCGCCAATTTTTAATGGTCGTTTCCGTTGTGGAATAGATTCTTCAAATCCTGCCACATTGTATATGGTGTGGATTTCCCATGAAGGCTTGAGACAATATGGTCTTGGACTCCCTCCAACAGGATCCTCCTCGCCTTTGCCACTTTATTTTGACATGCATCAAGATTTGCAACATCTGTCACAACGAGTTTAGGAATGTCATTGTCAATGAGTTCCTTCAATCCGTTGTCTTTGAGTACTGCCTCCATCATGTCCTTCCAAGCAATGTATTTTGAGCTACCCTAGAGTGCATACTCTAACCTCAAGAGATTGAAATCCATTTTGATATTGAATTAGTTGTAGCACCAAGAAAGTCTTTCTGCAAATTTGAATTCTATCCAGTCACAAACTCAACTCCTACTTCACTTCTGCAATTTTTTGTGCTCTGATACCATGTAGAAATTATACAACATGCATGTATATTTTGGATTCACCCGTTCTAAAAATGTACTAAAGTTAAATACTGAATCACTTCTACAATTTTTTTGTGGAATTAAAAACACAATCGCTAATCACATGAAGTAAAGAAGAATCAAATCACACACAACACAAATAATTTCTCAGGGAAAGCTTGTTGCTCAAAACCCCACTATCTTCTATTGTATATTCAGCATGGATCATGAAACAATTACATACAAAACTCTTCTCACAAGAGCCCTCGAGTACTCAGCTAATTGTCTCGCACTGTCATACATAAAACTGACCAATACTTAGCCAATTTCCTACCTCTAGACAACCTGCCTTGCTTGCGCAATCCTTGGTGGATGAAATACCTAAAAGATAGGAATTATGGCCTTCCTTGACTACAAAAATATCATGGGAACTCCAATGGGTGTTTGGTTGCATGTGTGCAACCCAATAATCCTACAACTGATAGTCAACTTCCCTTTCACCTAGATCTCAAATGGGTCTCCACTGGATCTAACATGCATGCATCTAATAATAGTAAATCCTCAGTTGCATGTGATATCCCTAATTTTGAATTCATTAATATTTGATTCACTTGATCTCTCGCTAGTGTATCTTCAGCTACAACTAACACAACTGAGTTTAACTCACTTAACTGAGTTAATATTATTACAACCTGCATTAACTAATGCACCACTGCACTTCGAACTCTGTTACAACTAGAATTACTCTGCATGCCTCACCAAATACCTCTAACTCGAAATACACTAGCTAACTGAGTTTATCACTCTCAATTAATTGTTACAATTTATTTTGAGATTTAGATTACAGTTTATTGTACATTCTAATTAAGGGATAACTAAAAATATACATGCACCAAAAATATCACTGTGGGCCCCACCCTAGTGTAGGTGCTTAATGCACTAGGCGTGGGTGATAAAATTTTCTTGTTGAATCTCAACAATATACACCACAACAAATAAAATATCATTGTCTCATATTACATTATTGTCCTGGGTAATTGCATAGATTTATAGTACAACAAGGAAGTGACATAGCACAGTTCAGAAGTTTAGCAAGTCTAGAAGCATTGGATAGAATCCGAAGAATAAGCGATATATTATTAAGGATTGTGAAGTTGATTAGGTTTCTCTAAAAGACCGAGTTCTCTAACCCTGGTGCAGAACAATGCAAAAAATAAGGATCATCTTAAGGAGTCAAGGAAGGAGAAGTGACAAGGTCTTGGAGGCATAGAAGGGTCAAGGGTCTGTATCATGGTTATGGTACTTGTCAACTGAAAGTCGATAAGAATAATTTCTTGTGGGTTTTTCTCTCCAAGAGGGAGAGGTTTTGGCCCTGGCTCGAAGAGCCTAAATTTGTGTCTCTTATGTTTTGGTAATTGACTTGATGAAAGACATAATAAGCTAATAAGAGAAGACATAAGTTAAAGAAGTAATATTACAAGTAATTATCAAGTAGAGAATTTGAAATAAACCTAGCCCTACCTAATTCTCAACATGGTTTCAGAGCTAAGGTGTTGAAGTCAAAGGGCTACTTGTCAAAGAGAAACTCAAGGATCAAAAGGCAAGAATAAATTAATCTAGAAAGCATCAAAGTCAAAGTCAAAGTCTTCACTGAAAATTCAAATCAGTTGCAAGGAAGATTCTCAGGCCATCTCAAGAAGATCTTCAACCTCATTCAAAGGATACACTCTCCAACAAGATAATATTTTCCATAAAATATTCTTGGCATTGAAGACTTTGTTGGAAGACACACCATCAAGCTCCATCCAAAAATACCCAACATATTTGAAGAAATCATCATTCTGAAGTAATAATCTAAGACATCCTTGATCCAAGATCACCTACTTTGAAGAATTCAATCTAAGAAGGAGTTATTGTCATCATATTCGTCATCATCATCAAGGAAGTTGACAGAAGGAGGAATTCAATCTACTCAAGTAAATATTTCTATGACCTCTTTTGAATTTGTCAAAATGACTTATTGCAAAGAGAGCAACAAATTGGTTGGGTCATCAAACTTTAGCACATGAAAGAAGAGGACAGATTTGAATCTAATCGAAGATGAAGTTATGGGCTAAATCAAAGGATCTACAACTCAACCATCAAAATAAGATTCTAGAGCTTATGCCAAGTACATGAAAGTGGAAATAAGAGCCCAGAGGATTCTCATAGAATCCATTAAGGAATCACTCATACACTATGTATCAAAACTAGAAATTGCAAAAGAAATATATGAGAAATTTGTGGACCTATTCTTCGTGAGTACTACAGAAGAAGTAATCTTTCTGAGACAAGAAATATACAAGATGAAATTTTCATATTTTATCAATCATTTCATATTTTATGAGGATTTCTTAAATACGAGACCATTTGCAGGAATTGGGAGAAGTAATATCTGATAGTGAGATGAACTACAGTGGTGTTGAATTCTCTACAGGAAGAATGGGGAAAATTCACCTCAAGCTTATAAGGGAAGAAATAAGCAAAACCATTCCATGATATATGGTCTCTATGTAAGATGGAGGAAACAATATTGAAAACCAAAGTTTATTCGGGATCAAGCCTTTGCAGCCATGTCCAGGAAGAAAGGAAGATTCGATAAATTTGGTCCTCATAATAGAAGGAGAAATATGGGCAAAGTATGATTCTTTGGTTGTAATGAAATTGGGAATTATAAAAGGGACTGTCCCAAATTTGTGAAGGACAAGAGGAAAAAGGAATAAACCCATGTCACAAATGAAATGGAAGAACCTGATGCAAAGAAATCTAAGAAAGAAGAAGCGAAATATCTTTATTATGATTGAGATCATCTTCCTCTTTAAGTGATTTATGTCAGTTGTAAAATAGTATGATAGGAAGCATTGTATATCAATGTCACCATGATAGAAGCATGGAAGGAGCATTTGCCATAGGAGAATGTCTGCAATACAAATATGCTATGAAAGAAGTGGCTCCTGGAACCTCATTGATAACTACATGGATGAAAGGAAACCATCTAGATCAATGGTCATCTATGAGATAGGTGTTGGAATTTTGTTGGCTCGAGGGGTCCTGACCCAGGTTTGGAGCTCAAGGTTTGCCAACAAACCCCTATACTACTAGCCCTTTCGGCAGTGACCTGCTTGCGCAGGTCAAAGTCTCACCCGAAGTAGTATGGGTGGGTACTGGAACCATGTTTCCGCACCCTGAGAAAGGATAGGTAAGGCAAGCAGAAATGTGCTAGGCCCCAGATTACCTTGTTCTGCATATGGTCAATTAGGTCTATATTCGTATCCACATGTGCTAGATCTATAATTATATGCTTTTATGACAGTAGCACAACATTGCATAAACAGAACATAATAGATCCAGATACATAAAACACACTTACACAGATCTTCGTAGCTTAAATACAGAAAACACACAATGCAGTAATTACCAACGATTCACAGAAAGAGTACTCATAGATTCAGTTCTCTATCAACCCCTCTTATTCATTCATTGATCAATTCCTCCTTAAAATTCCCTTCCTATCCTGCGCACATAGCAGGAGGGTCCGCACACAGCTGGACTTGGATCTCCGCGCACACAGCCAGCAAGAGTCCTTTCCCCAAAACCCAAACAGATAGCTTAAACCATAGTTTGCATCAATATATCTTCATTTCTCTACCTTACGGTACAAAATGTTCCTCTATTTATAATAATCTAGCCTAGACTTTCCTATGGTCCGAAAACCGTGGTTTTCGGACCCCTGGTTTACCCTTTTACCCATTACAATGCGTTCGGGGCTTTGACCCACCCCAAAACCCCTGCGCTAGATTAAATTTAATCAAAATTATTCAAAATGGACCAGTTTCGCAGCTCGTAGGAGACCCTGTTCCAACAGTCCCCCAACATAGTCTTGTGACTCATCCCGAGTCACTCTAGCTGCCATATAGTCATTGAGCCCAGTATGGCTTGAGTTGACTACCATTTAAAAAGCCAGGTAAGATGTCACCGTGCAGGGTAGCTAGCTAGTATGCTTCACCATTCATGATTTCCTTAACTATGTAGGACCAAGCCAGTGCTACCGAAATTTTCCTGGGTGTTTCGCAAATTGGCTATCGTATAAAAGGATGAGATCACCTGCGAAAAATGTCTTTTGGCGAATATGTCGATCATGCCAGGCTTTATCATGAGCCTTCTGAACTTGTTGATGAAAATTAGCAATAAACTGATCTTCCTCCAAAGCCACAAGCTGCGCAAGACGCTCTTCTATGATATCGGGGTCCACCATCTTTGTAAGTGCGGCGATGCGTAGGCTAGGAACAACGTACTCCATGGGCATAATGGCCTCCTTTCCATACACCATTCGGAAGGGGGTCCTACCTGTCAGCTTCTTGCAGTTCGTTCGGTAGGCCCATAGAATAGAGGGAATGTGAACATCCCAGTCACTATGATCGGCATTGCAAAAGTTAGTTAATATCTGTTCCAAAATTTTGTTAAAAGCTTCAACCGCCCCATTTTCCTGGGGATGGTATGGGGTACTCTTTGCATGGTGGATCCGGAATTCCTTATCCAGGGCTTGAATTGTTTGGTTAGAAAAGTGCGTACCTCTGTCACTCATTAGGATCTTTGGGAAACTAAACCTGATCAGAATCTATTCAAAGATGAAGTGCGCAGCAGTATCCGCAATACAATCCTTCATCGCTTGTGCCTCGGCCCATCGAGTGACATAGTCAGTGGCGGTAATAATGTACTGCACACTTGTTTTCTTTCCTGGTGGATTGATGAGTCCTATAAATTCAATGGCCCATTTGTCAGAAGCCTACAGAGCCTCTTGATGTTGTAATGGCATCTAATCTCGGTGCGAGGGCCGTCCTGTTCGCTGGCATGTATCGCATGATCTACAATAGGTGTAAGAATCCTGATGCAGGGTAGGCCACCATGACCCAGCCCTTAAAATATTTTGTGCCGTAGCTCGTCCTACATAGTGGCCTCCTGCAACACCTTCGTGTGCTTCTGCTAAAACGGCAGGCCGTTCATGTTCCAGGACATATCTGCATAGTATCTCATCCGCGCCTAGCTTGTATAATTGACCAGCGATGATAGTAAAGTCCGCTTCTCGAGTAACCAAATCCTTCTTCTGCTGCATCGAATATTTTGGCAGGGGCCACGCCTGTAGTGAGGAACTCAATTATATCAGCAAAGTGTGCGTCAAACACCCTAATGGTGAACAACCACGCATCTGGTAAGCCCTCCTCCAAGTTAGTAGGTTCTTCCCCTGTTTCGATGCGAGACAGATGATCTAGGCCTGCATTCAACCTTCCAGGCTTGACGATGATCTCAAAATCATATTCCTGGAATAGTAATAGCCAGCAGCAAATCTTCCCCCCCAAAAAAGGCTTGTTGACCAGGTATTTTAAAGCCGAATGATCAGTAAACATTTTAAAGTTTCCCCCCAGTAGATAGTGACGATATTTTTGTAATGCGTATACCATATCCAGTCCTTCGTGCTCAGTGGTAGAGTAGTTATGTTTTGCGCCCAAGAGTTTCCGACTCGCAAAGGCAACCGGGTGATCAATATATGCCTCGCCAAGTTGAGTGAGGACAGTGCCAAGGTGATGCCTGACGCATCCACGTGTACATGAAATTCCTTCGACCAGTTAGGAAATATTAGTATGGGTGCAAATATCATCCTCTCCTTGTGCAATTCAAAGCTCTTTTGACATTCATCGTTCCAAAAGAAGGAGACATATTTTTTAAGTAGTTTTTCCAGGGGTGCTGTGATCAGAGCGTACCCCTGAATGAATTTCCTGTAATAGCCTGTGTGCCTGAGAATAGAACGTAGGTATTTTTCCGTCATTGGGACTGCAAGGTTTATAATTACGACTACCTTTGCAGGATCAACCATCAATCCTTACTGACAGACGATGTGTCCGAGAAAGATTCTGAATGGTACATAGAAGATGCACTTCTTGATATTCAAGGAAATTTGGTGCTTTTGGCATGCATCCAACATTAATCATAGGTTAGAGACATGCGCCTTTACCAGGCCAAAAATCGTCCAGTCATCAAAATAAACCTCCAGGAACTTATGAATAAACTCCTTGAATATGGAAACTATGACCCTCGATAAAATAGCAGGTGCGTTCTTGAGACCAAAGGGAATGACCGTATACTGAAAGGACCCCCATTCGGTCATGAATGTAGTCTTACTGCGATCCTCAGGTGAAATTCGGATCTGGTGGTACCCGGAGAACCCATCGGTGAAGGAATAGGCCTCATGTCCGCCCATGCTATCAAGGATTTCGTCGGAGAAGGGCGTAGGGAAGGGGTCATGGATGTAGGCGTCATTTAAATTGCGTAGATCAATGCAGATTCATATTTCCCCTTTTGTCTTCTTCTCCTGGATGACCATTGGACTTACCCAATCTGATTGTTCAACCGATTCAATGATACCTACGGCAAGCATTTTTTCCAGTTCTTCTTTGACCTTTTTCTTATATTTAGGATTCATTCGGTAAGGCCGCTGCTTGACGAAAGGCGCCTCAGGTTTTAGAGTGATGTGCATAACGCCTAGGTCCTCGATGATTCCTTTGAGCTCGGAAAACTTTGTTGGAAATAAGTCCTGATACTCTGTAAGTAACTCAACAATTTTGCCTATAGTTCGTTCGTCCCAATAGTCCCCAATTTTAGCCAGCTTAGGGTGGTCTTCTGTCCTAATATTAACTTCACACAGCTTGAGAGGTTGCGTCACATCAATATTTTGCAGCGAGGGTCCAATAACGGTGCGTTCCCCTTCAGATTCCGGAACATAGATGTTTCGCGGATTATCTTCTTCTTCATCAATCGCCAAGCTCCAGCAGTTGAATATGTCTTGCATCTGCGCTTCCAATGTTAGGACCACTGGTGTGGTGTGGTGGTGAGACTTCTTAAATATAAACGAATCGATGTCCTGTAGAGCTTCGTCGAGCGTCTCCATCCCTCCAATTAGTCCGAAAGTTCCTATAAAGTCCTCTTTTAGTAGTTCCCAGTAGCGGGTATGCTGGTGTAACTCCGCATCTAAGTACTAAGCGGCAGGGATAGGGCCCAAGGCATGAACAAATAGATGGACCCATTCTTCTGTAGTCCAGTCGGACCATTTGGTCATCCAGGCACACAGATGCACGTGGGGATCCCCGGGTCTGAGGAATATCTTGGTGCATACGTCTGCTGGAGGGGTGAACCGCAGAATCATTCTATCTCGACATGTTTCCCAATCCGGGAATGCATTCTTGTGGGTATCCCACCATCGTGTAGGTTTCCCACACAAGGCTAGATTAAGGGCTCAGATCCGTCGTTCTCTTGTCACCCTAGCTTCTAGTGTTCTTAGGAATTCCTGGATGCTACTAGATCCATCAAAGTGGGGAATATCTCTTACCTCCAAAGAAATGCAGTAGAGGGTCCTTGCAAAATGAGGGCATCACAGCGCGGAAACATCGTGTAACCGGATTTTCCACATATCCAATTCCCCATCAGGGTCAGAAAAGCATTCACTGTCCTTCTCCCAACATATTATTCTACCCGTTGTGGTGTTAACCCGGTCTTCGTCCTGCATAGTTAATTTGTAAATGTGATCTATTTCCTCCTCCTCATATGCTGATTATGTATACCACACACCTTCGGCGGGGTCTAGTGGTACTATTACGCGCGTACCGCTATTCTCAAACACCATGCTGTGCTTTTTGAGATTGATGACACCCCCCATGTCCATAGCCTAGTCCAGTCCTAGGAGTGGAAGGTAAGGATCTGCATCCTCCATAATTTCTATGACTTCAAATTCAGCTAGGACTTTTACTCGTGTGATATCTACCATGACTTTTGGAAACCTTCCCAAAGGGATGATCTTCTGTTGATTCGCCATGCACAGCTGGATGGTGGACCATTCCAATTTAGGCTCTCCCATTCATTACCATGTTTTCTTTGGTAATATGTTCGCATCCTACCCAAGATGGAGAATAAATTGATCCATCTCGTAGTCGCCAATCTGCGCAGCCAACCGCATTTCTCTTCGGTGTGTTTCTTATAGTTGTATAGCTTGTGTACATCCCTGGTCTCAGTAATTATGTTGGGTCGGGCTGCGAAACTATGAAGTTATACTTGGAGGTTTTCTACAGCCTGTGGGTTATGTAGTAGCTTCAGACATGCCTGCAGAAAGGGCCCAACTCCTTCCTCTATCTGGAGGTGCGTCGGTGGCTGCGCAAGAGATGCTAGTGTTTTTTTTCCTTTGATATTCAATCCTTCCGAAAAGGTCGTGGGATCCTTGGAAAGCACTTCCTTGGCTCCTTGGGTGACCATCCCGCTACGTGTCATGATTTTTACACTCGGGTCTACATTTCTTAGCGCGGTTTTAACTCTTTGCACATTCTGCATAGGGGTGGGTTGTTTTTCCTACATTTTTGCTATCAAGATCGGAAAATCTTCAATCTCATGGTCCAGCTGCCAGCAATATTTGTAGGATTGCGTGGTGGGATTTGGGCAGTCCCTGGAAAAGCGCCCTACCTCTCCACAGTTATAGCAGATCATCTACCTCTGCCCCCGTCCCACGCTTCCTCCCTGACCCCGCTGCCCCTAGCGGGGGATCCACCAAATTTCACGGGGGATCTCAGCAACGCAGGGTTTGATTGTAACCTATAGAGATTCCCTCGATCTACCATCAAGTCATACGTGCGACAGTTCTGCTCATCGTGCCGTACCGACTGGCAGAACCTGCACCATTTTTGCTTCAGTTTGCCCATACTTAGCCGAGGGCATTGGACCATATCATGTAGTCCCGCTACCTTGCAGTCATCACAACATAGCGTAGATCTGTTGGAGTTGGGGCGTAGCGGACTAGGTCCCCCTGCTTGCAAGTAATCCGTCAATAGAGGACACTGGTCCTTTGTATGGCCAGACACCTGACATCGTATGCACTAGAGGTCTGCGCTAGCTTATTTTCTCCATTCCGTCCGTAAGCTCTGAATTTCCATGTGCATGGCTCCGAGTTGTTCTTGAATCTGTTGTACTCCCCCCAATGTGTCGTCCTTAGGCGCGGCCTCGAGTTTCATGGCAGCTTCTGAGGCTTTTCCCTGCGACTCGAAGGTCTGGTGGCCCATTGGTATACGTAAGTGAGGTAGCAACATAGCGATGAACCATTCCGTGTGTTTTCTGTCATCGTACTTGAACCCTCCTTCCCTGATTGCTTTCTTCAATCGCTGATCGGCCTCCCACACCGACTCAGACGCACCTTGCTTGAAGTCTTTAACTTTGGCTACCAACTGAGAGTAATATTTTGGCTTCCGTAACTGTTTTTTTAGGGCGTCCTTAATATCTTGAAGAGATGCGCTCCCATTTTGAGAGATGTACTAAATATACCAGTCCAGAGCTTTTTCTTTGAAGGCTAGGGACAACTATGCTCTCTTCACAGTATCGCTTACCACCCCTTGCGCAGTCCATACCGAGTCGGCCATGAACCAAAAAAGATCCATGTCCTCATTGCCTGTGCCTTTAAAGGTAGGTAATTTCAATTTTACTGCCATGTCTCCTTCTAGCGAGTTTCCAGTTGAGGGCTTGTTCTCCTGTAAGTCTGGCGGACCTTGCACAATTACTCTTCTCAGTGGGCTATGGGTAGAGTGATCCTCTTCTTGATTGGTTCGATAGTACTTAATGCTCCATGTTGTGCTTCCATCCAGAGTAGCGCTCATTCACTTCCACATTATATCTCCAGTATTTTCTTGTCAGTACCCGATCCCTTCTCAAGATTCTCCAGGTCCCGGAAACAAAACCATTTGTTGGCTCGAGGGGTCCTGACCCAGGTTCGAAGCTCAAGGTTTGCCAAAAAACCCCTATACTACTGGCCCTTTCGGCAGTGACCTACTTGCGCAGGTCAAAGTCTCACCCGAAGTAGTATGGGTGGGTGTTGGAGCCAGGTTTCCGCACACTGAGAAAGGATAGGTTAGGCAAGAAGAATTGCGCTAGGCCCCAGATTACCTTGTTCTGCGCAGGGTCAATTAGGTCTCTATTCGTATCCACATGCGCTAGATCTATAATTATATGCTTTTATGAAAGTAGCACAACATTGCTTAAATAGAACATAACAGATCCAGATACAAAAAACACACTTACACAGATCTTCGCAGCTTAAATACAAAAAATGCACGATACAGTAATTACCAACGATTCACACAAAGAGTACTCATAGATTCATTTCTCTATCAAACCCTCTTATTCATTCATTCATCAATTCCTCCTTACAATTCCCTTCCAATCCTGTGCACACAACAGCAGGGTTCGCACACAACTAGACTTGGATCTCCGTGCACACAGCTAGCAGGAGTCCTTTCCCCAAAACCCAAACAGATAGCTTAAACCATCGTTCGCATCAATAGCTCTTCATTTCTCTACCTTACAATACAAAATGTTCCTCTATTTAGAATAATATAGCCTAGACTTTCCTATGGTCCGAAAACCGTGGTTTTCAGACCCCTGGTTTACCCTTTTACCCATTACAATGCTTTTGAGGCTTTGACCCACCCCAAAACCCCTGCATTAGATTAAATTTAATCAAAAGTATTCAAAATGGACCAGTTTCGCAGCTTGTAGGAGACCCTGTTCCAACAAATTTCCTAATAAAGTCCTCCTTGGATTCATTGGTTAGGAAGGAAGAAAAAGGTTTCATCAAGAATTATATCTTGTAGAATTTGGGGATTAAGATGTGATGACATATTGATGAAGTAGATCAAGGGAATGATATTATTCATTATAGAATATTTTTGCAGGATGAATCAAAAGGTTTAGGTACATATATACTAACACTGGATGTTGTGAATTCATGTCATATGATTGCATATGATGGACTTCTACCGTTAGAAGTATGATCAAAGGAAGGAAGATCTCTTCTGGTGCACAAGTTGTCATTAATAGATGAAATCAAATATGTCCTCATATGGAATATGAGGTGGTTATATATGTTGAGAATTTGAAGGGCTGTAGGTTAATAAAAATTCTCTTCTTGATAATTACTTGTGATACTTATGTCTTCTCTTCATTTATTTTAGTTAATATTTCATCAAGTCAATTATCAAAAGGCACAAGACACAAAAGTTAGGCTTCTAGAGCCAGGGCAAAACCTCTCCCTCTTGGAGAGGAAAACCAGCAAATAATTCTTCTTATAGATCTTCAATTGACAAGTAACATGACCCAGAAATAGACCCTTGACCTAGATATGCTTCCAAGACCTTGATTCCACCTCTTCAACCTTGAATCTTCTCTTCACCAAATTACTTATATCTGCATCAGCACTAGAGACCTTACATATGTTTGTAGTTGAATTGGATGGACAATAGGAAGGTAAATACCTTCCTTACTATTGCTTTCTTTTCTCCTTATGTTTACCACAAATTTTCTTTTCAGGTTAACAACCCTTACACTTATCCACAATCTAACTTGTACCCTTGATATCCACAGTCCTATTCTTGTATCATTGTTTCAGATTCACATTCTACAGTGTCTCTTATCCGCACTTATTTTTTCTTTTATCTGCACTGAACCCTTACTTTATTCTCACTGAAGTATTTAAATTTATCCCCACTGTAACTTAGTATATATCTGCATTGTCTATGCTGTAGGTTGTAATATCCCAAAATGGGATATTTTGCTGAATTTGCCTAAATTTACTTATATGCCATAAATTCAACATTTATTTAACAAAAGATTGCCATGTAAAATTAAACACATAAAATACTGCAATCCAATAACACATAGAACATGATAAATATCATCTTTTATTATAACTAATAAGAGGGGTTTACATATAGATCTGACCCAGAAAGTGCTGAGATGGAAAAATGGCCAACAATACAATCTGCTGCACTGCTACACGACGATGGCCTCCAAAACTAAACTGCTGCACTCTCCCTCCAGAAACAGCTGTCACTGAACCCACTGAAGATGATGAAGCCTAAGTTGAAGATCTGAATGATCCTCACACCAATCTCTAAAGCTTTGTGAAACTTCTAAGTGAAGTCTCCTCAAGAGTATTGGGTTTCCGTCCAACACTCACAAATCACCCGAGGGTTTCCGTCCTGGGGCTACTGCTGAAGTAGAGAACCACGTCCTCAAACCTCTCATACACAAGCAAATGAACCACGTCCTCAAACCTCTCATACACAAGAAAATGATCTACTCCAAAGATATCTCCTAATGGCCTCCTCCCTTTCTTTTATAGATCTCTTGGAGCCTTCTAGATCATTATTTTATTATTATTTTATTCATGGAGCACTTTTCCCTTTTATTAAAATATTCCTTTTTAATACAAAAACGGGTAAATCGGCTACCACACCTCCTCCAGTCACTGAAATTTGTGTCTAACTGTCCCACCATGTAGGTATCCTCGTCCCAGTTCCAATGAGCTATTACACTAAGGTGTTCCACCATGTATTCCTCCCGGAATGCCACCTTGAGCATAATCAGTTGAGTTAAGCCCATAAATAACACGAATTTTTGAAAGTTATCGGAATGCATCGGAACGAAAGCCAGACTGCTCGGATGATGGAGTATATCAAGAAAATGCCTTCGGAAACCATGAAAAATCCTCAAAACTCCTCCGAAAAGCTCCTAAGCCCACAGATAGTACCAATCTGTATATGTGAGCTGTCTGCTCCTAACTCTGGAAGTCCCACCTAGCCCTGTCATGGGTGATACCAAAAAAGGAATATTACAAACCTTCCACCCCAAGATTGCTTGCCCTCAAGAAATTGAAATATGTGGGCCACTCTATTGGGCCGCCGCAACTGAGACCCAATGCCCAGATCCCATACAAACCTCTGGGTGCTGCTATGCACCTGTGTCAAACCACTCGGAATAGAACCCTCAATGCCGAGATCCCAAACTGATCTCTCACTGTACCAGCCAACAAAAAATCCTCCCGGATCCCATCGCCCCCATGGCCAATCATTGCCCAAGTCCCACGGCTCGAACTGCGCACTGCCTCTAGCTATGACTGATGCTCTAAGAGGTGAAGACCATGACTCCTGCTACACTGTATCTATGACTATGTAATATGTCCCATCAACTGTGTACCAAATCTTCACCTCTCTCCAATCCAAGTCCTGACTCAATCCCATGGTGATCCTGTTCTCCTGAAATCGGGATGGAGTGCTGAAGAAACGACGACTTGTGCCCTCCTGCCAACTAGCATCTGTAACATCTACTATGTCTAAGGGCCCCTGCTCCGCTGTCCTCCCTACGAAGAATACTGTACCATTAAGAGGGTACCAACTCATGATCTCCCGCCAGTCCATCCTGGAAGAAGAATCCAATGTAGCAACAACTTCACATGGAACATGCCCAAAGTGTTTCCGCCAGCCCGTAATCAACTCCCACTGCTCTGCCCTATCTGCCGATGAAAGTTTCCTATAGAAGGAAGCCCCTCTCTCTATAATGGGCGAAAGTGGGAAAGATATGCTACAAGCCCCATCGATGTACTCCTGGAGAGTGCTACTCACTAAAAATACTGCAGCTCTGCTGACTGCATGTACATCTATCTGTGCCTCATCCCTGTGTCGACCCACAGATGGATTCTCCACCATCTCCAACAGCTCCTCCCACTCTTGATCATGAATGTCATGCTCTTGCTATCTCCTAGCCCCCTGCAGAACAATCCCATCAACCTCCAACGCCTCCAGAGCATATGGATCTGCAACTACTGTCACCGTACTCGATGTCAGTGCATCTGACTGCTCTACCTCAATGGCTGACCCTAATGTTAGCTGCATATCCCTCATCGGCTCAATGTGGGCATCCATCTGGCTCTCCCCCAAAGGAATATCATGCCTAATGTGAATAGTGTCCTCCTCTGCCGACTCAGGCTCCATCACATGCTGCTCTAGATGAATCGTCACAAGTGACTCTTCACCCATAGTATCTCTCGCAGAGTCCCGTGACTGCTCACCCTGCACACTGGAACACAGCTCCGGTCTACTGCCATCATCTCTGCATGAATGCTCTCGCTCCCTAGAAGCGTACTCAACTGATCCTATGAACTCATCTGAAGAAGAGTCCTCACTCTGGCATACATAAGGAATTCCCTCCTGTCCTGGCTCCGCCACATCATCTGCATGTCTCAAACATGAGTGATTAGGCCCCTAGGGTTCTTTGCAAATGAAGAAAAGTCCCTTCCTCCTCAGCTCATTTATGCTGCTTGATCCACCAAACTGGAGCAACTCCTCCCTCGTCAACTATCTCCTGAATAGCCCAATATTCTGCTCAACCAGCCCTTAGGCTAGCTCATAAGCAGTAGGTGAGACCAACTGCTTCCTCCTCCAAATGCTCAAAAACCGGGTTTTTAACTCTCGGCCAATGGTCTCATGGTCTCTCATACATGATGACAAGATGGACTGCATGTGTGCTATGACGGTGTCAGGATGATGTCTCCTAATGCTGAAGAAGCATTGGAACATTTGCAAAATCAAGTCATCACACTCAAGGTCAAACATGATGACATAAGTCTTGAATGTGGCCATACCCCATAAAATCTCAAGCTTCTTCCCAAAGGTAGAGCATGTGCTGTTGTCTAAATCCTGAAAAGCCTCTACAATCAATCTCATAATCTTACTCATAACATCATCATTGTATGGAGCTATAGGTGCGGTCAACTTCATGATGTTACGGAGACAAGCTGCAACTGGAAGTGTGACCCCTTCACAAGGTTCCTCCAAGAATTTGGGCTGTATAAGAGCAAGCATAGCTGGTTTTAGAGCCCAAACTAGTTTCTTCCCTTCTTCTTAGCTTATTTTGGACAGAAGTTCATTAAGTTCATCAAGTTTGGACATAACTCTCCATGTCATCTTCATGTGTTTCAAATCTTTCCCAAGTGCAAGGATTTTGTGACCAATCCCTAATTCTTCCTGCAAATCTTTTGGTTGTCCTTTTTGAAGGATGGCATAAATTCCTCTTGAAAAGGGTCTGCTGTTTGGTTTTGTTTTCTGGTCTTTTGATGCATGGTGGTTTAAGGAACCAACTTCTATTTTTATTTTCATCAATCTGTTTAGGAATCCCTCCATGGTTCAACCAATGATGTGGTCACGGTTTTTCTGGGTTTGCTATATATTTTCCAGTGAAGTGTTTTAGCAAACAGATTGCTTGCACAATGTTGCACGTGCAATTCTGAGTTGTTTCAACTCAGTATTGCATTTCTGAGCTGTTAAATTTCTCAGTGAGAGGAAAAAATGTTGTAGGTACCCTTTATAGATTCTATTTTCTGGGAAATGTTTTCAATGGATTACATGTACCAATAGACTTCAAGAATACTCCTTATGTCAACTTCAGAAATCGAAATATAACTAATATATAACGATATAACTGATAACAGTGTTTTAAAATATGAGTGGACAGTAACGAGCAAAGTGTAGAACTTGATGTTTTAGCAGCCGTCACTAGTGGAAGATATATTCTGCAATATCAATCCACTTGCAGCACGTAGACCGTCAACTCAGTCTTCTATCTGGCAATTGACTTGATGTGCCTCCGTTGGTTTCTTGACTCCACGATTTTTCTGGTGTGGATCTGTTCCCAAGATAGATTCATGTTGACAGCAACCACCATTTCAATTCGCACTGACAATTTCCTCATTCGAATAATGCTAATGCCATATGTAGACATCGATTCAATTAATTTGAGGAGATTTCACTTCCAGAATTTCCATGAATTTTAAATAAAATTATGAGTTATTATGGTAGGTGCGCTTGTCATAAATTTAATTTATTTACACAGTGAATGTAAATCAATTTCCAGCAATTTATCATGAGATTGGTTACGGCACTGTGATCTTCTCAAATTGCCCACAACAAATCTAATGTATGCCCTCGACCCTCCTCAACTAGAACACACAGGTATTTCGGCGGCGGCGTCCTTCGTAGCATGCACGACTCGATCCAATTTCATTTTATTATTGTACTCGCACACCACAGCCTAACCTCCGCATAATTCATCGACCGAGTCACACAAAGACCCGTTCATCCAAGCTATGCTCGCTGGCTTTACCACTATTTTACGTTAGCCTTAATGTGACGGTGGGCACAGCGTTTGATGGTTCAACCCCAGGTCACTGTCCCGACGAGAAATTCACGTAGTCAGCTCGACTCCTGGAATGACGGTTGTCAAGGTCACCGCGAACACGTCTTCGACTGACGATTGGCTTGGAATGCAAACTTGGCCTCTCATAAATATGAATTCAACCTGTAAACCCGTCAAATAACAGTGATTCTGGGTGTGCTAAAGAAATTGATCTCGGCTTCGGAAATGGATTCGGCTTAAGCTTCATGGACATTCACATAAATTTTGGCCATGTTGCCTAACACCACAGGTTCATATTCACTCGTAGCCTCGATTCACCTGATCAGACTTGCATCCCTCTAGTGCTTTAGTTTTAAATTTTGCGGCTACAGGAAGTACTTTGGCAGTTGACAAAGATGTGATTATGAAACTCTTCGCCGTAAAACATATAATAGGCCCCAAAATAATCCGCTTCCTTAACTTGGCATTCGACCCTCCATAAAGCAGAAATGCCACCACTAAAATCAGCTTGGCATTGACGTCCTCGACAATATTTTTCTGCAAAACTGAGTCTTGGAAAGTAGATAGAATAATGGTTGCAATTTAAACCTTGAACAATCAGCAAATGGAAAACTGGAACCCGCACGTTGAATTTGGCAATTCCAAAATCAACCTTTCGATACTTAGATTTGAAATTGAAAACCCTCAATATTCTCTTAAGTTGGCCTGCAATAAAACCCTTGAACTTGGTTTTTCCAGTACTTTGGCAAGTAAACCCTCAGGCTGGCAAGATCACTAGCTCTGATACCACTGTAATATCCCCAAATGGGACATTTCACTGAATTTGCCTAAATTTACTTATATGCCATAAATTCAACATTTATTTAACAGAAGATTGCCATGTAAAATTAAACACATAAAATACTGCAATCCAATACCACATAGAATAGGATAAATCTCATCTTTTATTATAACTAATAAGAGGGGTTGACATATAGATCTGACCCAGAAAGTGCTGAGATGGAAAACTGGCCAACAATACAATCTGCTGCACTGCTACACGGCGATGGCCTCCAAAACTGAACTGCTGCACTCTCCCTCTGGCTACAGCTGTCACTGAACCCACTGAAGATGATGAAGCCCAAGTTGAAGATCTGAATGATCCTAACACCAATCTCTGAAGCTCTGTGAAATTTCTAAGTGAAGTCTCCTCAAAAGTATTGGGTTTCCGTCCAACACTCACAAATCACCCGAGGGTTTCCATCCTGGGGCTACCGCTGAAGTAGAGAACCACGTCCTCAAACCTCTCGTACACAGGCAAATGATATAATCCAAGGATATCTCCCAATGGCCTCCTCCATTTCTTTTATAGATCTCTTGGAGCCTTCTAGAGCATTATTTTATTATTATTTTATTCATGGAGCACTTTTCCCTTTTATTAAAATATTCCTTTTTAATACAAAAAGGGGTAAATCGGCTACCACGCCTCCTCCGGTCACTGAAATCTATGTCTAACTGTCCCACCATGTAGGTATCCTCGTCCCGGTTCCAATGAGCTATTACACCAAGGTGTTCCACCATGTATTCCTCCCTAAATGCCACCTTGAGCATAATCAGCTGAGTTAAGCCCATAAATAAATCAAATTTCCGAAAGTTATTGGAATGCATCGGAATGAAAGCCAGACTGCTCGAATGATGGAGTATATCAAGCGAATGCCTCCAGACACCATGAAAACTTCAAAACTCCTCCGAAAAGCTCCTGAGCCCACAGATAGTACCAATCTGTATATATGACCTGTCTGCTCCTAACTCTGGAAGTCCCGCCTAGCCCTGTCATGGGTGATACCAAAAAAAGGAATATTACATAGGTTCTGCACTGTCTTTGCTGTGTTATCCGCACAATCTCTGCTATATATTCCACACTATCTCTGTTGTAAGTTCTGCACTATCTTAGTTGTGGTATTCGCAATTACTTCTTGTATTAGATCTGCAAATGATTCCTATATTTGGCTCAGACTTATCTGTAATTTCAAAGGAATCCGCAATACATTTCTTATCAAATGAGCCGCAGAGCAACTTATATACATATATATATATATATATATATATATATATATATATTTGGTGGGTCGGCCTTAAAACAAGAAGCATACATCTATATATATATATATATATATATATATGCTTCTTGTTTTAAGGCCGACTCACCAATCTGCCTTTAGACCGACTTGTCCACAGTATGAAGGCTGACATTAATGCTATAGATAGGTAGATTTCATCATTTGATTCCAGCGTTGAGAAGGAGCTATTGTATTTCATTATTCCACAAGGTATATGACAAGATCTTGGAGCACTCTACTGAAGACTAGGTTCTCCATTTACATGACACTAATTATTCTTATAAAAAAACCCTAAATAGACATCAAGAAGAAGTCTATTAACCTATAATAAAAATTCTTGCTCATGAAACCCATGAAGCAAGTACAACAAATTATATTTTATAATATTTGTCTTGTAAATACATAATTACATAGTCAACATGAAGAATGACCTAGTTACACTTTTCAACAATATACAAACAAGGAATTGTATTATGGAAGTTCTTGTAAATGAATGAAACTATGTGGAGAAATAAAAAAATAGATCATGAAGTGCAACCATGTAAAGAGGCGGTTATCATCCGGAAGCCAAGAATATGTGACTAGGAGATCTCCTGGGAAGATATGTAGACTCTGATAGAAGTATGGTAAAGAAGAATACCCTTGACAGTACATATCTTTAAGAGATGTGTCAATCTTAATAAAGGATGTCGATGCGTGCAGGAATATGTCATGGTGAAAGTATCACTAAGGTAACTTTTGATTTAAAAGTTCTTATGTATATTTTTATATGAATAAGTTTGTGCAGGGCTTCCAACCATGTGGAAGGATGTAAGATCCTTAGGATATGGTTCAAAGGAAAGAAGCACGACATAAAGGTGGATCAGATAAGAAATACTGATAGATCATTTTCTGGGAGATGACATGACTCATGGATGAAAGTGATGTATGATTTGTGCCATACGAAGTTAAAGTTGAAGATTCATCAAGATATAAATCCATGACATTGAGGGGAGGAATTATTCATGAGAAGTTGGGTGTCTCACCATTACTGTTATAGGTCCCTGGTTAAGAGGGAGCTTGGTGGAAAGTTTCTTACTTGGAAGAAACTGGGTAATTCCTAAGAATGAGCTTAAGTACATTCCTTGTACAAGAATGAGTACATTCCATTTTGGAATAGGTCCTCCCTGGCTGAGAGGGAGAGATAGACACATCATTCTAGTCTTCAAGTTGGAAGACATAATGGAGGATTGGGTAATCATATGGCATTTGATATTCATTGAGAATGAGATAGTGAATTCAAGATAAGAGTAGTCGTGGATTGATATTATTTGAAGGCTAGCTACCCAAGAGAAGAATATTTCAAGAAGGTCGTACTTTGGGAACACCTGAGTGGAGTATGTACCTTAGAGAGACAATGAAAATGGTGTTTATAAGTCATGTGTCTCACCAAAATTGTAGCCCATACGGTCTCGTTTAGAGATGGGGTTGTTAGTCAAGGCGTTACACTAGGACAATGCTAGTTGATATGATGTTATACAGATGCGACTACCAATATGATTCTTCTTATGAGATTCTTCAGATTGAAAGTAACCATGTACCATTATGAATACCTCCCTAATTAAGAGGGAGTGTTGGAAAGTGTAACTAGGTTCGGTCTTCATATTGACTATTTAATTATGTATTTATGTAATGAAGAATACAAAATTAATCAAATGTATTTTTGTTAAGTTTGCTTCATGGGTTTCATAAGCAAGGAATTTTATTATAGGTTAAAGACTTCTTCTTGATGTCTTTTATGGATTTTTCTTCTTGTCATAAATGTATTAATTAGAGTCATGTATATGAAGTGTCACACATGTAAAGCCAGTGATGTATGCCTCAAGACCTTGTCAAACCAACTTGTAAACATGGCTCAAGAATGGTGCTAACACCCCTGATCAAATCAGCGTTATACTGAGTTTCAATACCTATGCAATTTGGCCTATAAACAACAACCAAAGTCGGCTCATGAACCATCACATCTATTCATGGTCAGGTCTGCTTATTACAGGGCCTGTCCACTATATATAGCCCACTGGATTGTGCAGAAAACTCAAAGAACAGAGCTTGGACTCCTCTGATATTTTCGGACCTGATTTCAGGAAACATCTGCAGTTCATTCAAGAAAGGACTGCGATATCAAGTGCATCATTTAGTGTTGAAATTAGTGCGTGATAGAAGGACTATACAGTGAATATAAGGAAACAAACAATAAAGTAAAACTCTGTGATATACACCACAAAAAAGAAAATATCACTGTCTCAGATTACATTATTGTCTTGGGTAATTACACAGATTGGTAGTACAGCAAGGAAGTGTGTAAATTTTTGTAGATGTTCTATGCTTGATGCAACTTTACTTTTATTACAGCAATCACACAAATAGTTAAGTAAAATGTTGATAGAACATACCAGTAGATCTATAGAAGACAAACCAGAAATAGGAGAATGTGTTGGTGCGTTACGATGGTCAGCAGGATGCTTCAACCAACAAAGTCTTCTTGGCCAGCCAACCCAAAATGTGTCACAACAGTCCTCAAAATAGTCACCCAGTCAACCCCAGAAAAGTCAACAAAGGGCAGCAGCAATAAAGTCAACGCATCTCCAACTTCGGTCAACCTTTTGACCTCGATTCTTGTGCCAATGTGTATGGCCTCCCAAAATCGAAGTCTCCACCAATTTTCAGCCTCTTTGGACCATGTGTTGACCAAAGTCAACGCTGGTCAAACTTGCGTGGAAACCCTAGCTGCAGTAAAATTTGTCCTTCTTCCTGGCTGCAGTAATTCATCCTTCTTCCCACGTGTGTATCGAAATTGTCTCCAAGGAGCTCGTCCTAAATCAGAAGTGGAGAAGAGATGTGATGAATGAGTGAAATGCTCTCCAATGTTGACTGTATTTATATCCATCATTGAGGTGTGTGACACATCTGCTGGGGGTGTAAAACCTTAAGACCGACCTACACATATAATTTATTATAAATAATAAATTCAAAATAAATGTTCTTCTCATCGGATTAAGATCAATTTTATATCGATCTTACACCTCTCTGAAAGAGGAACCCATTAAAAATATCAGTATCTTCATCTGAGCATTACAACATGGAGTTTGGACCTAGTTGTCCAGTTTTAACACTCCCTCTCAACTAGGGAGAACTCCATCCACCTATGCAAACAAACATCATGCGTTATTCCGCCATAACTTGCTTTGCTGGCCTCTTTATTTCAGAACAGAAGTGGGTCAGTCACAAAGACATCATCCCCCGGCTGACAAATTCACCCTAGAGGTCTGAAACCTCTATCAGACTCACAAAGAGTCTCCAACCAACCCGAAGTTGGTTCATCTGACTTGAAGTCAGGCGGAGGTTCGAGACCTCACTAGACTTGATCCCAGATCAAGTGGTTGGACCGTTCCATCCTAGATAGAGAGTAGGGCAATCTATGATGCGTCTATCAGTCTTTGCTACTAGTCTCTAGCTTTTCCCATCTCATTGGCCAAATGAGAGGTACTTCCCATGAGCCCTGAACTCAATGGGTAGGATGCATACGGAGCACAGATAATAAGAGGTGAACCAACTCAATAATCACAACGGTGGGGCAGAAGCACCACAAGGTCTGGCAAGCCTAGCCCGTGAGTGCTTATAGCTCCGAGAAGCTATCCCCAAAGCCCCCCAGAGCACCCAGAGCTCATTGTCCAACGGGACCCACATCATAGGTCATTCCACGATACCAAGTCTCTCACGGAAGGTTAGGAACTTGACCTTCCCCAGGGGCTTAGTGAGAATATCCGCGACCCGCTCATCAGTTCCTATATGATCGAGCCTTATGGCGCCTCGCTGTACCATATCCCGGATGAAATGGTACCTGATATCAATATGCTTGGACCGGTCGTGGAACACAAGATTCTTGGTCAAGAGAATCCCACTCTGGTTATCACAGAGTATCACGGTGGTATCTAGCACATGTCCAAACATCTCACTAAAGAGCATTCGCAACCAAACTGCTTCACAACAAGCCATACTTGCTGTAATGTATTCGGCCTCTGCGGTGCTCAAAGCCACCGACTTCTACTTCCTGCTCATCCATGAGATTGAAGCAGAACCAAGATTGAAGCAGCATACCGATGTGCTCTTACGATCCACCACACTGCCAGCCCAATCGGCATCAGTATATCCAAGGAGTGTCACGCTCCCGGTAGTGTATCTCAGCCCATGGTTTATCGTGCCCCGAAGGTATCTCAGAAGATTCCTGGCACCAACCCAGTGAAAGTGATGAGGCTCAACCATTTGTTGACTCAAAGTGTTCACTGCAAAACATATATTTGGACGGGTGTTCACTAAGAACATCAAAGCCCCTACGAGTTGACGATACTCAGTAGGATTTGCCAATACGGGCTTAGCAGCGCTCCCACTCAACTTCTTGAAGTTGAGTTCCATTGGTGTTGAGACAGACTTGCAATCTACCATACCAAATCTTTCCAGAAGTTTCACAATATATTTTCCTTGAGAAAGGAAAATCTCTCCAGGTCTCTGCCAGACCTCCAGGCCTAGGAAGTAGTGCATCAGTCCTAGGTCCATCTCGAACTCAGCAGCAAGCTCCCTCTTGCATTGATGAATGAGAGGGTCAGCACCTGTCAGGAAGAGGTTGTCCACATACAACACCAGAATGAGAGGATTTCCCTGGACAACCTTGAAGTAAAGGTTCGGATCGACGTTACTTGAAGTGAAGCCCGAAGCTTCATCAAAATAGCTATCTGTCCTCTCGTGCCAAGCTGCGGTGCCGCCGCTTCCAACCCATAGAGAGGATTTCTTCCTTTCGAAGACATAGTGTCCGATCACGAACTTCAAACCCCGAGAGGGTTGTTCTACCACCTCTTCTTTTGTTGCTACATCACGGAAAGCGGTCTTGACATCCATCGGTGAAGACTCCATCCTTGCGTAGCAGCAAGGGCTATGATTGATCGAATGGTGGTATATTGTGCCACAGGTGCAAATATGTCATCATAATCTGTTCCTTCCTTTTGAGAGAAGCCACGGGCAACAAATCTTGCCTTGAACTTTTCAGCACTTCCATCAGATCCATGCTTGATCTTGTAGAGCCATTTCGCGGTGACAACTGATTTGTCCTTCGATCTTGGAACCACATCCCAGACATCATTCTTCATTATGGACTCATATTCTTCGTGCATAGCATCCTTCCAGACTTGATGCTTTACGGCTTCCTTAAAAGATCCAGGTTCAGATTGTACAATAGTACTCATGGCAGCCAGATACCCTTGGTATCTACACGGCTTCTTGCTTTCTCGGAATGTCCCCCTCGGGGCAGCATGTCCCTCGACATCTTCGAGAGTGTCCCTGAGCCATGATGGTCTCTTTCTCAGTGAAGGAGATGGATCGATTGGGTCCATTGGTCCTTCAACATCAGGCATTGTCTCATCCTGCGGTTCTTCTTGATTTCCAGGCCTTGCTTCATGATTTTCCTCAGATCTCGAAAGGTCTACTACTTTCCTCAGGGAAGAATCTTCGTCAAAGGTGACATCGTGGCATATCTCGACTTCCCTTTGACCAGGCACATAGACGCTATAGGCCTTCGAAGTTTCACTATAGCCCACAAACATTCCTTTCTTCCCAGAAGCATCTAGCTTGCTTCTCTTTTCTTTCGGCACATGAAAGTAAACAGGACATCCAAAAAAAACTCTAAAATGTGAGACGTCAGGTTTCTTACCAGAGAAAACCTCTTCGGGTGTTTTGGAGTCTAGAGAGGAATGCGGAAATTGGTTTTGAATGTATATAGCAGTATTCGCAGCTTCTCCCCACAGAAACTTCGGTAGATCCTGGTCACATAGCATGGCACGGGCAACTTCCACAATGGTCCTGTTCTTTCGTTCAGTAACGCCATTCTGCTCAGGAGTGTAGGCAGTAGTAGTCTCCCTCTTAATGCCAGCTTCTCTGAAAAAGTCCTTGAACTCATTTGAATCATATTCAGTGCCATTGTCGGTCCTCAAAATCTTGATCTTCTTCCCTGTCATATTTTCCACCAAGGCTTTGAAGGTACGGAACCACATGAAAGCCTCATCCTTCTTCTTCAAGAAGTATATCCAGGTTTTGCGGGAGAAGTCATCATTGAATGTCATATAGTAAGAACATCCTCCCAGTGATGTCACGGGTAGCATACTAGATAGATTAGAATGGACCAGTTGCAAAATATCAGATGTCTTTGTGACACTTGGGGGGAAAGGTCCCCTTGTATGCTTTCCTTCGGCACAACCCTTACATACACCTTCATGATTATTTCCAAAATCGAACATCCCTCCCACTATTTGAATACTTTCATAAATTAATTGATCTGCATGAATTAATTTATCGGTTCAGTTGTTGTTATCATCTACACAACTATTCTCCTCTTTCCTAACTCCCATTTTTTCTTCTTCAAGTTGTTGTTAGACAATTCTTTCACACATATTTATTCACTGGGTAACACTACATTTTTCTAGTTTAGCATTTTCAAAGTTTCAAGCAGCAATGAAGAAATTCTAAATAGACAACCAATCTTCCTTCAAATTCAAATTTTTTGGATGGAAGACTTTAACTCAAGCTTAGAAGGTAAATATAATTTTCACAATGTAGGATGCTCAGGTCTTTGTGTAAGTCGTGACTTATTGAGAATTGAAAGGAAAAGATGATGGAGGATGCCTTCTTGAGTTGCAGTGTCACTCAAGATTTCTCAGGTTGGATCATAATTGAGTACTCAATATTGTTTTGGGTCCAATTTGGGGAAAAGGAGGAGATATTGGTGAGAGTGGAATGACCAGGCTTCAAAGAAGGGAACTCTGTTATACTTTTCAACACACAAGCCATTCAATCTAGTGGAGTAGATATAGAGAAGCATTTAATAAGGACCTTTCCATGATCAGTTTGGAGGAAAATCCATTTTCAAAGCTTAAACTTAGTTCTAGATTCAAACAAGACTAGTCATTTTTCAAAACAACTATTAATTCCCAGGACATTGGAGCCAAGCTGAAATGTTGGACGAGGAACCATTTATGCAGAGTCCTTGGCCCTTTGATCCAGTATTTGATGTAAATCTCTTGATTAGAAATATAATAGGAGATTCAATTTATATTAAGAAAAAGGGAAAAAAGAGGGCCATTTAATAATTATCTCCTATAAACTATCAATAGAATCTTGAAGGATTTGAAATGGCAGAGGTTAATTCCATGGTTATTTTCTACTTTAGAAACTCTGCTAATTCCCATGCTTGAAGCATATACATGTGCCTTGATAGAAGCTCACAAATGATTTTTATATTGGCTGACACAAATAAAATTTGCAAAGTTACACTCACACAAAGGTATGGACAGGAATTATGTGAAGCTTGTTGTCCGAGACTCCACACAAAGAATGGACAAAAGGTGAAAAAACCAAGTCAAAAGGTATGTGCACCTTTTTCCATGTAGAGGTAGGTGCTAACTCCACAATCTACAATGAAGCCTTTGCAATGCAAGTGACACAAAGGTTTGCATTTAAAACTTTGGATTAAAAGTAGTGGAGATTGATGCCACATGCCCACTATTCACTACTTTCTATATGAGTTGTATGAGATAAAAAGTATGAGACTGTAGACACAGGGGATAAAGTAAATACTATTGTTATTCAAATTTAATAAAAAAAAATTATTGTCTTCCATGAAAGAAAGCAAGTATCTTCCCTAAAATATTTTCTCCGCTAACTTGATTTAAAATGAAGCTCTTCCCTTGACGTGCCCGGGCACAAAAAAAAACGATGAGGATAGGCCCTTTGACTAGCTGAAGAGTAGTGAGGCCTTGGGTCCATTCTAAAATTTTCCTTCTCATCACAATACATCGACCTTAGTTGCCTAGCCAGGGTAGTTGAACCCGAGAATGTAGGAGTCGAAGGACTTGCAGGATAAAGATAAAATTTCTTCTGCTTACCCGACGTTGTGATGGTTCGGAACCCTAGCATATGCATCACCTTTTCTGTTGAGGACACAGAGAAGGCACACCTACTTTGCTAGGCTCATATGCAACCCTAACGCTAGACCGGATGAGTATGGTGAATATAGAGCGACAATTTTCAATTGTTGGGTTTAGATAAATAAGAATGCATGACTTTGAGTTTCCCTAAAAGTGGGTGTAGAGTAAAACTATAATTGCATAAACAAAGCATTTGAAAGTAGGTAATAGGAGGGGAAAAAATGTCAACCGCCATGAATTGGGCAGAATATGTGAAGTTTTCAAAGAGTGAGATATTTCATTAAAAAGAATGATAAAGGGATGTTTTTCCCTCCTAATGGGATATAAACCTTTTTCCTCCCAAATGTGATTCAATGTCAAAATAATTGTTATAGAACTTACCTTTCTAATATTTTAACTTATAAAAACTGGAAATTGCATCAAAAGGTGCAAAGAAAAGCTGATAGGAGTAGATGGAGGAGATGTTGCAAGTGAAAAAAATGCATATATCACCTCTACTCTCCGCCTTTGCACCGTTAGAAGCAACCATATATCATTTGCACTTGTGTTTTCTTTTGGTACTTTTCGTCCATACATGTCTCCTTCACAACAGAGAGACCTACATATTGTTTTTCATGCATAATAGTTTGCTCTTTTCCCATCGAGATAAAACAATAAAAAACCTATGGGTGGTTAGATTTTTAATCTTTATTCTATAAAGGGCAATTGGTACACCATCTCTAAAAGTGACATCAATATATTAATGTGAACCCGCTTGATAAGCATATGGATCCACGTGGATTATGTGCCTACCCAAATTGTTTCCCATTTATTTCTCCCGACATGGTTTGTTAGAACAATAATGAGGAAAATTGTTTGGATCATGATATACCTAACCATAAAGTTCTCTTTTCATGGGTTCACATAGGTATTGACGAATGAATAACTTATGGATGCATGTGATAGAATGCAATTCATGTAATATTAATTTGTCATTTTTTACTTGATATATATTTATTAGATATTAAAAAAAAACATTGAAATTTGAATGTAAATTATAAGAGAGTGAACATATTTTATACACCAAAATTGTGTGTTCAATTTATTTTACAGTGTAATAGTACAACTTGAGTGGGCTTAATGGTTAAGAGCATGTGTTTCCTCCTAAGAGGTCAGAGGTTCAAAACCAAAATTGGGTAGAGTATGTATGCCTTCGTAGACTTAGCATTGAAATCATTGTGAGGAGGTGGGTTCCTTGTTCCACAAACAAGGGGGTCTCATACACCAATTTTATGTTAGGCTTGGCTTGTGACCTTAAAATTTGATAATAATAATAACAACATATATAAATAAATAAGATTTTGTTTTGAGATAGGCATGTTATCTTGGCACATTAAAAACTTGTTGAGGATATCTCAATTATGCACTAACTTAAAAAATATTGTTGACCAAAATGTTTCATCAAGCCATGATCCAACAACCTCCTAAAAACACAAAAGAAGAATACACATGTTGTGACCAAATCTACATCACAATGATCAATACATTAACAAACTACAATATTTTCATGTATGATCATAAGAATCACATAATAATCTATATGATATGTAGGAGTTAATAATCCCAACTTTCACCCTTAGTGAGTTGTACATGTATTTATCTTTGTTAGGTAAGTCTTCATTATCATCTTCCATTGGTTCAATGCATCAAAGACACTCTTGATCAGTAAAGTATATATATGATCTAACTTTGAATTTGTGTCTCATTCCTCAATCATGTAGACATTATAAAATTGTCAACATCCACATAAAGGAGTGGCAATCCACCAAAATACATGGGTACCTAACTATTGCAACTACCAACCCACTAAGATCTCCTTCGAGTACATAGATAATTCATATTCTCAATGAATTCCACCTAAATGAATAGGAAACTTCAATTTTTTAGGCCTATCATGCCCCCGAGAATTTAAAACCAACACAATCCACTCATAGAGAATTCAACTGACACATGAACCATACTCATCAACTGACACATGGAACTATGGCACATGGCACTATATTAAACAAGTTATCCACATCATCAATGACACATGGAAAATGGGTATGCCTTCTTACAAGAGTCATACAATGATATGCACTTTACATAATAAATAGATAGATATGGTTACATATTATTTACATGCTCCATATCATGGAGGCAATAATTACAAGCTTTTATAATATCACATGCTCTTACTGTACTCCTCCTAAGTACTAACTCTAGCTAAAGATTAAGTTCAAAAACATCAATGACCAGTAAACATATTCTACACACACCATGTTAGACTTCCTCCAACTATAAGAGGTGATTCATCTTTCCATATGGTCGTAGTTTTGATTCAATATAATAAATGGTGTACCTTGTTTGTCCATCTCCAACCAATCTCCATTGCTACCATAAGGAATATCATTGCCATGCTTTTATATCAAAATTCCAAAAACTCTATATTATGCTAGAACACCATTATGTCCTCCTGCTACAAACTCATAATTATAACTAAGAAATATCTACCATTAACATTGGGCATCAAACAATATTGCTTCAATTAATCTTTCCCCACTATAATAACCGACCGGTGGTAGCAAGGTGACTCCTTAATTGACTTGTTTGCTCCTTGTCCAGGGATTCTCTCTCCGACAGTGATGGCACCTTGCTCGTTGGGGGACTCAAACCTGTGACCTCTGGGTGCATGGGATTGATTGTTGCACAATCAACCTTGGTTATTTGCTCCCATGATGTTACTCCCACCTGCCTATCGAATGTTGTACTGTTTATTCCTGGGGTAGTGAGGGGATATTCGCTGGGGTCCTGCAACCTCCTACATTCGGTTATGAGTAGATTTTGTTGGTTTTTATTTTTACCATGGAGAAAGATATGGACGAGGAACTCCTCGACTTCTCCGACGACCCATATACCTCCACTGACATCTATTCAGTCCCTCCTCGGATTGCTACAAGTATGCCATGCACCCTGCTAGTTGGTTTCTTGCATACTTCTGATGGGGTTTCTAGGGTTTCACCGATATACCCATCCTCTTCCTACCCTTTACCAGACTTTGAATCATCCACTGTGGTTGACCTTAACGTTGGTAGCCCCTCAGCTGATTTTAACAATATCCATTCTTCGGACCTACGTCCCCCATCACCATCCTCTCTCTAGTTTCTTGTTCATACATACCCTCCACCACTCTCGAAATACTCTGTACATCCCCTCTCAAATAATGGTGACCTGGGTATCCCCTTCCCTACTATTTCTAGAACTGGGAATACTGGGGATGTGCCCTCGATTATACCTTTATTAGCCTGTACATCTACCCCTCTCCCTTGTACTTGCCCGGTCTCGACTCGTCCACCCTCTAGTAGCTTCAAGGTATGCATACCTGCTCCTCTCAATAACACTATCTCAACTTCGGGCACTACACCCCCTTCTTCGGTAGCCTCTAAACCTCTCTCATCTGGTACACACTCTAGAGCAGCCAGGAAGAACAAGTGTGTCCATGTGTGCAACAGTGGCAGTCAGCTCACCCTTGGTGGAGGCTTACAGATGACAGGTGTTATGGGATGGTGGATCGTGTATTGGTGGGTCAGTTTCATGGTTAGAGTTATAACACTAACAGACTCAGACAGTGGGTCACTGAGATTTGGGGGAACACTTTGCAGGAACTACCAATTGTGTTCACTGTAATGAAGCACTGGTTTGCTATATATTTCACCTCTAAGGACCTCAGTGATTTGGTTTTATCGTAGTTCTCGCACATTGAACTTGCCCTTGTGCTCCTAAAGTGTTGGAGCCCTATATTTCATCCATAGAGGGAAAATTTGGGTGCCAGACCTATTTGGGTTCACCTCCACAAATTACCTCTGCACCTATGGAAGGAGGAGATCTTCATTAGTATTGACAACATTTTGGGCACTTACCTTGATCATGATAGATCATTCACAGACACAAGAAAGATGGATTTTTCCTGTGTAGAAGTTTATTAATATTGAGAGTATTACCAGATTCTCCTTATATAACAAATTAATCTTATGTTAATACAGAATCCTTCCACTTAGTTCTTTGTGGAAATTAAATCGCCAATTGCAAAACATATGAAGAAAATCAATCACACATAAACACAGTTGTTTAACGGGAAACATTAAAGCTAAAATCCCCAACTATCATATATTATGTATATCAATGGAACATGTAACAATCTCATACAAATATTAGTACATCGAGTTCTCAGTACAATATAGAATCGTTACACACTGTCATGCAGAAATTTGCATATCTATGTACCAATTTCTCTCCTCCTGACAGCCTGCGTCCACTACGCAATCTCTGCTGAATAAGACCTCTGAATGAATTTGAATTGGCCTTGCCTTGGTTGCACAATGCTCATTGGAATCTCCAATGTGTGTCAGATGCATTGAATGCATCACTATAGTCACAACAGATAGTCCATCTCACCCTTTCACTTATCTGTCCACTGGGTCTCCACTAGAACTGACATGCAAACAGTTAACTGTTGTATTTGTTCAGTTGCAAGTGAGTTATTAGTTGTGAATTAATTAAATAATTAATTCACTAAACTCTCACCAGTGTATATTCAGTTAGAACTAGATACAACTGGCACAACTGAGTTTAACTCACTTAACTGAGTTAAAATAAATAACAGCGCCCATAACTACTCTTCCAACTCTGTCACAACTTTGACACTTTAGTTCTAACTGAGTCCTCCATGCATGAGTCACCAACCACCCTAGGAATTGCGTAATTCCTTCAGCCCATTGATTTGCCAAATTTGTTCACTGAAATAAAGTGCTCCAAGAGAATAAGTTGATATTTATTGTAGGATTATTATTAAGGGCTAATAATAATCGACATGTATCTATTTTTATATTGACGATCAATAAATAGACTTCGCCCAATATTGTAAAAATAGAATTTCATCTATTTTTCACATTTTACCAGCCATCTACAAATAACATCCTGCAACTTATAGAATATGCTAACCTGTGGTTGATCCACATCTAGAGGCTCATCTTTGGGAGCAAGTAGCTCCTCCTCTGGATGAAAGTGTAGCTCCCTCTCAAATGAAAACTTCATGGCCTTCACCTCATTGAATTTTATATCTCGTCGTACCACAGTCGTTTGACTGTTTGGAAAATACACACGATAATTATGGGGTATTTGTGTGTACCCCAAAAATATCCCAACTTCTGCAGTTGGCTCTAGTGTCTTCCTGGCATCCTTTGTCACATGAATGTAAATAGATGAGCCACAAATCTACAAATGAGAAATATCAGGCTTCTTACCAGTAAAAGCTTCTTTAGGTGTACTCACGCCAAGTACTCTATGAGGACAACGTTTTTGCGCACAAACCGCAGCGTTGCATGCTTCTACCCATAAGTGCATCAGTAGGCCCTAGTCATGCAGCACCCACAATCATTCTGTTCTTCCTCTCCGCGACCCCATTCTTCTGTGGGTTATGAGGCACTATGATTTCTCTTCGAATTCCTTCTTTGCTATAGAAGTCTTTAAATCCGTTCGAGATATATTGACCACCATGATCGCTCCGTAGAGCCTTCACTTGCTTCCCTGACTCCTTCTCCACCAATGCTTTAAAATCACAGAACTTTGAGAATGTTTTCCTCTTCTTCTGCATGAATAAGATCTAGCATCTACGATAATATTAATCAACAAAAACAACATAATACCTGTGTTTTGTTGTTGAAGCAATCGAGAAAGGTCCACACACGTATGTGTGAATTCTCTCCAGGATCACCGAAGCACAGTTCTCCTTCTCATGAAAGGTGGTCTTCACAAACTTACACATAGTACATCCCTTGCACTAATCTGACTGTGCAAGAGTACCCTTGGGAAGTCCAGTAGAAATCTGCTACAAAATCTTCAAGGCACCATGGTGAAGATGGCCCAATCTCCTGTGCCATATTTCACCCTCATCCCGACTCACCACTTCTTCTGCTTTGCCCATAATTGCAACACAACCATCTACCTCCAGCTTGTAGAGATTCTTAACTCGAATCCCTATCCTCTTGGTTTGACCTATTTTTTTATGTTGCAGGAAAGCTTTTCCCTTGCTGAAAACAACATCATAACCTCTGTCCTCCAACATGGCAATTGAGATTAAGTTCTTCTTTTGACCTGGAACATGCATAACATCTTTCAACATAAATGGTTTACCTGAATCCCTTTCAAAGGAAATGGTTCCAATTCCAGTCACACTGTATCTGCCATCGTCGCCCATCTCCATATGCATTTGGAGATCCTTCTCCTCCAAATCACTAAACAACTCCTTGTCTCCCGTCATATGGAAGGAAGCACCACTATCAAGATACCACACTGATCCCATTGCGCTTGAAACCAAGCATGCGACCAAAGAGAAATAAAGTTCAAATTGTGAGGCGAAAGCCTCACCCGCTATAGCTCCAACAACCTTCTTGTTCTTCTCTTTCTGTGGGCAGTTAGTGGCGAGATGCCCATGTTCGTGACAGTGAAAACACTTCGCCTTGGACAAATCTAGCTTCTTGCCTTTAGTATCGGATTTTGGATGGGATTTCTACCCCTTCCCTTTCCTTGATTTGGCAGCCAAAGCACAATTCTCTTCATCTTCATTCTTTGATGAAGAGCCATCCCTAGTATTCTGCCTTATCTCCTCATGCACAAGATCCGACCAAAGTCGCTCCCAATCCAGCAGTTTCTCCCATCCATTGACAGAGTCTTCATAGTTGTGCTAACTCTTTGGAAGCCCAAGGAGAGCCAAGCTCACCCATTCATCATTCGCAACTATAATTCCCACACTCCCCAGTTCATCCCTACATTGGATAAACTTCGTGAGATATCTTGGAATACTGTCGCCCTTCTCCATTTTTATTTTTCTGAGCTTATCTTTCAGCGCCAACTTCCTATGGTTGCTGCTGCTTTGGAAAAGATTTGTCAAATCCTTCCACATTGAAAATGGAGTGGTTTTCCCGTGAAGGATTGACACAATATGGTATTTCACACCTTCCAATAGAATTCTTCTTGTCTTCGCTACCTTCTTTTTCCATGCGTCAAGTAATGCAGCATCGCTAGAAGTAGGCTTAGGAACATTGCTATCGATGAACTCCTTCAGTCCATTATCTTCAAGCACCGCCTCCATCCTGTCCTTCCAGGAGATGTAGTTTGAGCTACCCTCAAGGGCATACTCCAACCAAAACCCATTGAAATCCATTTCAATGAATACTCAACTGTCGCACCAAGCAATTTCTGCAGCAAATTCGAATTGTCCTCCAGCACAAAAACTCAACACCTCTTCACTATTGCAGTTTACAGTGATTAACACTGCTCTAATACCATGTGGAAATTTATTAATACTGATATTATTACCGGATTCTCCTGATATAAAAAATTAATCTTATGTTAAATACATAATCCTTCCACTTAATTCTTTGCGGAAATTAAATCGCCAATTGCAAAAAATATGAAGAAAATCAGTCGCACATAAACACAGTTCTTTAACGGGACAATGTAAAGCTAAAAACCCCAACTATAATATATTATGTATATCAATGGAACATGTAACAACCTCATACAAAGCTTAGTACATCAAGCTCTCAGTACAATATAGAATCGTCACACATTGTCATGCAGAAATTTGCATATCTATGCACCAATTTATTGCCTCCTGACAGCTTGCCTCCACTGCGCAATCCCTGCTGAAGAAGACCTCTAAATGAATTAGAATTGGCCTTGCCTTGAATGTGAAATCCTCATTGGCATCTCCAATGTGTGTCAGATGCATTGAATGCATCACTATATTCACAACAGATACTCCATCTCACCCTTTCACCTATCTCTCCATTGGGTCTCCACTAGAACTGACATGCAAGTAGTTAACTGTTGTCTTTTTTCAGTTGCAAGTGAGTTATTAGTTGCGAATTAATTAACTAATTAATTCACTAAACTCTCACTAGTGTATCTTCAGTTAGAACTAGATACAACTAGCACAACTGAGTTTAACTCACTTAACTGAGTTAAACTAAATAACAACTCCCATAACTACTCTTCCAACTACAATGAGAATTTGCCACTTGATTCTAAGCCCAAGGTCCTCTCCATGCATGAGTCACCAACCACCCTAGGAATTGCGTAATTCCTTCATCCCACTGATTTTCCAAATCTGTTCACTGAAATAAAGTGCTCCAAGAGAATAAGTTGATATTTATTGTCGAATTATTATTAAGGGCTAATAATAATCGACATGCATCTATTTTTAGATTAACAATCTATAAATAGACTTCGCCTAATATTCTAAATATATAATTTCATATATTTTTCACATTTGAAAAACCATCTACAAATAGCATCCTGCAACTTATAGAATATGCTCACCATGTCTAAAAATAGACATACACCTAAAAATAGCCTACGGGCCCCACTTAGTGAAAATGCTTGATTTTCAGTAAGCTCATCATCTTGTTGAATCTCAACGGCTTGTATTTTGGTTCACCTAGACACTCGGGAAGTTTTGGAGGAGTCTCTCAAGATTCACTGGAGTAACACAACTAAGATACTAATCCTGGACTATGAAGGAGTTCCTTTCCATTGTCGGAAATTCCACAAGGTTGGGCATGTATTCAAGGATTGTCTGTTGTTCACAAAATCCGCTACTATACCTACTTTGTCGGGGGCTCAAACTACACAATAACTGATTAATGTGACACTGAACAAGCCGAAACAATCGATGGGTTTACACTCATCTTCGTAGGGCATCCCACCTATGGGGACTATCAATGCTGTTGCAACCCGCTCATCCACTAGGATTACTAGATCCATGACAGTGGTTGCAGCATCGGAACATCTTCTGGGCATTGGTACCTCTCCTCTCCCTCCGTTTAATTTTTCGACTCTCATGACTTCCCCTCCATCGTTTCTGTGTTCTGATTCATTACCATCTGATATTCGTGTATCTTCAATTGTATGATCCACTATTTTCTCCCTGGAGATGTACTTTTCCCCCCTCCCTCCCCCTCCCATTTCATCTTCTCCTCTGGAGATCCCATTGGACTCTCAGTCCAGTCACTCCTACAACCTTTGCTCTTAGGTCAACATCGCTCATACAGGTTTGGGCATTGACACATTACCTCCCCAAGTACCGGTTAAACATTATTAGGGAAGAAACTCAACCATATCTAAAGCTATCTTACAGGCAAGTCTGGAAATTGCTGGAGGTAGACAACTCTCCATTAAAGGGGTTCTTAGAGCAAGAAACGCCCCCCCACTAGTTTCCAAATGAAGTGTTTATCCTTCAATTGCCGAGGGCTTGCAAGCCCTGTGAAGCGCCTTTCCATAAGGCAACTTTTTGACTCTGTTAATGTGGATATTCTCCTCCTAAAAGAGATCCTTGGATCATATAAGGCCATCATTGTTGTTCTTACCTCTCTTTTCCCCTCTTAGATATTTCATGCACTTAATGCTTGTGGACGATCGGGGGGCATTGCTTTTGGTTATAACCATAGGGTTATTAGACTTAATAACATTTGGGTTAGGGATGGTGTTATGGTGGCAAATATATTCTCTGAGAAACTTGGGCATGACTTCAAGATGGTCAATGTATATGGACCCTACCACAACCGTCAGGATTTTTGGCTTTCTACTACAATCAACCTTCATGCAAGCTGATAACATAATTCTGGGTGGTGACCTCAATTTCTCTCTGGGAATAGTTAAATACTGGGGATAAAATGCTCAAATGGATCGTGTGTATGATTTATTTCGGAACCTACTTGCACTCCATCACCTGGCTGATCTCCCAATGGATTCTACAAGGCCTACATGGCACAACAGGTGCACTAGAGAGGATTTTCTTGCTCACAGACTATATATATTTCTTATCAAGGAAGGGTTGTTACATCATTTAGTATCATATAGACAATGGATCGGCTCTGGGGGAATATTATATCACTCCCCCATCTATCTGGAGCTCTTTGGAAACTCTCCCAAACCATCAACTCCCTACAAGTTTTGTTTGGCATGGTTGTAAGATGAGGCATATATCATAATGATAAATCATGCATGGAGGAGTGCTTTGTTTACCCTCGATCTTACCATCTCTAACACCTTTGCAAATAAGCTACATTTTTCTAAGAGAAAATCTATTGAATGGGAAAAGGCCAAGAGAAGACAGGATGACCTCGATCTGGACAATATTGAGCGGGAGATTGCTCATTTTGAGGACCCTTTAAATGGTGGTTTCTCCTCCATTGCATCCAAGGAATATATCATCAAATTGGAGGCATATCTTCTCAGAATCATAAAGGACATGGAAGAAAATTGGAGGCTCAAAAGTCATACCACATGGTTAAAAGCAGGGGATGAAGATACCAAGTTATTTCAGCAATATGCCAGAGGTTGTAGGGCCGTCAACACTATTTGGGAACTTGATAATGAGGATGGTCTACTCACTTCCACCTTTGAACGACTGGCCAATTTGGGTACCTCACACTTCAGGAATCTCTATAAATATCCACATGATGTAACATTGGCAAACACCATCAAAATTGTTGGCCTTTTTCCTAGGTATGTGGATAGGAACAATGTTGAGGACCTATATAAACCTGTAACTATGGAAGAACTTGAGGCGGTCCTCAAATGGTTCAAAAAGAAAAAGAGCCCTATGCCTGATGGCTAGTATGTGGAATTCTATCTAGCTTTCTTTGACTTACTTGGACAGGATCTTCTTGAGGTGGTGGAAGATACTGGAACTACTGGTCGCATGTACGATGCTTTCAAATCTACTTTAATTTCCCTCATACCCAAATCTAATAACCACTCTACTTTCAAATATTTCTGACCTATTTCACTCTGCAACTGCATCTACAAAATCATGGCCAAAATTATAGCCAATAGACTCAAGCCAATCCTATCTAAACATATCTCTCCTGAGCAATTTATTTTTTTGGAGAACCGATAGATTCATGAAGCCATTGAAGTTGCACATGAGGGCCTTCATTCCATGCATTCTAAGCATATTAAAGGAATGATCCTCAAGATTGATCTTGCAAAAGATTTTGATCAAATTAGATGGCTCTATCTGAGAATGCTCCTAACTCATCTAGGATTCCCCATTGTTGTTATCAATTGGATTATGTGCTGCATCACAACGGTCTCCTTTAGTGTCCTTATAAATGGGGCAGCTACCAATTTTTTCCATGCTGAGTGGGGTCTCCTTCAAGGATGTACTCTTTCCCCCATATTATTTGTATTATTCATGGAAGGACTGAGTAGAACTTTGATAGAGGAAAGGGGATGTGGTAGGTTGAAAGGCATCAAGATTACAGATAATTGCATCCTTACTCACCTGCTATTTATGGATTATGTCCTTATTTTTTTTGAATGGATCCATTAGTGACATATTTGTTGTCATCTCTGCCCTGAAATTGTTCTGCAAGGCTACAATTATGACATGCAACAATGCCAAATCCACCATCACTAGTCTTGGATGTACTCCTCATGAAATCCACTTTGCTCTGCAGTGATTTCCTTTTAACTCCATGAGATTTGAGGAGGGCCTAAAATACCTGGGTTTCCTTCTAAAACCATCCAACTACAGAATTGTTGATTGGACTTGGTTGATTTCTAAGATTGAAAAGAGACTCAACATTTGGCATCACAGATGGCTCTAACGAGTCAATCCCCTTGTTCTCATTAAATCAGTTTTGGAGGCAATACCAGTATATTGGATGTCTTTGGCCTAGATTCCCAAGGGCATACTATCTAGGATTAAAAAATTATGGTACAGATTTATTTGGAATGGCTCAAAGGAAGGACACACTTTTTCTTGGGCCATATGGGATCTTATTACACTACCTAAGAAGTGGGGGGGATGGGGCATAAAGGATTTTCCCTCTTTCTTTATGGATCTGACTGAAAAATTAGGTTGGCAGATACTTTTGGATGATAGTCTATGGACCAAGGTGGTCATCCACAAATATATTAGCCCATCACAACCGATTGAGTGGATCAGATATGGGCAATGGAATAGAACAAATATCTCAACCATTTGGAGGGCTATACTAAACTCCATTGAATATATTACCACTGGCCTGGCTTTGTATTTTGGTTCGAGCAGGCTTGTCCGCATTGGATGCGACCCTTGGTCCTGCAATGGCAATGCTCACCTCTTATCTCCTGATTTTATTCTCACATTGAATAATTTAGGTATCTATAGACTAGATCAGGTTGTTGATTCGACCAATTTAACCATATTCTTATAGAGCTGGAAAAAATGTCGTGATCTGCACATTCATAACCATTGGGAATTAGAATGGGAAAAACACACATCTGCACCCGTAGAATCTCACGTCATAATTACTGACAGAGATGATGAGATCATCTGGGTGATCTCTAAACATGGATAATACACCTCGAAGGATGGATACCTTCTTATTTATGATTCCCATAGACCACTGAAACTGCTTTGGTGGTGGATATCCTTATGGAAGCTAAAGTTCTCTTCTAAGGCCAGACTATTAATGTGGTGCATACTATCCAACAAGATACCCATTGGTGTCTACCTACAAAAGCGTACATTCATTGGTCCTTCATGGTGCTTTCTCTGTAAAGGGGTTGTTGAAGATACTGACCATATTTTTCTACATTGACCTGTCAACCAATCCCTCTGGACCAATGTGAATGTTGCCGTCAATCTCAACAGTTTTTGGACTAGTCTATCTGTATCACAAGCTAGGAAATCATGGTGGCTATCCTCTCATCTGCACAAAATTCGTAATCTACCTATCATCATATGCTAGGGAATTTGGATTGCCTAAAATCATACCATTTTCCATGATTTCCACCCAACTTGGGCGGTCATATCTGCACACATCACCACCTTATACCATATGATTCCGGATGGTCCTATCCACTCTCCTCCTAGGAACATTATTCCTGAACCTATTGAAAAATATTTCCCCTGGGATTATTTTGATGGATCTACTCAACATTTTGGCTTGGGGGTGGGGGGGGTGATCCTATACAACAACATTTCTACAAGGTCAAGATATGCCTTGCTAGGGGTACAAATAACTATGCAAAACTATCATGCCTTAGAGCTCTACTATCCTGTGCATGCACCAAAGACTGCAATAGACTTTAGATATTTGGCGACTCAAAGATCATCATTGACTGGTTCAATGTTCATACTTTATGTCACGTGCACACACTGTAGAATATTTTGGAAGAGGTTTATCAGCTGAAATCCCATTTTGACTATATCTCTTGTCATCATATATACAGGGAAAGGAATCAAATTTTCGATTCATTTTCCAAGGAGGTTGCGCTCTTACTAAGGGATCAACGGGAGATAAAATAACATAAAAAACATCAATTCTACCAATCCTTCCACAGGCCATATGAAGATGCACCAGGACAGGTGGCGGTTGTGCCCTAATTTCTGAGTTATTACCATGTTCTATCATATATTTGGCTTTTTTGGACATACACATATTTATCTAAAGCACATGTACATCTTTACTTATTGCATGTTTTCACAATACTCTATATTTTGGAACAATTATTGATATTTATTTTTTGAATGCGGCTTGTGTCGCCATATCTGCATATGATACATAGCATCTACAACATGTAATTTTCATCCTATTAATGAAAGTTATGATTTTTCCCGAGGAAAAAAAAAAAGCAACCACTTGTTATTCATTTTATAAACTTTCTAGCATCTCTACATCAAATTATTCATAGATGCTCCTCCATTATGATTTAATTATAGCATTGTCATCTCAAACAACATATGAATTGGAGAACAATCACACATTTTGGACAAACATTGGGGCTGCTCAAAATACTCAAGATCTTATTTCACTCTAGGGCCTAACATCAACCTAAATATAAACATTGAACAATAGGGCATTTAATGAACATGCTTTCATCTATCAAGATACCTATGCACCCAAATAATGTTCCCACTAATTCTCTAGGAAAATTTTATAGATATAGAATGCATCCAAATTTTTCTTCACTCTAGAACTACTAATCTAAGGACTTATGGCACCACATTCATTGAACAACCTTTCATCAATGAAAAACTAAAGGAGATACAACCTCTTGTTATATTTTCCTTTTAGCTACAACACACCATATCAAGCAAACCCAAGAATGCCCTTTACATCAAAAAGTTTTTCATTGCAAGGCTACAATAATTAGTAAAAGATAATGGTACATGTGACTAAAGAATTTTCCCTGCATATTTCATTAGGTTTATGAACATACTTGGTGTCTTCATATACATGTTCAAACTATGGATTCAACATTCATATTGTATATTCATATGTTGCCTTTTATTTGTTAGAATCATGAACTTTAACATAATGATTGCACTCCCATATGGGGTTAACTAAGCTCAATACAATTTTAAAGTTTTGACTCCAAGACATTTTTATCGCCACCATCAAAGTTCTACATCAACATGTACAAATGGAAATTTATCTAATGATCTAATCATGCTATCAAAAAAACATAAGGCTTTCCTAAAATACCTTTTTTCCTATCAAGCTAACCATGGCCAATTATTAACCACAATGGAAAGTAGATTCGGTTTGTTCTTTAAGTGACCCACCTAAGGGATGTGACTTATAGGAATCATTGAAGAAGTTGATATATACCACATTACCCTAGCCACACAAACTTATAATTGCTTTCAATAACATATATACAAGGAGTGCATGTTTTTTTGTATTCCAATCTTTCCCCAAATCCAAAATAAAACTAATAATAGAAGGTAAAGAAATAGATGAAGAGAAAGTACTCGATGGTGGCACCATAAAATTAGTGGCTAAGTGGAGTTATGGATGATTATATTTGTGCTCCATGGAAGCCCTGTCAACAATCACAAGAACATACGCAGTGAGGTTTGGAGTTGGAGCCATCGAGACAGTAGGGGCAACCAAGACAGTTCCAAAAAGGATGGAAGATTCACCGCCATTGGGACAAATCCTTTCTTGTTCATACTGGGATACAAGGGCATGTACATGCCTTTGTTTCCATGGAAACCCAATGGAAAATCCATAACATTGTGATTGTGCTTATGACATTTGTGGCATCTGAAGGGGATGCCCTCATAGTCTAAAGTATGAAGAGAAGTGATGCATTAATGCTAGAGTTTCATTTAAGCCCATAAGTCATTTGTGATATCTAGATTTACCAATACCCTCACCACCTTCATCTCCACAAAGTCTTTGAAAGTGAGGTCGACCTCCAAGCATTCCCACGACTTGTTTCTAATTTCCCTAAGAGCCTGTTGTAACCAGAATTGTACTTCTAGTCCTCGAAGTCGAACCCAAATAGAGGCATTGTTTAGTCTCTCTCAAGTGGGATCAAAAAGAAGGGTCTAATGCTTAAACATGAAAGGGGTGGAGTCGATACACCAAACATTATTCAGATACCAATGAACCTCTCAAAACGTTTTGAAAAATAAAATGAGCCAAGGAGTTCCATGTGTACTAAGGAGGGAGTGACATGGTATGCTAAAGAATTCTAAGTCATGCTAGTGTGCTAGAGTGGCATGCGACCGAGATGTGCCAGGTGCCAGGGTCTGACAACACATGCTAGGAAGTGTTAGGGAGTCCTAGGGACACACAAGGGAGCATTAGGTGAAAATAATGCATGTAAGTGAATGATTAAGAGATTGCGATAGGAAGTGTTAGTGGGTTGTAGGTGTGCTAAGGAGGGAGTAACAAGGTATTCTAGGTAGTGTTAAGGCATGCTAGAGGCTAGGGAAATGTGTCAAGATGTTCTAGGTGCTAGGGTGTGCCAATGCATGTCATGGAGTGTTATGGAGTTCCAGGGGAAAAAAAGGGAGAATTAGTTTCAAATGCATGGAAATTAATGAATAAGAGTGTGTGACAAGGATTTTAGTGAGTTCTAGGTGTGCTAAGGAGGGATTAACAAGGTATGTTAGGTAGTGCCAAGGAATGCTAGAGTGCCAGGGCCACATGCCAAGATGTGCCAAGTGCCAGGGTGTGCCAATCTGTGCCAACAAGTGTTAGGGAGTTCCACGGAAACACAAGGAAGAACTAGTTCAAAATGAATGCAAATTAATGTATAATTGTGTGATAGGGAGTGTCAACGAGTTCCAAGTGTGTTAAGGAGGGAGTGACAAGGTTACATGCTAGGAAATTCCAAGGCATGCTAGAGTACCAGGGAATGTCAGGGAATGGTAGGATGTGTTAAGGAGTTCCAAAGCATGCCAAGGAATGCAGGGGATGCTAACATGTGCCACATAGTGCCAAGGGATTGTTAGACATTCCAGGTGTTATGAGATGTCAAGATGTAAACTATGTTGCTTAGTTGTTTTATGGCCATGGTTGGACGTGAGTCATGACTTGGTAACTTGTTAAATGGGATGATTTAAGATTATAAATGAGCAGCCTAAGATGAGTTATAAGCCATTCTTAGGTGAACAAGGCATAGTCTAGTTGTAGTAAATGAAACTTGGTAAAGTTGTTGTAGTCGAGGCAGGACTTCGTTGGGTTCCCAAGTCTAAAAAAAATAATGGTAGTTATGAGGAAATGATATTTAATGAGTGCCAATGCACGCCAATGAATGAAAAGGTGTGCTAACACGTGCCAGATAGTGTCAATGCATGTTGAGGAGTGTCAAGGCATCAAAATGGAGAACTAGTTAAAAGTGCATGGAAACAAACAAATAAGAATGTCTACGATGGACTGTCAGTGAATTCCAGGTGTCCCATGGATGAAGTGTGTTAGGAGAATTTCATAATAGGACTTGCAGGAGGCAAGCCTATGATTACGATAAGGGGATGGAAAAAGCAGTTTCAGATAAAGAGAGACTTTGGGCTAGACACAACACTATTTTTTTAGTGACTTGGTTGGGTTCCCAAGTCACAAAAAAAGTTAGCCTATTTATGAGGGCATGAAAACTAAGGAGTGCCAAGGTGTGCAGGGAATCCCAGGAAGTGATAAAAAATGATAGAAATTTCCAAGGCATGTTAGGCATTCCAATATGTGTTGGGTTCTAGGTTGTGATGCCAACACATGCTAGGGAGTGTCAGGAAATAGAAAGGAGGACTAGTTTCAATTGCATGGAAATGAATGAATAAGAGTGTGTGATAGGGAGTGTTAGCAAGTTATAGGTGTGCTGAGGAGGGAGTCACAGGGTATGCTAGGAAATTCCAAGGCATGATAGAGTGTTAGGAAAGCATGCCAAGATGTTCCAATTTCTAGGGTGTGCCAATGTGTGCCAAGGAGTGTTAGGGAGTGATAGAGAAACACAAGGGAGCACTATGTCACAATGCAAGGAAATGAATGAATAAGAGTGTGTGACAGGGAGTGCCAACGAGTTCCAAGTGTGCTAAGGAGGAGTGACAAGGCATGCTTTCCAGTGTTAAGGAATTATAGAGTGCTAGGGCGACATGCAGCCAAGATGTGCCAACGCGTGCAAGGAAGTGTTAACTGGGAGTGTCACAGAAACACAAGGGAGAAATACGTCAAAGTGCATGGAAATGAACAATTAAGAGAGTGTGAGTGAGTTCCAAGTGTGAGAAGGAGGGAGTTAGAAGGTATGTTAGGCAACGTTAATGCATGCTAGAGGCCAAGGCGACATGCCAAGATGTCCTAGGTGCTAGGGTGTACCAACACGTGCAAAAGAGTGTTAAGGAATGTTATGGAAACACAAGGGAGAACTAAGTAAAAATGCATGAAAATGAATGAATAATAGTTTCTGTCTGGGAGTGCCAATGAGCTCTAGGTGTGCTAAGGAGAAAGTGGCAAGGTATGCTAGGAAATTCCAAGGAATTCTAGATGCACATATGTGCAAGGTGTTAGGTTGTGCCAATACATGCTAGGGAGTGTTAGGGAGTGTCGGGGAAATACAAGGAAGCACTAGATAAAAATTCATGGAAATGAACGAATAAGAGTGTGTGACAAGGAGTTTCAATGAGTTTTAGGTGTGTTAAGGAGGGAGTGACAAGGTTATATGATAGGAAATGCCAAGGTATGCTAAACTACCAAGCGATGTCAGGAAGTGCTAGGGTGTGTTAGGGAGTGTAAAAGCGTGCCAAGTAATGTAGGGGATGCTAACACATGCCACATAGTGCCAAGGAAATTAAGACATGCCTGATGATATGGCATGTCAAGATGTAAACTGTGTTGCTTAGTTGTTTTACGACCATAGTTAGATGTGATGAACTTTGTCATGGTAACTTGTTAAGTGGGATGAGTTGAGATTGGACATGAGTAACCTAAGATGAGTTACATGTAGTTATTAGGTGAACAAGCCATGTGTTGAATTTCCACAACACATGAGAATATGGTTTTGGTATTAGAATCTTTGATTCAAACACACCCAAGTGCCACAAAACATCTACTTTAGTGCACATGAAAAATTTAACTTTTTTTCAAATCATTCTTTGTTAAATTACAAACTATAATAGAATAGGCTATATCTCTCGTACCAGGGATCATGGCCCTTTACAATCACATTGACAAAAGGAATATAACTAGGGCTTGGTGTTAGTCCTATGAATACCAATATACCTTGAACAAGACAATACTTGACCCACCTTTTTTTATGGTGGCCACACATAGCCCTTTCAGTCCACATGTACTGAACACATCTATAAGGTCCTCTTGCCTCCCATTATGCAACTCCTCAATCTTCCTCTATCAAAGAACTCAATTCCTTTAGGTTACTGAACTCGACTCAAAATTTTTTTCCCTCTATCTACCTCATTTTTCCTTTAAGATCTGCAACACTTAGGCTTTTCGATCAGTTGTTCACAACTTTGTTTGTGAACAACTCTTTGGTCTGCCCAATTTTTCCATACTCTTGCTCCAATATGACAAGTCTAGGGCTATGGAGGTTTCCCTTCTTCTCACTAACTCAATCCTCTACAATACAATGAACTAGGGCTAGTTGGCTAGCCCACTTGACCACTACTTTAGTCCTTTAAAGTTTGCAAATCCTTAGGCCCAATACACCTACCCTTCTACCAGTCTTGTTTTCTTTCACAAGTATAGGACTCAGGGCTCTTCTTTGACAGTCACCTAAAAACCCTCCAATTGTAATTGGACTGCCATCACTTTTTCCAACCACGATCAATTCTTTTACTAATGTCGGCCCACAACAATGCCTGTATCTAGGGCTCTTCAAATCTGCCACCTAATAGTGTATTGATTCCCCTCAAAATCATTATGATTGTGTACCAATTTATTTTTTGTCCAATCTATGAAAAATATGAACTACTCTTCTTATCTTCGTTTTAACAATTTGTAGATGACTAGACTAGGGTCACAAATAATTCACTAGCATTTTATTGACCAACTATTTATAGGATGCTTCATAGCTTTGAACAAAACTGTATGGACAGTCCACCAAAATCAACTCCTCTTCATGTCAATCCATTCCTCATAATGCACACTTATTCTGCTCAATCTTCTACTCAGGTTCCACCTTCCTTTGGATTTTTTTATCTCTGCATATACTTTTGCAAACCGTTTTCCAAATTTGTGGTATATATTGCAAAGATAAACCTCTCTCTAAGGGTCACGACCCTCTTCTTCTATGCAGATTTGTCATAGTCTTAAGGGCATACCTTATGGAATTAACATGCTGGGAAACGTCCCTAAATATGGCATTATACTTCTATTCTAATTTCTTTAGTAAAAACCATATCCATCCATAGCAAAAGCAAAAACGCTTGCTTCCATACGAGACTCGACCTAGCTCATATGGATCCATATATTTTGGGAATTTATTTGACTGAATATTGACCTAAACTTTAGATGTCTACGGCCCTCAAACTACGGTTACCTCATTAAACATTACACCTGTGGCTACTTCTGTTCTGGCCCTAAATTCTATTGCAGTCCATTTGTATTCGTCTTTATCATAGACCTTGCAACCTACTAACCACCACAAGATATGGTCTAAACCGTCTCTACTATTTCAAAATTTGATGCGGGCTTCACACAGAAACACCACAGAAATCACATGCCCAAATTCTCATGAGCCACCTCTCTTGAGCTCGATCTGCCATAATAGAACCAACAATATGCCATCCTACTTCCTATCTCGAACCCAATAAGGTATGCAACATTCTTGTGAACCCTCGCACGATGATCTTGCTCTTGGTGAATGATTGTGGTCTCCCTTTAGCAACCCTTACTCAAACCTCTAACTTTGTGTACTTTATGAATACACCTCTCTTGGCCTCCTTGGTCAAATGAGCGCCTTCTCACTTGATGTTCTTGCCTTCATTCTAAGGCCTCCTTAAATAGATGTTCCTAGTTAGGCCTCTTAAGACACCTCTACAACTTACCGGCTTTATCCACTTAGACCTTAGGAAATATTATTTTTCCTTTTTTATTTTATTTTAGATTTTAAACCCCATCTTGGATTCAAAACCCCTTCGCTTGGGTTCTTTGCCGAAAAATCCTTTTGTGACCGAACTAACACAAACCCATCTCACTAGGCTTCTGGAGTACCTCCTGTTGAGGCCTCAGAAATCCGTGGCAACAAAAAAGGGGGATAACCACCCAGTCCGGACCTTAAAGCAGCTCCTTTTCCATTTAGGATAGTGGCTCTGACTGGAGGTGTTGGGACCAGTTTCCCAGTTTTGGTGTTTGTGTGATGATTTGTGAGATTTCTACCAAAATGTTTTAACAATGATGAATTACTACATACGACACAAATTTACTTCTAAATGCAAGAATTTAAAATAAACTTAATCTAACCCAGGTAAAGTATCTCAAATGCGATTTAGGAAGATAACTATCTAATCTGTTTTGAAATCATTGCAGATTAAATAGAATTATAACTGTGTAGAATAATTCCTTTTGAAAAGATTAATTAATCAAAAAGAATATGAAAGACATATTGCATTTATGTAATGACCATATATAAAATAACTAATTTCTGCCTGTATACTGTATGATTAATGAAACAGATACTTCAGACATAAATAATTAATTCTACATATGATTAATGAAAGCTATCTTCATCATTAATATTCAAAACAGTAATAACATACATGATATTAGTACCAATTGTTTGTCGTCTTGTTTATCAGATCAATGATAAAAGGTCATATTCAATTATTCAATAAAAAAGCCAAGTCAAAGTGAATCAACATTGATCAACAAGATGATTTATATAACTAAATAAGGCCATGTTCCATTCTTTCATCAAGACATTTACAAACCTGCTTACAACTTAATCCTTCTTTGCAAATGTTCTCAATAATATTCAAGACCCTTCTCTAAATGCATGAGAATGGTTTAAATACTACAATTAACTACTTAACTAAATTAAATACTTTACAAAATTATAGAGGAGGTTTCAAACAACCTCTCTCTATAAAACCTATCTTGAACTATAATCTAGGAAATTAAACAAACTAACAATATTGATTTTAAGGATCTTTCTTCTTCTGCTAAACGTGGTCACATAACTTGCAAATATCTAGCATAGTATTGAGCTGAGGTGGTTGAGATATTTGTAAGCAAATCTGATCCTTGAATATAGCATTTGAAATTGTTGATTGTGACCTTTGGGCTGATTCTATGATTTAACTGAAGCGTTTGTTGTTCATGATATAGTTTGATCAGAAAATTCAAACAATTTTCTTGATCATCTCTTCTTGCTGATCTGCTTGTTGAATCCATCTTGATTCTACTTCTTTGATCATTGAAAACATATTAGACGTGTTTTCTTCCAAAAGTCCTATTTTGAATAATTGATCACACAAATGCTGTATAATTTCATTTGATTTACTGGATGTTTTAGTTGCTTCTTTTTCTGCTCTGGCAATTTGTGTCTTCCACTCTGTAAACAATAATTACTTATGAAATTTATCTACTTGAGGTAGATTATCCTTCTTTCCAGGATCTGAATCTTTCCATTGAATATATTCTTCAATTTGACTCTAAATTTTTTCACATTCAAGCTTTTGGATAGTGATTTGTTGAATCATTATTTTATTTGAATCACAATAAGAATCAATCATGGCTGCTTGATAATAAAATACCTTTTGTTGTTTCTCTAACATGGTATTTATATCAAGTGGTTCTTTAACAAATCTTTTTGATTGTGATTTCTTTTGTAATTATGCTAAAGTCTTCTCCATGTGTACTTGTTTCTCTTCAAGTTGTGCATGATATTCTAGCTTAAGCCTCTCAATATATTTAAGGAACTGCTCTGGATTCATTCTGATTTGTTCTGTAGTCTTAACCTTCTCTACATCCAACAAATGTTCCAACTCTTGTATCCTGTAATCCTTTTGCCTTAACAAAGTTTTAACTTGAGTTGCTCTGTCTACAGTGGTTGTAGCATAAGCTCCTGCATACTGAGATAACTTAGTTAAATTTTCAGTAGGATCTTCATGTGAATCCTTCCATATAACATCAACTGATTCATTTGTAGATTAAAGAGTTTCATCAACTCTTTTCCTCTTATTTATTTTCACTACAGCTTTATGGATAGGACTATAGAAGATATCTAATGAAGGAATGTCTTCTATTTGCAAAATTATTTGATCTGCTGAAAAAGCTGGAATGATTTCTTTGTTTTGAGTTGTTGGAATTGTTTGCAAAGGATTAACAGACTGAACTATCTTTCGAGAAGGCTCAGGTGTTTGGAAATCTTCTACTTGATCAGTGACAGTCTTTTCTTTGGGGGTGTTTATTGCTTGGGAAAATTCTTCCCATTCATTTGAAAGGTCTTTTCCTTCAGATGACTTGGACTGATCTGTTGTGCTTTGATCCTTTTGAACTTCTCTTGAATTCAATTCAATGCCATTTTTCTTTGGCTTTTAATACAACTATAATTCATGAATAACCTGATCAATTTCCAAATTCATTTTAATGACTTCAAACTCATCCTCAGATTTGTCGGATTGTTGTTGAGATTGATCAGATTCATTTTCAGAATTATTTTTCATTTCTTCATCAATGCTAAGACTTGGAGTATTCTTTTCATCTTCGATGATAAATAAATTTAAAGGGACATTTTTCAGTCTCTCATTTCTGTATTCTTGAAAGGCTTGAATATCTTCTTGACTTGATTCATTTGAAACTCATTTGATTCAATAACTGCTTTCCTGAAAGTGAAGCAAAATATATCATATAACAGAAATTGTGAAGAGATGTTTTACACAAAAACTATCAATTCGATCAGTCATCTCCTCATAAATGCTTCATGATTTCAAAATTAAATACTAGGCATGGCTTCGCATGCAATACTTATCCTTTGATTAAATCCGTTAAGATCAGAATTCAATTCGAAATGACATAAGTCACTTTTCACATGCTGGAAACAATAAATGCGCAAATCGCAATCATATCTTATAATTTTTCATAATTGTTTCTTATCAATTGCGAAATGCGATCTGCGCAAATTGTAGATCGCAATTTCTAAGAAATACATTGAAGTTTAAATCATAATGCACGCGCGGTGCGATTTGCGAAAGCTAAAAAGTGGATGCGATGCAAAAGAGATTATATATTCGAGTTAATTCGCCCTATTGGGTCCGCTGCGATCGTGACTTTTATTGTTTTGTTCTAATATTTAACTAAATCAAGTGCGATGTGAAAAAATAGAGTAAGATTTTTAAGAGGGTGTGTTTCACAATTCACAATATTTATAGATTATTCTTTGAAAGTGATATGTGATAAGAGATGCACTTTGAGATAAATTTATTTCCTAAGTGTTTTTTAGAAGGAACCTTTAAAAGGATTTTTTCTAATTATCTCTAAAGGGTCCCTATTTACAAAAATAAATGGGGGGTAGTTGTATAGCACAACAATTGGCGGTTCACTTGGACGAACGAGATGTCTCTGATAAAAAATTTCTGAAATTTCTAAATCTTTTGGTATAAAGAATAAAATAGTTAAAGAAATGAAATTTCAAATAAATAATATCTTTTTCAATTAACGAAATTTTCAATTATTCACTTGTTTCAGGAGAATTCCTCTATAAAGATATAAGTATAAAAATATCAGTGTCAGTCTTTACTTAGTTAAAAATAAGATAGAAAATAATCTTTACAGAAAAAGCTTTTTATAAATTTACCCTTTTATCATAGGTAGAGTCTCTGTTCCATTGGGCAATTTAAGCTTTTGGCAGGGTTACCTTTTAACCAGCTATGATCCATTTTTCCATCCAGTATTCTCATTATTCTCATCAGCAAATTATTTTTATTTTTATTTTATGTTTTCTTAAAAGCCATTGTCTTGGCTTGGTAACCAAATAGTGACAATGCCACTTACAAATAATAATCAAAACTGATCAAGCTGGCTCGTGATGAGACCCCTTGTATTTATGATATAATCTCAAGTCATTACATTGTTTTGGTAGAAAATATTTGTAACGTCAGTTTTAATTATTTCTTTATGAACATGGTAATCAAGTTCGTAATGAGACTCATTATCTTTTAAGTTTTATTCAAATTTTTTCTTTTTCTTTTTAAGATTTCTTTTGAAAATTATCAGATTTACTGGATGGGATGAATCATGTTTCTTTTTAAGATGCTAGATGATAATGTCGAGTTGTTAGATTGCTTTTCTGAAAAATATTTCTTTACTAAAATATAATTTTCTTTTCATGACTTATCAAAAGAGGTTTTATACTAGATAAAAATGAGAGTCCTTCAACAAAATAAGTGTTTTATTTAGAATTTCATTTTTCTAAAAGATAAAATAAATTTGTTTTTCGTAAATCTTTCGACTTTTCTTTCTTTAGCAGTTCTATTTCTAAAACAAGTAGAAGAAGAAAAATAAGAAAGAAATTACCTGAAACTTATTTTGAAAAGTCAACTATTAGTACTAAACAAATTTTATTTCTAAATGAAAGTAAAATTTTTTATTGTACAAAAATAGAAGAAAATTATCTCCTATGAAAAATATTTTTTCAGAATTTGCCCATTAACAGGTAAAGAATATTTCTTACCTGATAAATCCTGTAATAGAAATTTTGATGAGCCAATCTTTTCGATGATTTGAAATGGTCCTAACCAAAGTTTTTGAAACTTTGTGTGTTTACCATTTTCTTCATGAGCCTTATCCAATTTTAATACCAGATCACCAATTTGAAAATCTCTAGAACTAACAGATGTTAAATCAAATGAGGCTTTTACTACTTGTTGATGGTGGATATGTGTTTGTTTATCTTTTTCTCTTTCTTCTTCTAACTTAAAGATTTGATCTTGTCTAAGTTTGAGAGAAGAAGGAATTTCATCAATGAATTGAACTAGGGAAAACGATGGTATTGTTACATTTGAAGGAAGAATTGCTTCTTTTCCATAAACTAACACAAATGGTGAAGTTCCTATTGAAGCTATTTGTGTAATTCTATATGCCCAGAGAGAAAATAATAATGTTTTATGCCAATTTTTATGATTTTTCTCTATTGTTCTCTTTATGATTCTGATAAGGTTTTTATTTGTGGATTCAACTAATCCATTTCCTTGTGGGTAGTTAATTAAATACTTCAACTTAAAACCTCTTTTCAAAGCAAATTATATCATGGCATTTCCATAAAAGTAAGATGCATTATGAAATATCAAAGCTGATGGAAGGCCAAACCTTGTAATTATGAATTGATCAATGAAATCGGTAATATTTTGTGTATTGACCACCTTTAATGGGATAGCTTCTACCCATTTTGTGAAATAATCGGTTGCCGTTAAAATATACCTCTGTTGCTTTGAAGAGTTTGGAGTTATTTCACCTATAATATCTAACCCCCATTGTTCAAATGGTTGTTGGAAATTTACTGGCTGTAATGGAAATGTTGGTTTCCTCTCTCTTCCTGCTGTAGTTTGACATGTTTTACATTTCCTTGAATACTCATGTGCATCTTTGAACAAAGTTGGCCAATAATAGCCTGCATGCAATATTTTATGTGCTGTGGTATTTCCTCTGAAATGACCTCCAACTGGTCCATCATGTAATTCCTGCAATTCTTTTTCAGCTTCAGATTTCTCTAAGCATCTCAATAATACAGAATCATAATTTCTCCTAAATAGGACATCATCTACAAGTTGATACTGATTTTCCTTAAGCCTTAAAGCACATTTCGCTATATAATTGAGACTTAATGGAGCATGTCCATTTAAAAAAAAATAAAAAAATTCAGATCAGCATATTGTGATTGAGAATCGTTTAGGCTTATCTCAGATATTTGTATTGATTTTGATTGATATTCATCTTTAGGTAAATGAGAAGATCCAGTTAACATTTTGCACATACCTTGTCCTTTAACAATTTTTGCTGGATGTATTTCTACATCATATTCCTAGAGAGCAGTAACCCAATTTGTTCTTTTCTCTCCCACTTCTCATTGTATTAATAGTTGCCTTACCGCTGAATAAGGTACTATTATCTTGGTGTGTGTTTTTAAGAGAAAAGGTCTAAAGTGTTTAAAAGATTTAAACACAACATATGCTTGTTTTTCTACGGCTGAATAATTTAACTCGGCACTCTGAATATTAGAGCTAAAAAACGCAATTGGTGATTCAATATTCTGATCATTTAACTGTGTTAAAACAACTGCATATGATGTATCTGAAGAAAATTTATATAACACAAAAGACTTGAGAAAATCAGGAGTTGTTAAATAGGGAGCTTCAACAATAGATCTTTTGATTAACTCAAAATAATTTCTTTCTTCTTTGCCCCATTTAAAAATTGAATTATTCTTAATCATTGATTGAAGGGGAAGGACAATTTGAGAAAAATATGGAACAAATCTTTTTACAAAATTAATTTGTCCTAAAAATGATTGCATTTTTTTTGTTATGTGGCAGAGGAATGTTTTCAATATCTTGAATCCTATCAGGATCTATATGAATTCATTTCTTACAAACAATAAATCCTAAAAGTTTTCCTTTTGATAAAGCAAAATAACATTTTTTTGGATTGAGGGAAATACCATATTTTTTGCATCTGTCGAAAATATTTTTTAAATGATTAATATGATTGTTTCTATGCTTAGAATAAACAGTGATGTCATCTAAGTATATAACAACTGATTTATTGATTAATCCTCTGAAAGCTATATCCATAGCACGCTGAAACATAGCTCCAGCATTAATCAGTTCAAAAGGCATTTTTTGATATGCATATGTTCCCCATTTTGTTCTAAATGTTGTTTTTAATCTATCATCAGGATGAACCATGATCTGATTATACCCTCAAAATCTGTCTAGAAAAGACATCAATTCAGATCCTGCACCTGACTGCAATATCTGTTCCATGGTAGGTAAGGGAAAATTATCTTTTTGACAGGCTTTATTCAAATTCCTAAAATCTATACAAATTCTAATATCTCCATTCTTTTTTCTAACTGGGACCATGTTTGACACCCACTTGGAATGTCTAACAAGAAAAATTACTTTAGATTTGAGCATTTTATTGAATTCAGATTTGATTTGACTTTCTAGGTTTGGATGAATTTTTCTGAGTTTTTGTTAGATAGGTTTATCATCTGATATCATGGGAATGGTATGTTGAATTATGGAAGTGTCATATGTTTTAAGATCTGAATAATCCCATGCAAAGATATCTTTATATTTTCTGAGCAAATTAATGAATGATATCCTTTCTCCATATCCCAAACCAAGACCTAAGTTGATATTCTGAGATTTTTCTGAAGTACCAAGATTAATCAATTCAAATTTTAAAGTAGAACTTTGAATTTTTGAATTGGTTACCTTTTTAAACCTATATTTAAAATCATACAGATCTTCCATTTTGACTACAGAATTAGGAATCAAATTATTGTTTATTTCGTCTTTAATCTATAAATCATGTTCATTTTCATCCAATATTTGACCTTCATAAGCTCTATCTGATGTAAGAAAGTCTACTATCTCTGCATCATTATTGAATATTTTCCAATTTGTAATATTGTCAGGAATGGATGGTCTAAAAATTAATTCAATTGAAAATATATCTAGGCTAAACTCTTCGGGTGGTATAAGTCTAGATGCTACATTAGCAAGCAAATCAGCACTCACATTTTGTAATCTAGGAATTGTGGAGATATTGAATGTTGTAAAATGAGAAATGAGATTCTGAGCTAATGTTTGATAATGTCTCAAATGTATAGAAATACAATGAATCATATTTGCAACTTGTTTGACTATTATTTCAGAATCTCCATATACTTGCAAATATTTAACATTCAATCATATGGCTTTGTACATACCTTGAATCAATGCTTCGTATTCAACAGTGTTATTTGTGCATTGTAATTCATGTCTACAAGCTAGCATTGTCTTCTCTCCTTGAGGATCAATTAAAACACAACCTGATCCTGCACCATCTTCTGATTTTGAACTGTCAAAAAATAGAGTCCAAAATAAAGACTGATTTGGAATTTGATTGCTAAAATTAACACATCTAGAAGAATTTGTTTGAGAAAAATTTTCAATTTGAGAAGTAACAGTATTTGTTTCGAAAGGTGAAACCTGAGCATTAAATGATCCAAGGAATGATTCTGCTGAATAATTCCCTATGATATTATTGGTAAAATCTATAGGCTCATTTGGTTGTTCCAATTCAGTAACTGTATGTTTCATAAATTTCTCACGTTCAATTCTGATTTGATTTGGTTTACCATTATATGGTAACCACATGTGAGACCAATCAGTAGCAAAATACCCATGTAATTTCTCATACCAATCCCTGCTTAAAATGAGACCATAGAATTCAGGAATGTCTGCGACCAAAATATCAATCACTTTTGAAACTTTTGGATTAGATGATAATCTGATAGATACCGATAACATTTATCCAATAACTTCAAATTTAGTTCTATCCAACTGAACTATATGTACCGATGTTTTTTGAGGAGTAACATTTAATTTTGTACACACTGTTCTTGGCATAATATTTGAAGAATCTCCTGAATCAATAAGACAATTATGAACATTCTTGTTAAAAATTTCATAAGTCAAAAGAAGAGGAGGAGTTTGAGAGATAAATCTATCACCAATCAAAAAAATATCATTAGCATTTACTTTATTGACAAATGATGGAGGTTTTCCCATATCTTTTGAGGCTTGTGCTATGACTAGTGGTTGTATCGGTTCTACAAGAATTGCTTTAAGTTCTCTAAGAAAAATATTTTGTTGTTGTTTGAGTTTAGACATTTCATGTAACGAGATATTTGCCTTGATCTTTTTCATATCTTCTACTATATTATATTTGACTGTATCTGATACAATCAAAGTTTTAAAATTTGTAGAAGGATCTGATGAAATCGAATCTATTTGCATAGTTTTAGATTTTTTGGTTCTATCTTTTGAGGGGACAGAATTTTGTTTGGGATTTGACACAATTGGATCTGAAAAAGGTTTACTTCTTGTTGATACAAGCATAGCTTCACTTTCTTCCTCTATTGGAAGAATGAAATCCCATAAACCATTTGATTCAACTTCTTCTTCAGATTCTAATTCATTTTTAGAAGGTGAGGGATCTTCAGTATCTTGATCAGATTCTGCATTTGAAATCTCATTTGGGGGTTTAGGAGTGGAAGAAGGATTTTTTAAAAATGAATGAAATGATTTTTTAGCAACTGAAGTTCCAACAACTTGTTTCTTTATATCTATCATATCATTTGACATAGTCTTTAATAATTTTTGAAGACCTTCAAGATCAAATGGATCTTTTGAGATTTTATTTTTGGAATCTTGACTAAATGTCACTTTCTTTGTTTTCCTTTCTTCTAATTCTATTCATTTCTCCAATGCTAAAATTATTTTTTCTACCGCAAGAGCTTCTTTCAGATTTTCTAAAAGAGCGAATTTATTAGCCCTATCTAGAAAAATGGCTACATTCGAGGGTAAAGAAAAAATGCACCATTCTATTTGTACATCAACAACAGGTTTTGAAGCATTTGGGATTTTATTTAATAATCTATTGAATCTGGAGTTGAAATATTTGACCTTTTCACCTGAATTTATTTTAAGATTGGAAAGAGCATTGATCAAAGAAGCAATAGTTCTATCATCTCCAAATTTCGCAAGAAAAACTTGTTCAAAAGTTGCCCAATTAGCAATATATCTTGCTAGAAGAGAAAAATACTAGGATCTTGCAGATCCTTGCAAAGTATATGGAAACAATCTAACTACAACATCTTCATGAACGATTCCATTTAAGTTCATGGATAACATAAAATTATTGATGTGTTTTTCAGCAGGAAGACCATCATCAGGATTATATTTGGGTAACCATTTTTCTGGATGATCTGGAAGAGCATTAGGATTTTCTATTAGCACAGCACCAAGATTTGTCCAAGGTTGAGTAGCCATAATTGGATTTGGATTTTGCGAAGATGTAGAAGTAGATCCAGAAGTAGAGGTGATGAAAGAAGAACTTACAAATGGAATAGTACTACTTGTGATAGCATTGATTGTATGAGTGGAAGAAATGGAATGTATAGAAGATGTGGGTGGATTAGAAGAGTATGAAGGAATAACCGAATGGAGATTTGATGTGACTTCACTTGTGTCTGATTTTGATCTGGATATTTTAGAAACTTTTTTGCGATGAGATTCTAAAGGAAACTCAAAAGGATGAATTCCAAGCTTCTCACTTCTAGCTCGAGTTAGAATACCAATATCTATAAATAGAGAAGTAACACTTTCTTCAGATGTTCCTCGATTAACATGCTTTTCAGCAGAAATAGATATTCCTTCCAATTGCTGAATTAAAGACTGTACTTCGGGGGATTCGGGAATGAATTCTGAAGTAGATGGGTGATGTAAAATTTCAGGGGACAAAAGAAAGGTTTCTACGACTTCTGATTTTTGAATTGGTGATTCAGATCATGATCGGGAAATGGTAGAACTCTTTTGAGGATATGGACTCTTATGAGGGCTTTGAATTTTAGATTATCTGCCATTCATAGTCATGCACTCCTTCTAGCACCAAAAATGTTGAGGCCTCAGAAATCCGTGGCAACAACAAAGGGGGATAACCACCCGGTCCGGACCTTAAAGCAGCTCCTTTTCCGTTTGGGGTAGTGGCTCCGACTGGAGGTGTTGGGACTAATTTCCCAGTTTTGATGTTTGTGTGATGATTTGTGAGATTTCTACCAAAAACTTTTAAAAATGATGAATTACTACAAACTAAACAAATTTACTTCTAAATGCAAGACTTTAAAATAAACTTAATCTAACCCGGGTAAAGTATCTCAAATACGATTTAGGAAGATAACTATCTAATCTGTTTTGAAATCATTGCAAATTAAATAGAATTATAACTATGTAGAATAATTCCTTTTGAAAAGATTAATTAATAAAAAAGAATATGAAAGACATATTGCATTTATGTAATGACCATATATAAAACAATTAATTTCTGCCTGTATACTGTACGATTAATGAAACAGATACTTCAGACATAAATAATTAATTCTACATATGATTCATGAAAGCTGTGTTCATCATTAATATTCAAAACAGTGATAAAATACATGATATTAGTACCAATTTTTTGTCGTCTTGTTTATCAGATCAATGATAAAAGGTCATATTCAATTCTTCAATCAAAAAGCCAAGCCAAAGTGAATCAACATTGATCAACAAGATGATTTATATAACTGAATAAGGCCGTGTTCCATTCTTTCATCAAGACACTTACAAACCTGCTTACAACTTAAGCCTTCTTTGCAAATGTTCTCAATAAAATTCAGGACCCTTCTCTAAATGCATGAGAAGGGTTTAAATACTACAATTAAATACTTAACTAAATTAAATACTTTACAAACAACCTCTCTGCTAAAGTCTTCTCCACGTGTACCTATTTCTCTTCACGCTGTGCATGATGTTCTAGCTTAATCCTCTCAATATATTTAAGGAACTGCTCTGAATTCATTCTGATCTGTTATGTAGTTTTAACCTTCTCTGCATCCAATAAATGTTCCAACTCTTGTATCCTGTAATCCTTTTGCCTTAACAAAGTTTTAACTTGAGTTGCTTTGTCTACAGTGGTTGTAGCATAAGCTCCTGCATATTGAGATAACTTAGTTAAATTTTCAGTAGGATCTTCAAGTGAATCCTTCCAGAGAACGTCAACTGATTCATTTTTAGATTTAAGAGTTTCATCAACTCTTTTCCTCTTATTTCTTTTCACTACAGCTTTATGGCTAGGACTATAGAAGATATCTAATGAAGTGATGTCTTATATTTGCAAAATTATTTGATCTGCTGAAAAAGCTGGAATGATTTCTTTGTTTTGAGTTGTTGGAACTGTTTTCAAAGGATTAACAGACTGAACTATCTTTCGAGAAGGCTCAGGTGTTTGGAAATGTGTTGCTTCATCAGTGATAGTATTTTCTTTGGGGGTGTTTATTGCTTGGGAAAATTCTTCCCATTCATTTGAAAGGTCTTTTCCTTCAGATGACTTAGACTGATCTGTTGTGCTTTGATCCTTTTGAACTTCTCTTGAATTCAATTCAGTGCCATTTTTCTTTGGATTTTCATGCAACTCTAATTCATGAATAACCTGATCAATTTCCAAATTCATTTTAATGACTTCGGACTCATCCTCAAATTTGTCGGATTGCTGTTGAAATTGATCGGATTCATTTTCAGAATTATTTTTCATTTCTTCATCAATGCTAAGACTTGGAGTATTCTTTTCATCTTCCATGATAAATAAATTTAAAGGGACATTTTTCAGTCTCTCATTTCTATATTCTTGAAAGGCTTGAATATATTCTTGACTTGATTCATTTGAAACTCATTTGATTCAATAACTGCTTTCCTGAAAGTGAAACAAAATATATCATATAACAGAAACTGTGAAGAGATGTTTTACATAAAAACTATCAATTCGATCAGTCATCTCCTCATAATTCCTTCATGATTTCAAAATTAAATTCCAGGCATGGCTTTGTGTGGCTTCGCAAGCAATACTTATCCTTTGATTAAATCCGTTAAGATCAGAATTCAATTCAAAATGACATAAGTCACTTTTCACACGCTGGAAACAATAAATGCGCAAATCGTAGTCATATCTTATAATTTTTCGTGATTGTTTCTTATCAATTGCGAAATGCGATCTGCGCAAATCACAGATCGCAATTTTTAAGAAATACATTGAATTTTAAATCAAATCCACGCGCGGTGCGATTTACGAAAGCTAAAAAGTGGACGCGATGCGAAATAGATTATACATTCGAGTTCATTCACCCTGTCGGGTCCGCGGCGATCACGACTTTTATTGTTTTGTTCTAATCTTTAACTAATCAAGCGCGATGTGAAAAAATAGAGTAAGACTTTTAAGAGGGCTCGTTTCACAATTCGCAAGCTTTATAGATTCTTATTTGAAAGTGATATGTGATAAGAGATGCGCTTTGAGATAAATTTATTTCCTAAGTGTTTTTTAGAAGGAACCTTTAAAAGGATTTTTTCTAATTATCTATAAGGGGTCCCTATTTACAAAAATAAATGGGGGGTAGTAGTATAGCACAACATCTCCCAAACTACACAATTCAACAACATAGTATAGTTGTAGTAATTGTAACGTGGTTAAGCTCTTGTAGTCAAGCGAGGACATGGTTGGGTTCCCAAGTTGCAAATTAAGTAATGGAAGTTGTGAGAACATCATAGCTAGGGAGGGTTAGGGAATTCCAAGGAATGAAAAGGCATGCTAACACATGTTGAACAATGTCAAGGCATGCTAAGGAGTGTTAAGGATTGTCAAGACATCACAAGGGAGAACTAGGTCAAAATTCATGGAAATGAAAAAATAAGGGTATGTGCCAGGGAGTGTCAATGAATTCAAGTGTGCCAAAGACAAAGTGTGTTAGAATAAGTTCATAATAAGATTTGCAAGAGGAAATTATACGATTGTGATAAGGGGTTCAACAAAGCAATTTTAGACAAAGGGAAACTTTGTGTTGTGCACAACACTATTTTTCCTTTTATTTATTATTTTTATATGACACATGACACACTTTGGTCGAATGCTCATGTTTTAAACTATTTTAGACAATTTCATATTGTACATTGTTGTGTATAAGTTTTGGGGCACTCGGCTTGTGCCAACTTATATCTTGTGTGCCTTGAGTATCTTGTGGTTCTTGAAAACTCTCACTTAACTCTCTATTGTTTATATGAATTGGACATACATGTGAAATATTTCCTATGTAAGTTATGTTTCTTAGTTTTTTTATGGCCATGGCTAGATGTGATCGTTGTCTTGGTAAGTTCTTAAGTGGGACGAGTTTAGCTTGGACATGAGTGGGTTAAGATGAGGTATAGGCAGTGCTTAGGTGAACAAGGCACACTCTACTTGTAGTAGGTGCAATTGGTCAAGTTGTTGCAGTTGAAGCAAACCAATGTCACATGAATTGCAGTATTTCAGGACTTGATTTGGTTCCCAAGTGGTGAAAAAATTTAAGGCTAGTTGTGAGGGAATGAGTTCCAAGGAATGCTAGGTAATTATAACATGTTCCAGATGGTTCAAAGGCATGCCAAATATGCTAAGATGTGTCAAGTTCTAAGGCATGCTAAGATGTGCAACTGTGACAATATGTACGAGGTACTATCAAGGAAACAAAAAGGAGAAACAGGTTAAACTACAAGGAAATGAACACATAAGAGGGTTAATAAGTCATCAATTTACCTTTTACAGGAGGGGCATGCTAGGCACACCAACACTAGGTGGCAATATGTGACAAGTGCCAAGCGTTAGTGCATTCTAAGTGCTAAATCATCCTCTGTTACTTATCCTCTACTTTCCAATAATTTATCTCAAATAAATTTAATATTAAACCATGCAAAAGCATGCCAAGGCAGTGTTAGGGAGTGATACACATGTTATGAAGTGTAAGGGAATGTCAAAGAGTGCTAAGGTGTGATAGAGCGTGCTAATGCATGTTGAGGATTTTTATGGAGTACTACGGCAACACAAGGGAGCACTAGGTCAAAATTCATGGAAGTGAATGAATACGAGGGTATGTTAGGGAGTGTCAATTATTGTTAGCTAGCATGAAAAGGAGGGAGTGACAAGGTGTGTTAAGCCCTAGTAAGGAATGCTAGGAAATTTCAGAACATGTTAAGAAGTACCAGAGTGTGCTAGGGAATTCCAGTGTGTGTTGACATGTGCCAAATAGTGCCAAGACATGCAATATGATAAGGCATGATAGGATGTGTAGGGTGCCAGGGTATGACAATATGTTTCAAGGAGTATCAAGGCAACAAAAAGAAGAACCAAGCTAAAATGCAAGGAAATGAACACATAAGAGTGTTAATAAGTAAACACTTTATATTTTTCAAAAGGGGCACGCTAGGCACACTAATAATAGGTTCCAATACATGACAAGTTCCATTGTGTGCCAAGTGCTCATGCATGTTAATCCATGCCAATGTGTTCAAAGGCATGATAGGGACTACAAAGCATGCAAACAAATGGTAGGAGAGTGTTATGCTATGCTAGGGCCTACCAACATGTGCTTGGGTGTCTTAGTCATGGAAATATGTTCTAGTTACAAATATGTTCTAAGACATGCGAGGTGCCAAGGAATGTTAGTGTGTGCCAAAGCATGTTAAGATGTGCCAAGAGTGTTGAGGAGTGCTAGATCTCTCTCATTAATAGAATTGGCAAAGCTTGATTGTGTATTAAATAATATAGCTTTTACACACAATAGTGGAACTTTATCTAAAGGGAATTTCTTAGATAATAAACCTAATAGAGATGAATAATGTATTGACTCATAGGAAAACTATATTCTCGCTGCTTGAGGGAAATGATACACACTAATTACTTCTTAACAAATTGACTGGTTCTAACCACTATATGGCCTTGGACACAAAATGAAAAATACTCCACAACAATTGTCTTAAATCGTTATCTTTTGACAAAAAATATAGTAACATGCACATAACGTTATCAAAAACTCATTGGAATGATCAATGATGACGAAATTTTTTCGACTGTCACCAAAAGTAACCAAAAACAACATTGGTGAGGGTCAATAAACGATTGTCACTAGAAGTGTCATCAAAGAGAGAATTAGTGACAGACCTTTAACAACCCTCACCAAAAGTGTCATTGAAAGTGGCTTGGGTGACAAACCTTAAAGGACCGTCACTATATGCACTTACAACAACGCTTTTTTAAGGACCGTTACCATATGTGACATTAGTGAAGGACCTTAAAAGTCTGTCACGAGCATGAACCTCATCAATTTACTTTTTTCTTGTAGTGAGCCCTAGTTTAAATGTTCATGTAATAAAAGTTAATAAAGGCGAAATAAGACCACGGGCAATGGACACTTATTCCAAGCTGAATGTTGGGAAAAATATCCTAGTGGGCATCACTTGTTGTGTTTTATGGCTAAGTGGAAATTGGCAAAGGTAATGTCTAAGGCTTTGGAAAGGAAAAAAGATACGTTTGGCACATTATTTATGAAAATAAAGGAAAATAGGAGAAAAGGGTAATAGGTTGCACATGAGTAAGAAAATGAAGGAAAATAATGGAAAATTGAAGAAATTAGAAGCCCCATCAATAAAAAGACCTCAGGGAATCAGTTGGTAGCATTTTGTTAGTTCAATTTTAGAATTAGTCTTAGAGAGGAGAAAGCACCAAGAGGAAAAATAAATAAAGAAGGGAAAGGAAAAACAAGGAAAGGAAAGGAAAATCAAAGAAGGACAAGGAAAGCAAAGGAAGGCAAGGATCAAGCAGCTTCAACGGGAATACTTGCAGGTAACAGGTTGCATGTATGATTTCCTAGTTGGTTTTGACATACATGGTATGTGCATGTTGTATTTGGTTATTTTGTTGTCATTGGCATGGATTTTTTCAGGTTTAGACAGTGGATTTTAGCCTAACCTTGCCATTTTCGGGTAGCCATGGTGTGATGGGATTATTATCGGTTTTGATTTTTGGATTGCTGGATGCTTTCAGAATCCAGGGTGAGGTGGTCTTAAGAAATTTCCCAAAGGCCTAGGAATCCCTTGATCAATAATGGTGGGATACATGGTAATTCCTGAGGGTGGAGACAGGAAAATTCCTCAAGGATGGTGAAGGAATTCTGAGGCATCCAAGCTCGGTTTGGTTTTGTGATCTCGACATCAGTATAGGTGTGATCACGGTATGGAGAGGGTGGAGACGGTTTAACCTTTGGATTCCCTTACTTGTGTTTGGATTGGTTTGTCCCATGAGATTCCCCATTCATGCATCGAATATGGCATGAGCGTGATTGGTTGAAGAGAGATTTGGCTCAACCAATCTATGGTCAGGTCGAACATGGAAGTCATAAACTTGCTCAGTATTTGCCTATGTTTAAAAAAACTTAAGTTTCTATTACTTTGGATGAGGAAATATACTGTTTATTATGTGGCCTTAATGGTTGTTCTTTTATTGTTATTTATCTGGTTATAAGCATGGTTTTATGATAGCTCTTAGTCTTGGCTCTTTTAATGGTTTCACTCATAACTAAATATACAATTAATGCAGGACCTAATTGGTGTTATGACAGCTAAAGTGAGAATACATGGACCCTTCTCGTTAAAATTCATTTAATTTTTCAGTCCCTCATGTTCAGACTTGCATTCATGACATGTAGGTTGCATATCCACCAAGTGTTTGACATAATTTCAGTCCCGTTTGGGGATGTTAAGGTCAAGTCCTGGTTTTATTTTTTGGTTTACAAGAATTATTTCTATTTTATTTACCTTCTCTCAAAGTTTCATTGAGTTCTAGGTAGATACCTAAGTCCTGGCCCTGAAAAAGTGGCACAAAATTTGGAATTGCAGGCACAGAACTAAGCATAAAACTCCATAGCTACATGGATTGAGGCTTATGACTACGATAGGAACCCATAGTCACATGTAGGCCTTGGGAAGGGAGCGAATGGGGCTCTAGGTTAGGGAAAAAGCGAGTTGTCTCAAGGGTTGGAGACCTGGAGGGGTTGGGTTACTCCTAGAGGGCTAGTAAGGTCTTAAGTTGTCAGGCCCATTTCCTTAAGGTCACCTAGGAGGTTGAGTCTTGTCATAGTGACCCTCAGCTCATGCTTACCCAAGGCAAGTTGGTGGAAGTGGGTAAAAGTGGGAGGAGGTGTTATAGGGTGGTATTAGAGCGGTTTGCGCTCTCTTTGGGTCATATCTCATACCACAGGGTGGTATCAAAGCGTGGTTTCACTCTCTTTGGGTAAGTATGATTTTGTCAAGTTTATGGTTGTCATGCATGGCATCATGGTATACAGTTGGTATGGTCATGCATGATTTTGTTATGATGTTATGTCATTATATGGATATGTTATAATTATACATGTACATGCCAACGTAGATTGATCTTGTAGATGACATAAGCCTTCCCTGAACATCACTAAGGTATGGATTTGATTTTGGTATCTATTTGGTTTATCTAACATGGTATACTTGTAGGAAGAAGAGAACCCAAGATTACAATCAAAATGGTAGAATACAGTTCCCACGACTCTCCCTACATATCATTTGGGCAACAAGGAGAAGAGCATTCTCCTGGTATAGCAGATACATTGAGGAGGTTGAGGGTAGAGATCAAAAGTTGAAAATCAGACAATGAAAAGTTGGTTGAGGCTCGTGAAAGACTTGAAATGGATCAGAAGAAGTAGGAAGAGGTTAATGCAACAATTCCTTAGAGCTTGTGTTGGCGAGAAAATAGGTCTTGCAGAGAAGACCCGGGTTCAGGATTAAGGGCCAACAAGGTTTCCCACCGTAGTCTAGTTTCACGCCAGCATTTGCACTCTGCTCCGAAGGGCAGACAGTCTCACTTGAGGTGTTTCATGACCTTAATGTGATAGGGAGTAGGTCGGTATCATCCCGACAACATCCATACAGTTGAATCAAATCTAAAATAAAGTCTTAAACAACCATAACACAACATTCCATAACATATACCTTTAAGGAAAACATTCAGACATACAGTAAATAAAATTTTAAAAGATGCTTGCAAAACCACTCATTCAAACCCATAACATATACTCGGAACAACACTCCTGAATATATTAATCATCAGCCGTCAGTGGCGAACTATAACAAGGCTTGGCTACCTGAGCATAAATAGAGAATAATACAATACGTCCTATTGGATAGAGAGAAAATGCAGAAACAAAGAGGAATGTAGAACAGTGCAACGCAGATAGAGCTCTCCTGCGACTCCCTGTTTCCTATTCCCGTCTGCGCCAACCTTCCTATCCACTGGCTGGTTGCCTATTTGTTCTTCTGCCAGTGTGACTGATAGTTCCTCCTTCCTTCTCGCTCGGCTGTCTTCTGTTTCTTTTAGTTCATTGGGAGTTCACTGCTCGTTTCCTTCCGCACTCCTCCACCATCTATGCTTGCTCCCGCGATAGCCGCGACACTTATCCTTTGCTCCTTCTCAACCTTGACACCTTTCTTCCTACCGAGGTTGCGTTCTGCCACATACTTGCCGCAACTCAAAATTTGTTGAATTTCAAAACAAGGGCCCCGAAGGCCCCGAACACATCCTATTGACTCGCCCCGAGTCAATTTTCCTACATTGTCTCTACCTCCATGGGTCCACTCGACCCTGTGCCCTGTTCTGGCTGTGCGCTTCATCTTGGTTGTCCAAACAAGGGCCCAAAATCTGGGACCTTGGTTAGAACTGAATATTTGAGCTCTTGGAAGGTTGCCATGGCCTGCTGCCACCCATGCATTAACTCTTCAGTCTCAACCGTGATTTTTGTGGCAACTTCCTCCCCTGCATTCGGTCGTAAGGAACCAAACACTGTGCTGATCTGAGTGTCGGCCTCAGAGGCCAATTGCTACATTGTTTGTGCGTTGAGTTTTACGGGCTACCGAAGCTCCCTAATGGCTTGCCTGGCCGTCGTTGAAGTCTCCTCTATTTTTTGTATTTGGACCTCTAACACATCTACCTGGGCGTAGAGTTGGTCCAGTCTTAGTTGGGTCCATTGCTTCCTGGATTTCCTTGGAGATCTGTTGTAGATGTGACGAGATCGACTGTGCCTTCATGGTAAGGGTTGATGAGCATTCTTACAGACCCTTCAGTAGGTCGTATGATTCTATGGCTGTAGTACTAAAAAATTCCTGCATCTTCATTACTTCGCCCTGTCTCTCTGATATTTGTGCCGAGTACACAACCGCTGGGTCAGGCAATGCAGGTCGGGTTGCCAATGCCGCTTTGAGTTCCACATTTTCCTGGTGAATATTTGAATATGCCACCCTGCGTGGATAGCCTGCCCGACCACATCAGTCTCCTCCATTTCTTCTGGTATTTAACTGCTGCTGGCCATTATTGTAGGCCACACTTCTCTGAAAGCCCTGGTCACTGTTTCCAGTTGTCCCTGTAGCTGCTCCTTTTCCATCATCAGCTGTTTAGTAAGCGTGCTTATATGTTGTTGTTGCTGTTCGCATTGCCGCTGGAGCTCCGAGTGGAACCTCTAGGCCTATTGTGTTGCTCTCTGAATGAAATGGTACAACTAAGCTGTCCCCCATGTCTCCATGCTTTCGGCACATGAGGTACCCTGATCTGGCATTCACACCCGAAGTGGTTGTCTGCTGGCAACCGATTTCGTTGATTGGTCCTGAAGTGACTGTGGCGGTGTTTGCTGTGGTACCCAGTCACTAGAGTTCGCCATATTTAGGCTTGGTTGCCCTTATTTCCCTGTTGGATTGGGTGGTTGGAGCGGAGTATGCTCGGGGAGTGGCCCAGCTGTGCCTTCAATTGACTGCTCTAATTGATTGATGAGGTTGGTAAAAGAAGTTTGCGGGACCACGATTAGGGTAACTAAGGGTACCACTTATGTACCTGAGTTAACCTCCATCCCGTGGTCCCCATTGGTTAGTCTTCTGATGACTGGATCAGACATGATGGCGGATGAAGTGGATAGTGCAGAGCTGTGGGGTTCTCGGGAGATGGATGAGGTGGTGGGTGGTAGTTGATCTGGGTGGGGTGGCGATATGCAGATGTTCAGAAAATCAAAGGGGTTTATGGGGCTGTGAGGTGGCAACCCTCTTGCTTCTTTGGGCTCAACTATCTGCTCCTCCCGGATTGGTACCCCTACGCTTAATTGCTGAGGTGGATCCTCTCCCGTGAGGTCGACCACCGGGCTTGATTATGCAACCTCGGCCCTTTTGGCCTTTGGTGCTGCTGCTAGTTTCGTATCTTTACTTTTTCCCACCAGTTTTGTGGTTGCTGGGGGTGGTGAACTGAACAAGACATTGGGGATTGGTGCAAAGAGGCAGGTTGCACTGGGAGATGGGTTATACTGGGATATTTGGAATTATGGAAAAGTTGGGAATGGAGTAGCATTGCTTGCTAGTACCTGAAATACTTCATTAAAGCTTCTTACCTTAGTGTTCAGCTGCTGAATGATCGGGAAGAGCTACCGGTTTGACATCCTGTTCGCTGCTTCCTCTGACGTTTCTCCTGGAAACCAGTGTGGTAGCATTTCGTCAAAGAAGTACGTGTACACTAAATCTTTGATCTCCGTCGCCACTCCTGGCCATGAACAAACCTCTGTGTGGAAAGATGCTTCATCAATTTGGAACTTAAGTGGCCTCATCTGGAACGTTGTTCTGGTACACATGTAGGCCTGAGAAAAGTATGTTTGTGCGTGACTCCAAACTAGACCTGCTCATTATATCCATTTAGTAAATTTCTTGGGATTCTCTGTTGACTCAATACAACGTCAACCATTTGGCCGTACTAGACCCTAAAGGCTTCTGCATTTACTTCCTTGGTTCTAGGGTCTCCAAACACCTTCCATGGTACAAACTTCATCGCCACCGGCTGGTCTTCTGCTATCTCCACTGGTATCCTGATGCTGGGGAAATTCCATTTCCACATGGCCAGCGCCATGATCAAATACCCATAGATAAACTCGGTTGATCTCTTATAGTTGTCCTCGCAGGCCTCGAACAATTTCTTCATTAGGAAGGAGCAGAAATTTAGCCTTGTCCCTTGGACACAGTGCTCCGCAACTGAAATTGTGTCTAATTTGCATTCCCCTTTTGTATAATGCCTCATCGTCTTGCTAGCAATGAGATAGCAAGAAAACCTAATCTACAACCTGTTAATTAACTCAATATTTGCTCCCTTTCCTCCTCTTCGAGTGCCATACTTGGTGTAGTAGTCTGTGTCTCCTGACTTCTTCGCCCTCTTAGATATGGTTTGGAACGCTGAAGATACGTCCCTTCCTTCCTGCAACAATCCTGTCAACCTATGAATGTGTTCGGTATGAATTGGGATTTCCTTTCCCAGCCACAGAGAGTCGTTCTGAATCCTGCTTAATAGAAATTTCGTGCACTGCATCGCAGCGCCTGTAATCCCAAACACTGGTAAGTTTCTTAAATTCATTATCATGGACTGTTGGATACCCCTGAACTCAGGCAGGACTCTTGCTGCTTCCCGTCTTGCTTCTGTTGTATAATTCTCAATGTACACCTGCCTTTTTACGTAGGAAACTCAAAGGAATCCATGAGGTCTGCGTCGATTAAGGTCTCACTACCATATTTTCCCAAGAGGGACTCCATTTTTTGAATTCTGCTATCCAGCTCCTGTTCCACGACCGCTGTGCTTCCTCTTGTCATTTTAGCTCGTCGCTGGTATACCTGCAGAATAGTTCTCTGTCTTTTTTCTTGAATTTCTTCTTCCGGACGCCTTCTCTGCTCTGGTTCTAGTTCAACTTCCCTTTCTCTTTTGGAGGTTTCTAAATCTAACTCATATTTTTCTGGCATTCTCGCACTTCTCTGCATGTAGGTTATGTAAGTAACCGACACAGATGAGGTTGATGAGACCCCATAACTAATTGATTTTTCCTTGGCTTCCCCCACGGCTACAATCGTGCAATTAGTTAGCTGCTGAGGTGGGTTCTGAAATTGCTAACTGTGGTCTTGGGATTTGGGCAGACGCGACGGCTGGTGGTTATGTCTAGTTATGGAAAATTTATTACAGTATGGATGATGCTAATTATGGCAATTATTTCCAAATCTTGGTGATCCTATGGACTGACACTGGTACTATGCTTAATGATGATGGGCTGATGTTCGACACGCTTTCCTATGTAACGTGGATGACACGCTGGAAACTACCCCTCCCCGACCACTATTGGTTGTGTTGCGGTCTCTGCAACTCAACTGAAATTTATTTTATAATGGTGAATCTTCTCTATGCTCATCTCAGATGCGAGAGAGTTATTGACTCTAATCTACCCTATTGACTCCTCTCGGTTGCGAGAGTTATTGTAATTGAAATTTTAAACTTACTCATGGTAGGGCTTCATGCATGCGCCGTTGACCCATCCTTATAGAATTTGGCCGTTCAACTGTGACAATCGAACTGCTCCTGACTGTTTGATTTCTATGACGTGAAATGGTCCCAGCCAATGCATCTGCAGTTTTCCTGGGAATTTCTGGAATTTACTGTCATTAAGTAGAACTTTTTCCTCGACCTGAAAAGTCTTATGCTTAATATGTTGGTCGTGCCAAGATTTCTGCCTCTCTTTTTCTATCGTTTGGTGAAACTTCGTAAGAAATCGTCCTTCTTCAAGTTCTTGTAGCTCCTCCAATCGCTCTTTTAAGGATTCCTCTTCAGATAACTGTAGATTTGTTCAATTAGAAGGCTTGGTACAATGAATTTTGCTGGGACTACTGCTTCTCTTCCATAAACCAGCTGAAATGGCGTTTGGTTGTTTAGTCGTTTTACCGTTGTTCAGTATGCCCACAGTGTTGCTGGAATCCGTTCATCCCAGTCATCACGCTGCGCGTTGCATATCTTTGTCAGTCCCTTCTCTAGTATCTTGTTGAATGCTTCCACTGTGCCATTTTCTTGCGGATGATATGGACTGCTTTTATGATGTTGTATCGTGAAGCTCTCTAGGAGGGACTTAATGGTGTCATTGATGAAATGTGTACCCTGGTCGCTGGTCAAGATTTTAGGGCATCCAAATCGGCTGATTATATTTTCAAATATGAACCTAGCAGCAGTTTCTGCCATGTAGTTCTTCACCGACGTAGCTTCTGCCCAACGCGTTAGGTAGTATGTCGCCGTGATTATGTACCTTGCCTTTGAGTACCTTGCAGCTGGTGTAATTGGTCCTACAAAATCGACTGCCCACTTTTCGAATGGCTGCAGTACCTTTATTGGATGAAGCAAAAGCTCATCCCTGTGAGATGGTCGTCCTGTTCACTGAAAAATGTCACATTTCTGCACAAATGATTTGCCTTCCTTGTGTATTTTTGGCCACCATAAGCCTGCTTGTAGTACCTTGCGTGCTGTTGGTTTAGCTCCCACATGCCCTCCCGCAACACCACTGTGGCTTTCCCATAGTATAGCTTCCCTTTCATGGTCCAGGACGCATCTTCGAAGTACGTGGTCTAGCCCCATCTTGTATAGGTGCCCCACTATCAGCTGATACTCCGCTGCTCCAACTACCAGGTGCCTCTTCTATGTCGTAGTGTACTCCTGCAGACACTGCCCAGTGGTGAGATAGGCTGCTATCTCATTCAGGTAGTCTGGGATGGCTTCTACTCTAAAAATATCAGCATCTGGCAACTGATCATCTAGAGATCCTTCATTATCTCCATTTTATATTCGGGATAGGTGGTCAGGCCCTATGTTGAGTCTTCCATGCTTTATAATTACTTCAAAGGTGAAATCATAGAAAAGTAGAAGCCATATACAGATTCTGCCTTCTAAGACTGGCTTGTTGACTAAGTATTTCAAGGTTGAGTGGTCTGTGAAAAATTTGAACTTACGTCCCAATAGGTAGTGGCGGAATTTCTGAAGAGAGTACACCATTTCTAATGCCTCCCGCTCTATTGTCGTATAGTTCCGTTCAGCTGTTGACAAATTACGACTGTAAAAATATACCAGATGATCGACAGAAGTGTCTCCAAGTTGAGCCAAGACCGCTTCGAGCGCAATACCAGATGCATCAATGTGTACATGGAACTGCCTGTCCCAGTCTGGGTGGACTAGTATTAGCGCACTCGCCAACTTCTCCTTTAGGGTGTCCAGGGCCATTTTGTAGTTGTCCGTCCACTGGAACTGTTCTGATTTCTTCAATATTTTTTCTAAGGGCGCTGTTATTTTGGCGTAGTTGCGAATGAAATGTTGGTAGTAACCAGTGTGGCCCAACAGTGACCTTAGTTGTTTTACCATTTCCAGCGCCTCCATACTGAAAATTACTGCTACCTTGGCCGGGTCTACACAGACACCCTGATTACATACCACATGCACTAGCAGTGTTCCAAATAGAACGTCAAATATACACTTCTTTAGGTTCAACGAGATCTGCAGTTGTCGACAACTATCAAACATTACTCTCAACCGGCTCACATGATCCTTTAGTATGCTATACACAGTCCAGTCGTCCATATAGACTTCTAAAAACTTGTGGATGTATTCTAAGAATGCAGCTATCACAATGCGAGAGAAGACTGCAGGTGCATTCTTCAGTCCGAATGGCATCGCATTGTATGCGAAAGAGCCCCATTCGGTGGTGAATGTTGTCTTTCTCTTATCTTCCTCTGCTATTCTTACCTGATGGTAACCTAAGAAGCCATCGGTGAATGAGTATGCCTCGTTCCTCGCAACTTTATCGAGGACTTCGTCACTGAATGGAGTAGGGAATGGATCATGGATACAAGCATTGTTTAAACTTCTGTAATATACATAGACTCGTATCTCTGATTTTTCCTTTCTACTCTGTATAACGATGGGACTTACCCATTCTTCTTCCTCTACTTGGAATATTAATTTGGCTTTCAACATTTTGTCGATCTCAGCTTTCACCTTTTCCTTTACCCTTGGGTTCAGACGATATGGTCTATGTTTGACAGGCCTTGCATCGGGCTTTAGTTTTATCCACATTTCCCCCATATCTCCTTTTATTCCCTTTAGATCCGCTACGGATGAAGGAAACAAGTCCTCGTATTCCTTGAGTAGACTGAATATTTCCTTAGTTTTTTGTTCGTCCCAGTCATCTCCAATTGTTTCCAGTTTAGGTTGTCTTCTGTTCCAATATTTACTTTCTTAGTTCTGAGAGGTAACAAGTGGATACGTTCTATCGTTGGCTCTTATTTGATGTCTCTCTCCCCTTCTGTTTCTTCAAAGTACAGGTGCCTGAGATCCTCCAGATTGTCATCGTCCATCTCACTATTAATTTTTTGACATGCCACCTTTTGTTGGATACCCTGGTATTGAACCGACTGCCCGTCCGTCTGTTGGAAATCTGGGAAGAACAATATCTTCATGATGGCCCGCAACGCCTGTGTAATCGGATCTTCCTTTCCTTCAAACAAGAAACACTGTGTGAATTTGTCCGCAACTTCCCGCCATTTGTGGGTCCCTCTTCTTTTCTCTTCCATCAAGTACCAGGCCTTTGGAATTAAATCCAGGGAGTGGATAAACTGATGGACCCACATTTCTTCGGGATATCCATCAGTTCTCCATTGGGCTTCACATTCCTTCAAATGGTCTCTGGGTCTGAGTCCCCTTGGTACTGGTCCTTACTTCTGGGTTCCTCCTCCTCTTTAAATCTGGCTTTCAGTGCTGCTGCCACTTTGTCCCATCGCGTCAAGGAGTTGCGATGGTTTCTCCACCATCTTGAGGATGTAGATTATAATTCCATGTCCATCAATGGTACTCTGTGACTTTCTGGTACCGTAGTTTCTATCTTGCCTATGAAAAAATTTACAACATTCATATTTGATAAAATTGGGTATTCCTGAATCTCTACCCCGATCCAATTGACTCTTGCAATATTGGCACATCTCCTTGTCTTTGTTTCATAGACTCCTTGTTGCCAATCGTCCCAAGCTATTTCTGATCCTAACTTTGAGCTTTGGATGCTTCTCCACCTCACAGAGCCTTCTGTCGTTGGGTTGACGTAATCTTCCCTTCTTCCTGCGGTCATTTGGTAGAGATGGTCCAGGAGCTGAGCATCTTCCCTGTTATCTACAGTCTCTGTATATCTCGGTCCTTGGTAGGGGTTGAGTGGCTGAGTGACTCTGATTTCCCCGTCCTCGAAGATAATCAGTTATTTTTTGAAATCAATTACTGCCTAATTTTCAAAGGCCCCAATCAATTCCCAACATTGCAGGGTACAGATCCTTATCCCCCATGATGTCGATGACTTCAAAGTCTGTAAATTTCTTTACTCCTACAATGTTAAATTCAACCTTCTCCATTCAGTCGATGGGAACGATTCAATACTGATTTTCCATTCGAGGTTTAATTGGAGAGTATGTAAATCTTGGTTTCCCAAATGCCTCCCAAAATTTCCTTGGTAGGATGTTGACATCCGATCCAAAATCAAGCATGGTATCTTTAATCTAAAACCCCACAACTTTCTTGTTCACTCATAATTCCTTTCCCGTCCTTCGTTTGTTTCTCTTTATTCTTTGTACATACTTCTGGTCCACTTTTGCTGATTATTTTGCTCCGGTGTTCTTCTTCAACACTCCTTCCAGGTTTTGCTTTAGTCGTTCTAGCATTGGTGTATTGTTAACAATCTTCAGGAATAGGTGGAACCACTCCTGGATCAAGGCTTTAGAAGTATTCTGCATTTCATTGTCTTCCTGAGTGTTCTGTAACTCGATTCCTTTGTTCCCCCCCAATTGGGCAAATGTTTCTACTGCTTCCTAGAAAAATTGTTTCTGTCGTTCTGGTTTGATCAAGAGCTTTGAGGATGTTGGCCTGATCAATTTCATTGGGTCCATAGCACGTGCATCCTCCCCCGTTATTTTGCCACCTTTTGTCACTATGGCCATGTTTTTCATTTTTTGAGTTCCCATTAGCCTGGGTTCTACATTTACTAGATTTGCCACCCTCTGTCTAACTCTTTCCTCCCATATTTTGATGAGCTCTAGGAAATCTTCTGTTGCGTGTGTGTTAACCCAGCACTGTGAACACTAGGGTCTTCTAGGGAGTGGGAATTATCTAGCTACATGTCCTTCCTGGTTGCAGTTATAGCATCTTACTGGGCCTCTACCTTCTGCTTGGCCTCCTCTCATGCCTCCTCCTCTTCCTCGAGGAGCTTTGTTTACTCTGTATGACGGCCGGTCCAACCGCTCTGCTAGTGCGTCCAGTGCTCGGCATTTCTCTGTGCTGTGGGTGGTTGAGGCACATAATTCACAGTATATATTATTTGGAACATTGGAATATTTTTGTAATATTGGACACAGATGAGGTTGATGGCCCATACTTTTGCATATTTCACAATACTCATTGGTGGCTGGACTTTGTTGTGTAGGGAACCCTGTGTATTGCTGTTGCAGTGGGTATATCCCTTGTGTGTTTATTTGCGCGACCCCTCCTAGTGGTGGAGCCCCTTATGCCCTTGCGGCCGATTTCACCACATTTTGGCCCCGCAACCGAGGACATTCCGTTGCCACATGTCCCTCCACGAGACAATGCTTGCACCATACATTCGGTCTCGTCGGTCGCATGGGTTGCATTTCCTTGAGTTTTTCTGTCAGACTGGATATTTGATGCTGCAGGCCCATTATTGAGGGATCTTGTACCGTTGCGCCTCCCTTGAACTCTTTTAGTTAACCCACCATGGCTTCTATCTTCATTTCCTGCTCTAGCGCGTCCTGCAATGTGTCGATCCTTTGTTGAGTTAATGGAGTTCGGGTCAAAGGTATTAGAGATTTAATGAACCAGTCTCTCTGGTGGTTGGGATCAATTGGATAGTTGAGTTTTCCGATTGCATCCCTGAATCTCCGCATCAAGTCCCAAGCAGTTTATCCTTCTCGCTGCTTGATTTCCCACATATCTGACAAGCCATGTTGGTCTGTCTGAGGGAGTTTAAATTCCTTAATGAAATCCCTCTTTACATCTGCCATCGATGGATTCGGGTGAGCTTCCAACCATTTCATAAACCATCGTAGGGCTCTCTCCCTCAGTGTAGTATGAAATTCTATCAATTTCCCAACATCTGGTGTTTGTCGTGCTCTCCATATGGCCTCGCAGAGGTACCAGTGATGTTCAACATTGTCGTTCCCTTTCCCAGAGAATTTTGGGTACCAAGTGAGTGATCCCGCCATGTTCACTTGAATAGGTGTTACTAAAATGAAGTCGTTGGATCCTGGTTGTGAGATGGCACCACTAGAAATCCTACTACTAGTTTGTGTTCCAGTTGGAGACTGAATACTGTGCAATCTACTTAATTCACGTAACTTAACAAAAATTTCACTTATGGGCTTGTAGAGCACCAGGGGAAGGTTGGGACTAGAACTACTTGAACTGTGGGGACTAGGAATACCTTGAGATATGGACGCTGGCCTTTCTTGAAATAGTTGCTCCATTACAACGTGCATCTCCACATCGGACACCTCCTATGAGCGCGCGTCTATACCTTCTCCGTCAGACTTCTTTCCTTCGTCCATTTGGGTTGGACTCCTATACACCTGCCACACTTATTTCATTGCCCCTCCTATATCATGGGGACCCACCGGACCTTTCATTTCCTTTGTCATCTGAGGCTCCTCCTCTTTTTCTTTCGACCGGTTTCCTGTCTTTTCAACTTCTTCATCACCCTCTCTCGCCACCTTTTTGCAATCTGTGCCCTCCTATGTGCTCATTGCTCCCTGAGCCCGTTGGTAGTCTCGACATCCATACTCCTACTCCCCCTTCTCATGGTTCTTGTAACATCTCTCCCTTAGTCCCTTCCCCCGACACTGGAGGGTTTACGCTTCCATCTCTGCTTTCTGGAATCCCATCAGTCCTTTGTCTACCATCAATGCCTTGATCCACAACGGAATCTCCTTTAGCATCTTCCCCCTTAATCCAAATCTGAAGGTTTCTTCTGCTCTTGAGAAATACTGGTAGCAGACGGCTGTAAACTCTACTATATATCCGTCCAAGGCAGATTCCACCCAAAAATCTACAGCTCGGGTTAAGTCGGTGTTTAACCAGTGAATGGCCACCAGATCCTCGTGCGCCCACTTGCGATTGATCTTCTGCGAATTTTCCTTGATGGTCTTGGTCTGAAGCCTCTGCAACCAGTTGTAGAGTTCTTCTAGGAACTTTCCCCAAAATATTTCGTAGGTATCACTAGCAGAGTCAGAGAATAGAACCAGGTTTTTAATCATTTTCTCTTTCTGTCGTCTCAGCTCAACCTGCTGAGCTATGAACTGATCTAGTTGGTTATCCCACCAGCTTCGTATTTCTCTTTCGAAGATCTAAGATACCATGATCTAGCTCCCAAATGTATTTTCGGGTCCCGGCAACGGAACCATTTGTTGGTGAGAAAATAGGTCTCGCAGAGAAGACCCGGGTTCAGGTTTAAGGGCCAACAAGGTTTTCCGCCGTAGTATAGTTTCATGCTAGCATTTCCACTCTGCTCCGAAGGGAAAAGAGTCTCACTCGAGGCGTGCCACGACCTTAATGTGATAGGGAGTAGGTCGGTATTATCCTGACAACATCCATACAGTTGAATCAAAGCTAAACTCAAGTTGTAAACAACCATAACACAACATTCCATAACATATACCTTTCAAGAAAACATTCAGACTTACAGTAAATAAAATTTTAAAAGGTGCTTGCAAAACCACTCATTCAAAACCATAACATATACTCAGAACAACACTCCTGAATATATTAATCATCAGCCGTCAGTGGTGAACTATTACAAGGCTCAGCTGCCTGAGCATAAACAGAGCAGAATACAATACATCTTATTGGATAGAGAGAAAATTCAGAAACATAGAGGAATGTAGAATAGTGCAACACAAACAGAGCTCTCTTGTGGCTCCCTGTTGCCTATTCTCGTCTATGCCAACCTTCCTATCCACTGGTTGGCTGCCTATTTGTTCTTCTGCCAGCACGACTGACAGTTCCTCCTTCCTTCTCACTCGACTGTCTTCTGTTTCTTTCAGTTCATTGGGAGTTCACTGCTCGTTTCCTTCTGTGCTCCTCTGCCATCTATGTTTGCTCCCATGACACCTATCCTTTGCTCCTTCGCAACCTTGACACCTTTCTGCCTACCAAGGTTGCGTTTCGCCACGTACTCGCCACAACTCAAAAAATGTTGAATTTCAAAACAAGGGCCCCAACAGGCCCCGACCACATCCTATTGACTCGCCCCGAGTCAATTTTCTTGTGTTGTCTCTACCTCCATGGGTTCGCTCAGCCCTGCACCCTGTTCTAGCTGCGTGCTTCCTCCTGGTTGTCCAAACAAGGGCCCCAACTCTGGGACCTTGGTTAGAGCTGAAGATTTGAGCTCTTGGAAGGTTTCCATGGCCTGCTACCACCCTTGCATTAACTCTTCAGTCTCAACCGTGATTTTTGTGGCAATTTCCTCCCCTGCATTCGACAGTAAGGCACCGAACACTGTGTTGATCTGAGTGTCGAACTTAGAGGCCAATTGCTGCATTGTTTATGCGTTGAGTTTTATGGGCTGCCGAAGCTCCTGAATGGCCTGCCTGGCTGCCATTGAAGTCTCCTCTATTTGTTGTAGTTGGCCCTTTAACACATCTACCTGGGCGTAGATTTGGTCTAGTCTTAGTTGGGTCCATTACTTCCTGGATTTCCTTGGATATCTATTGTAGTTGTGACGAGATCGGCTGTGCCTTCATGGTAAGGGCCATTGAACATTCTTGCATACCCTTAAGTAGGTCGTATTCTTCTCTGGCTATAGTACTCAGAACTTCCTACATCTTCGTTACTTCGCCCTGTCTCACTGATATTTGTGCCGAGTACACAACCGTTGGGTCGGGCAATGTGGGTTGGGCTACCAATGCCGCTTTGAGTTCAACATTTTCCTGGTGAATATTTGAATACGCCACCCTGAGGTGGATCGCCCGCCCGACCACATCAGTCTCCTCCATTTCTTCTGTTATTTGACTATTGTTGGTCGTTACTGTAGGCCACACTTATCTGAAAACCCTGGTCACTATTTCCAGTTGTCCCTGTAGCTGCTCCTTTTCCATCGTCAGCTGTTCAGTAAGCGCGCTTATCTATTGCTGCTGCTGTTCGCATTGCTGCTGGAGCTCCGAGTGGAGCCTCTCGGCCTGTTGTGCTGCTCTCTGAATGAAATGGTATAGCTGAGCTGTCCCCCATGTCTCCATGCTTTCGGCACATGAGGTACCCTGATCTGGCATTTGCACCTAGAGTGGTTGTCTGTTGGAAACCGATTTCGCTGATTGGTCCTGAGGTGACTGTGGTAGTGTTTGCTGTGGTACCCGGTCACTGGAGTCTACCATATTTAGGCTTGGTTTCCCTTCTTTCCCTGCTGGATTGGGTGGTTGGATCGGAGTCAACCATTTGGTCGTACGAGACCCTAAAGGCTTCTGCATTTACTTCCTTGGTGCTAGGGTCTCCAAACACCTTCCATGGTACAAACTTCATCACCACCGGCTGGTATTCTGCTATCTCCACTGGTATCCTGATGCTGGGGAAAGTCCATTTCCACATGGCCAGCGCCATGATCAAATACTCATAGATAAACCCGGTTGCTCTCTTATAGTTGTCCTCACAGGCCTCAAACAATTCCTTCAACAGGAAGGATCACCAATTCAGCCTTGTCCCTTGGACACAATGCTCCGCAAACGAAATTGTGTCTAATGTGCATTCCCCTTTTTTATAATGCCTCATTGTCTTGCTAGCAATGAGATAGCAAGAAAACTTGATCTCTAGCCTGTTAATTAACTCAATATTTTCTCCCTTTCCTCCTCTTCAAGTGCCATACTTGGCGTAGTAGTCTATGTCTCCTGACTTCTTTTCCCTCTTAGATATGTTTTGGAATGCTAAAGATACGTCCCTTCCTTCCTGTGACAGTCCTGTCAACCTATGAATGTATTCAGTATGAATTGAGATTTCCTTTCCCAGCCACAAAGAGCCGTTCTGAATCCTGCTTAATAGAAATTTTTTACACTGCATCACAACGCCTATAATCCCAAACACTGGAAAGTTTCTTAAATTCATTATCGTGGACTGCTGGATACCCCTAAACTCAGGTAGGACTCTTGCTGCTGCCCGTCCTGCTTCTGTTGTATAATTCTCAATGTATACATGCCTTTTTAGCACAGGAAACTCAAAGGAATCCATGAGGTCTGCATCGATTAAGGTCACACTATCATATTTTCCCACGAGGGACTCCATTTTCTGAATTCTGCTGTCCAGCTCCTGTTCCACAACCACTGGGATTACTCTTGTCATTTTAGCTCGTTGCTGTTATACCTGCAGAACAGTTCTTTGTCTTTTCCTTTGAATTTCTTCTTCCGGACGCCTTCTCTGCTCTGGTTCTGGTTCAACTTCCCTTGATCTTTTGGAGGTTTCTAACTCTAACTCGGATTTTTCCGTCATTCTCGCACTTCTCTGCATGCAGGTTATGTAAGTAACCGACACGGATGAGGTTGATGAGACCCGATAACTAATTAATTTTTCCCTGGCCTCCCATTATGCATACACTAGTTATTTGAGCACCAAAGATATTATCAAGCCTTGGGTAAAAGGTCCATTTAAGTTATGTCGGACACCCAACAACACATACAAGAATAAATATCTTAGAAAGGTGTTTTAGTACCTGATTGTGTTATGTTGCTGGATCTATGGTCAAAAGAGTAATGAAACCTTTCTTGAAGGTTGGGTTTGTATTCTGCATGATATTGTCAATGAGGGAAAGATATTCAAATAGTCGTAGTTGTTGGCTCAACAATTGTTCATTAATGTGATTAATTAAAAGAATCCTCCTAAGGGGAAACATGCTAATTTCTATATGTCTGCATAAATGTTGGATAGGATATGTGCTCGTAATTCTTTCCCCTGCATGAGGTGGACTTGGAAACAAAAATAACTTGTTGTTCATATTTATTGCAAGTTGCTTTCACATTTCAATTATAGAGGAGTCATGGAGAAGTTGGTTGATCACTTCCTCATAGTATTGTACAATATGATCTTTGAGGATGAGCCACCTTGCATGTCTCGTGAGGTTATGGATGCAATAGCAGGACTCGTTTATGGGTTTTCCTCGCTTGATGGCACTTACCTCAGGGAGTTCGGTTGTCATAAGTCATCACATCTGTTACTAAGGTATGCCACTAATAAATTTCTCATGCTGGAGATTGTTTATCATCTTGCCACAAGATTATCAATAGCCCTACAAAGGAAAAAGAAAGCACCTTGGCCCACTTTTCCTTTGCAGGTGGGATCCTACGAGATTGAGAATCTAAATATTGTAGAAAATGAAGGTAATGAGTTGGATAACTTTAGGTTCGGTCTTATGGAGCACCAAATGTACGATCCCAAAAGTGTTTCCAAGCATCATCATTCCAAGATATATTTTAATTGGACAAGCGAGACCTATTATAAACCAGAGGAGGAAAATATTGAAAACCATTATAATGCCTCCCAGCCCCGCGCACCAATAAGCCATGTAGGTCCATCACATGTGACTCCAAAATAGGAAGTCACTCTATAAGGAGGGCCATAAGAGAAGCACAACGAAGTAATCATAAATTAGAAAAGGAAGGCTGCACACAGTTCAACAGAAGAGAAAAGTCGCAAATACAAAGTAGATCCAACTATGTTGAAAGCGATTATGACAACAGAGAGAAAGAGAAAACATACGAGACAAGAGGAAAAGCAAATACATAAGGAAGAATAGTAAGAAATAACAAGAGGAAAGGTAGATGCAAGAAGAATAAAAGAAGATAAAAGAATAACAAGAAACAATGTTGAAGAAAGTCGAAGAAGAAGAGAAAAATATACTACTAGAAGAAGAAAGAAAACAACAACAACATAAAGAACTAGCTCAGGAGATTGAAAACTTGATAGTGATTCAAGACATGGAGGAAGAGTTGGAGCAATAAAATAAGGATGTTGATTTCATGCCTTGTACAAAATAAATCATCACTCAGTCTGTTGGGTTTGTGTTATATTATTTCCTCGACTAGAAGTAGGCGGGAAGCGAGGGGTAAGAGGGGGGCGGTAGCACCCCTTTGCTTGCATCAGCTGTAGCAGGGGGGTCATAAGGCGGGGGCGACAGCCCCCCCTGTCCAGGGGTTTGCAGGGCGTGGGTAGCCCCTTGCACGGGGTCCAGGGCAACACTCTAGGAAATTTTTTTTTTGGACCCTATTTTAGGTGGGCAGACCCGCCTATGGTTTTGTGCATGGGTTTGCACATGGTTTTGGGGCATGATGGTTTTTTTCCCCTGGAATTTTGTAGATCCGGTCAAGGGAACTACGATTATGTTCTAATCCAGGGTTAATGGATTGGGGTTTATGAATGTGTCAACATGTATATATATGTGTTGTAACACTAAAAGGAATATAATGAAAAATCAAACTGGTAGTCTCGATTTGGGATCCAGGGGAAAAAACTTTGTGTATATATTTTTTTATGTTTTATGCTCTCGCTATTGTTTATTTCCTATTTTTAAGAATTCATTTGTAGATAATTTATGTACAGGGTTAAAACCTACACAGTCTCCCCCTCCTCCTGCAGAAGGGCAAACTCCAAATGATGGAGAGGAAATTTCTCCTCTTGATGAAGTTCTATTCATGGATATTTGCAGCTTAAATTTCGATGAGCGTTAGAAGAAAATTTTGCAAGCAACAAAGAAGCACTTTCCGAATGACCTCACACACCCTACTTTCATCAAAGAGAAGGTGATCATAATGGACACCAGAAAGAATCCTGAAGTTATTGTCGTAGCCAAATTTTCCTTTGCAGGAGCTTCTATGTCAAAAACATAATATTTGATGGCCGAGAATAGACAAATGGCGAAGAATTTGGAATTTACAAGTCAACATGTTTAACAACTCCAGACATAGGTTCAGAAGACAACTCTCTCACAAGTGTACTTAGAAGAGATTCAGGTAGCTATACTTAGTAAAGTACTATATTGGGATAAACCATGAGGAACCTCTATGAGGAGTTTGTCACCATGCATAAAGCAGTTGTCCCCTTCCTTGACATCCAGAAGAAATCAAGGGAGAATGAAAAAGCTCTCAAAGTTGTGCACGTAGTTATCACTGTAGTGCATGAATGGGGAATGCAGTATAGAGGTGCACTGCTTGAGTTGGTTAATAAAATAAGACATCAAGTTGAGTGGGAGAGAGATGAAGTTTGGATGCTTATACAAAGCAACAAATAACTCAACACTTTCATATCCAACATCTTATCCTCTTACACATGGTTGTACAATAATGTAGATTCTATGGTGAAATCTCATAAAATCCCTTCAATTGCCACATTCTTAGAAGCAAAAGGAAGAAATCTGGTCAAACAGGAAGTCTCATAATACTTGGACCAGTTGAAATAGATTTCCACCAAAGAGGACCTGGAATTCAATAAACATACCGTACAAAATCATATTGGTGGCCCTACTAATATTAACACCATGTTGTTCTTATTGAAGAAGGAAACACAAATTGGATCCAAAACTGTATACCCAGATGCAATGGAGGCTAGAGTCCACTTTTAGCCTAATCCCATCGCAAATTTTAAGGATACCATCACATAATACAAAGCTTGGCATCCCTATGTGACTGAAGATTTGCAAGTTGAATCTATTGAGCTAGAGTTTCCTTGAACTCCAACTTGATATGCTATTTTGTCTTATTAGGCTCTACCCATTTTTTCCTCTTATGTGTGTTTGTAATATTGTATTTGAAATAAATTTGTAAGTGGAAGTCCAAGTGTCAATTGTGGAATATAAAAGGTCATTAGTTAGAAAAGGACAAAATAAGTCAAAGAGTCATGAGGGGAGTCCAAAGGTCACAAAGGGAGATGGATGGTCTTCTCATATGTTATAAATTCACCCTCATAACTCATGTAAAGGGCTTGGAATCAAAATCTTGGGAGCTTTGTTTGGAGCCATTGCTTCTCATTTTTAGCACAGAAGTATTATCTTTCTTTGGAGAAGCAAATGTTTGCTTCATGTTCCACTACTGGGCCAGTGTCTTGTCAATTGTAAATATATGTTTGGAACTTTCACTTTTAATAAAATCTCAGAGTATGAACCTCTTCATGCATATGTCATAGGTGTAGTAATACTATTATGTTGAAAATTGATAGCTATGGGGTGAATTTCCTTGAATATAATTTCATTTCTGACCTTTCTAAAACTATAAAGTCATGTCGATCTTTGCAACCATGACTTTACAAAAATAGTAAATCACCTTCCATCAATTCGTAATCATATATATATATATATATATATATATATATATATATATATATATGACTGAAAAATCACTTAAATGGTCCTTAATCAATCTCAATTGTTTAATTTCTAACTTAATCATCAATATTATATTATTACTATTATTCTCTTTAGGGTATTATTATATTATTATTAAAAGTAAATTCAAGTCTCTCAATCATGAGACTCACTCATGTCATATGTAACTCCCCTCAATTAATGCATATGTTCCTCTCTCTCTCTTAATGGTTTCATTCCTATCTCTCTTTAATACTCTTACACACCTCTTACACTCTCTTACACACTTTAATTACTAGTCATAAAAATATTCCTCTTACACCTCTTTAATGCATAATTTACACTTCTCTCCTAAATGTGTAAGTTGCACTCCTCTCCTTTATGGCATAAGTTACACTCCTATTTTGGCATATGTAGCTCCTCCTCAAATCATAGGAGTTACTCCCTCACGAATTTGACCTCGTTATTCTTATATATTTGTGCCTCTCAATCTCACTTGGCACACTTACTTGTGCTTATGAAAGGAGAATTTGAATTTGAGAAAGAGAGAGTTGGAGATTCTAGAGGAAGATTTAGAGAGAGAGAAAGAGAGTCTTGAAGAGAAAGATTTGATCTTGGAGAGCCAAAGTGATTCAATGTTTGCATCAGCCACTATTATCAGAGATATTCTTCCAATTTGGGTGAACTTATTCATTCTCTCATTGTACTTTGTATCTCCGCTGAACAATTGATTTCTAATACAAGAAGAATCTGGTTGGGCTTTCCCCTTGTGGTTTTTGCCTTGGTCATTGACCTGATTTCTCCGTGTCTCACTGAGTTCTTGGCCATCTAACATTGCGCATGTGGTTAACATGGTTTATGATCTATCTACAATTACTTAACTTATTTTTCAGTATAAAGAATTTATGGATTTAAGTGATTGTAACAACATATAACATCAGAATTTCAACATATTCTTATTATGTTTTTTATATGTGTTATTTCATTTATGTTAATGTGTATGAACTAATTCATTTGCTTTAGTATGCATCTTGTTTAATGTGTGTTGTTATGTTATTTCAATCATGGTTATCTTGTGAACCTATTTTAGAATTTATGAAGAAAGTTTAAATAGACTTTTATATTATTTTTTATTTTTTAAATAAAGAAAAAAATATATATTTGAGCAAATTTTGAGACAAAAATAAGCTAGAGATCAAAATTTAAGCACGATATTTTTTAGAATCAATAATAAATTTAGATCTCCTAGTCATTTTTCTATTTATGATTTTAAAAATTTCAAAGCAAACTTATCCAATTTTCCTTTCCGATCCTTCAGGTCGCAAGAAGAGCGCATACTCAACAATTTTTTATGTAATGGAAATCTAAAATTTGAAAAGAAATACAAGAATAATTTGATTTCAGACCTCAAATTGTAGCTTTTAACACTCTAATGTTTCTCTTTCTTCACAAATTTCCCTTCTCTTGTAAATCTTCCTACCAATGGTTAGTGAATGAGGTGGTTCTTATTGGTCTCAATTATGGGAGAGGTGCCTACAGGCCTTTGGTCGAGCTCTTCTTTCTTTTTGTTAGAGGGAAAGGGGGTAACTTCAAGGCCCGAAGGGTAACCTCATGGCCTGGAGTCTTAAGTAGTAAGTCCAGAAATGGTTTGAATATGGATCCAGAGAAGGTGAAAGCAATTTGAAAACTTACAAAGGTTAGCTAGTTGGTGGGCTATCGGTGAGAGATGAAAATGGGGAGTTGTTTCGTAAGTGTATGGAACATAAGGTCGACAAGCAAAAAGCGTAGAGGCAGAAAGGAAGAGCGAGAGAGTAGCTTAGGCAGAGCAGTTAGAATCCACCTACGCGTGGTAAGAATAAATCTTGTATATTGACCATTTTATGGCTAAACGTGAGGTGAGGAAATCATTGCTTGTTTTCTTTACTTGATACCCCTTAAGGTGGACAGTGTTAATGGAATGCCCGAGACAAATGAAAATCTTCAAGAAAATGAAATCAAAAGAAAAATTAAAAAACAAAAGCATGGTTTTATTCCTTTATTATATCCTATTGTACTTTGAGCAAGAAAATATTTCATTAAGTGTAATAATATTTCCAATGGAACCATGTGTGTAATAGGATGACAAATAAACTCATATGCAAGTTTGAAAGACATGTCTTTATATATACCAAAATATGAGAGTCTAATTGTTTTCATTGAAATTATGTTAAGAGCTTTTGAAGAAGAGAATGATGATCCAACTTAATGATTGCCTCAAACCAAATTTCAATATAGTTGTGATGCCCTTGGTTCATTTGTTCATCTAGATCATTATGCATGTCTTCTTCTATATGGTCAATATCTTGGATGCATAAAACATCTGATGGTTTCTTTTCATAAGATGTGGTCCATGATTCTTTAGTCTTTTTTTGGATCTTTTTCTTCTAGGTGTTGTTCTTCAATTGCATCAAAAGAATATTTTATTTTCAATACTCTCCTTGATCTAAAATAAACATCATCTAGTTCAAGAGGATTTGTTTGAAAATTTTGTGCCTCAACATTGTAGGTGGGTTGAGGTATTTTATTCTTGGAGTTCATAAATGGTTGTGCAGGTAGTGGAGTGGGAATAGATCTTTGAAGTGGTTGAGTAGATGATGATGAGGTAAGTTTACCATGTGGTTGTGGATAATGAAAAAAAGATTGAGGATATGGTGGATTTCTTCCATAAGGCCCTTTTTAATCTTGTTTCCAAGATAGGTTTTGGGTTTGAGATGGCCAAGTTTTCCAAATCAAGGGTGTGTTCCAATTACCATGATATTGTTGTACATAACCATGAAATTGTGAATTAGGATTTTGTATCATACCGGTTTGACGAGGTTGCCATAGTATTCTTGGAGCTTCATAACAAAGTTTCACTAGTACTTGATTTGTTCCATTGTCGTTCCGGTAAATTGCCTTCAACCTTGGTAATGATGGAAAATATTTAGTAGCATGTGATTCTACACAAATAAAACAAATTTCAATGTTATCAAGTAGAAATTCATGCAAAACAACATTCTCAACTTTTTTCATTTTCAACATCTCTATTTGTTTACTTAAATTGCCAAGTTTAGTTTGACGTATCGACTCTAATGCCAACTCACTTACTCTTGCCATAACTGGATCTTGATGGTATTTTCCATTCTTTGCTTTTCCTATTGATATGTGCTTACATAATTCACAAATCTCTTCAAAAGTTAATTGAGAAATATATCCTTTACTCATAAGATTAAGGTTATTTATCCACTCATCACTGATAGCTCTAAGTAAGAGGGCTTTAAATATATCAGATCCTGAATTGTGTAATTTTTCCCTCTTAAAATTATACACAAATCTTTCCCTAAAATCCTCCAAGCTCTCGTCTTCTTTCTAAGTCATTTGAAAAATTCTTCTCTAAGATCATGATGTATACAATAGTCTTCGTATTTTTCTAGAAATATATTTTTCATATCGTTCCATTGAATTATTCCCTAAACTCATGAACCATTTAAGAGATTTATCCTTCAATGTTGTCAGAAACAATTTCAATTTTTGAGTATCTAAGTAAGCTTAAGATCTACAAAGTATTTCAAATTCAAAAAGAAAGGTTTTTGGGTCTTCTGATCTCATACCATATTACTAAATGAATGAAATGAAGTTAATTTGATACAACGGAGAATGAAATGCAATTGAAAGCTAACACATGTGTATACTTCCCCAGCAACAACGCCAAAAATGTTGGGTAATTTAATTGTTAGTTAAATAACTTGTCATTAAATTGTAAAACCCGGGGTTCGTGAACTTGCAAAGTATATTTGCAAAATATATGCCAGAAATCAACTTTCAATTTCAAAGGAGAATCCTAATCTATTGAAAGAAACGACAAAACTGAAATAAAACCTATTCATGAAAAATGTCTAAGATGACTATGCACACACTTTCTTTTTCAAAAGTCTCAAATTTGGAATTTTGGAAAAAATATTTTAATCTATGAAATTGAGATGAGAATTGACATGAAAATAAATATATTCTAGTGACATGAAAGTAAATATATTCTACCAACGGGAAAGTAAATATATTCTTATGACTTGAAAGTAAATTTAATCTAGAAATAATTAAATCTTATACTAAGAAAACATTGAATTCTTAAACTATGATATTTAAAGGCAACCTATTTTGAAAGCAGTGAGAGATCAATTGAAATTACTAATGTGTGCATTGTCAAATTAGATTCATTCATGGGTATCTATCAAACAAATTGAGAATCTTGTTGAGATTCAAAAAGATGATGAGCTTAGTGAAAAGTCAGAACCTTCACTAAGTGGGGCCCACATGCTATTTTTAGGTGTATGTATATTTTTAGACATGGTGAACATATTCTATAAGTTGCAGGATGCTATTTGTAGATGGTTGGTCAAATGTGAAAAATAGATGAAATTCTATTTTTAGAATATTGGGCGAAGCCTATTTATAGATCATCAATCTAAAAATAGATGCATGTCGATTATTATTAGCCCTTAATAATAACCCAACAATAAATATCAACTTATTCTCTTGGACAATTTTATTTCAATGAACAGATTTGGAAAATCAGTGGGCTGAAGTAATTACGCAATTCCTAGGGTTATTGGTGGCTCATGCTTGGAGGACTCAGTTAGAACTGAAGTGGCAAAGTTATGACAGAGTTGGAAGAGTAGTTATGGGAGTTGTTATTTAGTTAAACTCAGTTAAGTGAGTTAAACTCAGTTAAGTGAGTTAAACTCAGTTGAGCTAGTTGTATATAGTCTAACTAAAAGATACACTAGTGAGAGTTTAGTGAATTAATTAGTTAATTAATTCACAAATAATAACTCACTAAAAACTGAACAAATACAGCAGTTAACTACTTGCATGTCAGTTCCAGTGGAGATCCAATGGAGAGATAGGTGAAAGGGTGAGATGGACTATCTGTTGTGACTATAGTGATGCATTCAATGCATATGACACACATTGGAGATGCCAATGAGGATTGCGCAGTCAAGGCAAGGCCAATTCAAATTCATTCAGGGGTCTTCTTTAACAGGGATTGCACAGTGGAGGCAGGCTGTCAGGAGGCAAGAAATTGGTGCATAAATATGAAAATTTCTGCATGACAGTGTGTAATGATTTTTGATTGTACTGAGAGCATGATGTACTAAACTTTGTATAAGATTATTACATGATTCCATTGATATACATAATATATGATAGTTGGGGTTTTTAGCTTTAAGCCTTCCTGTTAAACAACTGTGTTTAAGTGTGATTGATTTTCTTCACATGTGTTTGCAATTGGCGATTTAATTTCCGCAAAGAATTAAGTGGAAGGATTCTATATTTAACATAAGATTAATTTGTTAGATAAGGAGGATCTGGTAATACTATCAGTGTTAATAAATTTATACATGGTATCAGAGCAGTGTTGGTCACTGGAGATTGCAATTGTGAAGAGGTGCTGAGTTTTGTGCTGATGGACAATTTGAATTTGCTACAGAAATTTCTTGGTGCGACAGTTGAGTATTCATTGAAATGTATTTAATGGGTTGCGATTGGAGTATTCCCTTGAGGGTAGCTCGAATTACATAGCCTAGAAGGATAGGATGGAGGTGGTGCTTGAAGATAATGGACTGAAGGATTTCATCGATAGCGATGTTCCTAAGCCTACTTCTAGCGATGCTGCATTACTTGACGCATGGAAAAAGAAGGTAGTGAAGATAAGAAGAATTATATTGGAAGGTGTGAAAGACCATATCGTGTCAAGCGTTCATGGGAAAGCCACTCCATTTGCAACGTGGAAGGCTTTGACAGATCTTTTCCAAAGCAGCAGTGACCATAGGAAGTTGGTGTTAAAAGATAAGCTTAGAAAAAAAAAATGGAGAAGGGCGACAGTATTCCAAAATATCTCACGAAGTTTGTCCAATGTAGGGATGAGCTGGGAAGTGTGGGGATTACAGTTTCGGATGATGACTTTGTGAGCTTGGTTCTCCTATGCTTCTGAAGAGTTGGCATAGCTATGAAGACTCTGTCAATGGACGGGAGAAACTTCTGGATTGGGAGCGACTTTGGTTGAACCTTGTGTAGGAGGAGATAAGGCGGAAGACCAAGGATGGCTCTTCATCAAAGAATGATGATGAATAGAATTGCACTTTGGCTGCCAAAGCAAGGAAAGGGAAGGGGAAGAAATTCCATCCAAAATCTGAGGCTAAAGGTAAGAAGCTGTATTTGTCCAAGGTGAAGTGTTTTCATTGTCACGAACATGGCCATCTAGCCACTAAATGGCCACAGAAAAAGAAGGTTGTTGGAGCTGCAGCTGGAGAGGCCTTAGCCTCGCAATTTGAACTTGATTTCTATTTGATCGTATGCTTGGTTTCAAGCACTATGGGATCAGTGTGGTATCTTGATAGTGGTGCTTCCTTCCATATGACGGGAGATAAGGAGTTGTTTAGTGACTTGGACGAGAAGGATCTCCAAATGCATATAGAGATGGGAGACGATGGTAGATATAGTGCGACTGGAATTGGAACCATTACCTTTGAGAGGGAGTCAGGTAAACCATTTCTGTTGAAATATTTTATACATGTTCCAGGTTTGAAGAAAAACTTGGTCTCGATCGCAATGTTGGAGGAAAAAGGCTATGACATTGTTTTCAGCGAGGGAAAAGCTTTCCTGCGACATAAAACAACGGGTCAAACCAAGAGGATAGGGATTCGAGTTAAGGATATCTACAAGCTAGAGGTAGATGGTTGCGCTGCAATGATGGGAAAGCAGAAGAAGTGGTGAGCCGGGATGAGGGCCAATTATGGCACAGGATATTAGGCCATCTTCACCATGGCGCCTTGAAGATTTTTCAACAAATTTCTACTAGAATTCCTAAGGGTACTCTTGCGTAGTTAGATCAGTGCAAGGGATGTACTATGGGTAAGTTTGTGAAGACCACCTTTCATGAGAAGGAGAACCGTGCTTCGGTGATCCTGGAGAGAATTCACATAGATGTGTGTGGACCTTTCTCAGTTTCTTCAATAGAAAAACACAAGTATTATGTTATTTTTGTTGATGACTATTCTCGTAGATGTTGGATTTTCTTCATGCAGAAGAAGAGCGAAGCATTCTCAAATTTATGTGAGTTTAAAGCATTGGCGGAGAAGGAGTCGGGGAAGCAAGTGAAGTCTCTGCAGAGCGATAATGGTGGTGAATATATCTCGAATTAATTCAAAGACTTCTGTAGCAAAGAATGAATTCGAAGAGAACTCATAGCACCTCATAACCCACATCAGAATGGGGTTGTGGAGAGGAAGAACAGAACGATTATGGGTGCTGCACGAGCTATGCTGCATGACTAGGGTCTACCGATGCACTTGTGGGCATAAGCATGCAACACTACGGTTTATGTGCAAAACTGATGTCCTCATAGAGTACTTGGAATGAGTACACCTAAAGAAGCTTTTACTGGTAAGAAGCCTGATATTTTATCATTTGAAGATTTTTGGCTCATCTGTTTACATTAATGTGACAAAGGACGCTAGGAAGAAGCTGGAACCGACTGCAAAATTTAGGATATTTGTGGGGTACACAGAAACACCCCATAATTATCGTGTGTATTTTCCAAACAGTCGAATGACTGTGGTGTGACAGGATATAAAATTCAATGAGGTGAAAGCCATGAAGTTATCGCTTGAGAGGGAGCTACACTTGCATGCAGAGGAGGAACTTCTTGTTCCCAAAGATGAGACTCTAGATGTGGATCAGCCACAAGAGGACATTCATGGAGTGGAGGAGTCCACTCATGCAGAACCAAACATTAGAACAGGCAGAAATCGTACCATAGAAGAAATCGTACCATAGAAGCTCAGAGACTGAAGCTTGATGCGACACAGAATGTCAGAGTCCCTACATCACAACATAGACATAGACAATCACCTGACCGATTTACTAGATACATGGCTCTTATGAGCAAGTGTATCATGACAGAGCCATCTTATTTTGAAGAAGTAGCGTAGGAGGCCACATGGGTAGATTCCATGGTGGAGGAGTATGACTCCATTGTCAGAAACAGTGCTTGGGAGATTGTTCCAAGGCTAGTGGTTAAATCTGTGGTAGGTTCAATATGGATCTACAAGGTAAAGCAAGCTTCTAATGGGAGCGTCGAGAAGTATAAGGCAATATTTGTTGCCCGAGGCTTCTCATGGATCGAGGGGATTGATTATGAAGAAACCTTTTCACCTGTCGCACGGTATTCTTATATAAGGACCCTCCTTGCTCTCTCAGCGCAGATGGGTTGGCACATTCATCAGATGGATGTGAAGATTGCGTTCCTTAATGGGATAATTGAGGAAGAGGTGTACATTGAGAAGCTTGAAGGATTTGAGATCTTCAGCAGCGAGTCGCATGTGTGCAGACTCAAAAGAGCGTTGTATGGGCTGAAGCAAGCACCACGTGCTTGGTACACACAGATCGACAATTATTTCACCGGACTTGGCTTCACCAAGAGTGAGGCAGATGCAAACTTGTACCAAATTGTGGTGGAGGGTAAGCTTTTAATCATTGTTCTTTATGTTGATGATTTAATACTAACTGGTGATGAGCAGTTGATACACTCGTGCAAGGCAGATCTTGCAAAAGAGTTTTATATGAAGGATTTGGGCCTCCTTCATTATTTCCTTGGATTGGAAATATGGCAGTGAGAAGGTGAACTGTTTGTGTCTCAAGGCAAGTATGCTCGGGAGATACTTAGTAAGTTTCACATGGAGGACTGCAAGCCCGTGGATACTCCTCTTCCAGGAAATTGGAGGAAAGAGGATGCTACATCGGCAGAGGTAGTGGATGCCACTTTTTATCAACAGTTGGTGGGTTCGCTCATGCATTTAGTTAATACAAGACCATACATATGCTATGTTGTGAACCAGCTTTCCCAAGCGATGGTTAAGCCTACCAAGCTCTTTTGGAAGGCAGGCAAGCATGTCCCAAGGTATCTCAGGGGCACATCTGAGTATGTTTTATGGTACAGAGAGAGGGATGAGGTGAAGTTTCATGGCTTCACAGATGTAGATTGGGCAGGCAGCCCAACCGACAGAAAGAGCACATTAGGAGGGGTTTTTAGTATCAGATCTACAAGAGTTTCTTGGTATAGTAGGAAACAAAGATCCGTGGCACCCAGTTCAGCGGAAGCAGAATACATGGCAGCAAGTCAAGCTGCATGTGAGGCTATCTGGATGAGGAAGATCCTGGTCAGTTTGTTCGGTTCTCATTTAGATCCGACAATGATACATTGTGATAATCAGAGTTGCATTAAGCTCTCGATTAATAATGTGTTTCATGATAGATCTAAACATATTAATATCTAGTATCATCATATCAGAGATTGTGTGCAGCGAAAGATCATTTTGATTTAGTACATTCCTACGGAATCATGATGCACATATTTTGACGAAGGCGCTCACCAGGAGAAAATTTGAATACCATAGAGGCAGTATCGGGGTGAAGGATGATCCCTATCTTGTTGAGAGGGAGTGTTGAGATTCAACGGGATGATGAGCTTAGTGAAAAGTAAGCACCTTCACTAAGTGGGGCCCGTAGGCTATTTTAGGTGTATGTCTATTTTTTGACATGGTGAGCATATTCTATAAGTTGCAGGATGTTATTTGTAGATGGTTGGTCAAATGTGAAAAATAGATGAAATTCTATTTTTAGAATATTGGGCAAAGTCTATTTATAGATCGTTAATATAAAAATAGATGCATGTCGATTATTATTAGCCCTTAATAATAATCCGACAATAAATATCAACTTATCCTCTTTGAGAACTTTATTTCAATGAAACGATTTGGAAAATCAGTGGGATGAAGTTATTATGCAATTCCTAGGGTTATTGGTGGCTCATGCATGGAGGACTCAGTTAGAACTGAAGTGGAAAAGTTATGATAGAGTTGGAAGAGTAGTTATGGGAGTTTTTATTTAGTTTAACATAGTTCAGTGAGTTAAACTCAGTTGAGCTAGTTGTATCTAGTCTAACTGAAAGATACACTAGTGAGAGTTTAGCGAATTAATTAGTTAATTAATTCACAAATAATAACTAACTAACAACTGAAAAAATACAACAGTTAACTACTTGCATGTCAATTCTAGTGGAGACCCAATGGAGAGATAGGTGAAAGGGTGAGATGGACTATCTGTTGTGACTATAGTGATGCATTCAATGCATCTGAGTCACATTGGAGATGCCAATGAAGATTGCGCAGTCAAGGCAAGGTCAATTCGAATTCATTCAGGGGTCTTCTTCAGCAGGGATTGTGCAGTGGAGGCAGACTGTCAGGAGGCGAGAAATTGGTGCATAGATATGCAATTTTCTACATGATAGTGTGTAATGATTGTTGATTGTACTAAGAGCTTGATGTAATAAGATTTGTATGAGATTATTACATGATTCCATTGATATACATAATATATGATAGTTGGGGTTTTTACCTTTAAGCCTTCATGTTAAACAACTGTGTTTATGTGCGATTGATTTTCTTCACATGTGTTTGCAATTTGCGATTTAATTTCTGCAAAGAATTAAGTGGAAGGATTATGTATTTAACATAAGATTAATTTGTTAGATCAAGAGGATCCGGTAATACTATCATTATTAATAAATTTCTGCAAATCTGTGAAATGATAGCAATGATGCTTAACGTGCAAAAGAACATAATTGGAATGAGCACGAAAGAATGCAAACAATGCATCTAAAAAAAAAAAAAATAGATTACATCCCATACTCAGTAGGTGGCCATACCAAAGTGCATGAGAGGTGGAAAGTTGAGAAAATTTTTGATCAAACACCAAATGAAGGCACAACCATATCAAAGTGAACTACAATGGTATTCATTACATCAATCATAAGAATAGTGTGAATCCTTAACATCCAAAACTCTACATTGAAGCATGAGCATAACTCCTAAAATTTGTTCACACCTTTTGAGAGGAGAAGACACTCATGTTTATACAAAAAATAAGATAGCTAATTCATAAATGTAGATCCACAAATATCTCATGTGGTTGCAACCATGTGTTGACATATAGCAATTAACATCTCTTCATAGACTCTCACAAATTTTTCCTAGCTTTGATAGCAGACACTTATGAAAACTTCCATGTTCTTTCTCCATGAAATGTGCTTGACCAATGATCTCACATCTTCCTCAAATCTTCAAGAGTTTGAAGAGGAAATTGGAATTTGAGTCTTGGAGGCCAAATATGACTGTCTTGGAATGTTTAAATATGCCTACACATGTCGCAAAACTCATACAACTTTTACATATAAGTGAGTACATGTTATTTTTCTAATATTTAACGACAAATTCACTCAAAATACCAAAATAAATGTATTGGAAAATCACATGTATAAACCCATATTTGATCATGAACATGGTCTTTGTGCATGGTTATAGAGCTGTGAAATATGGTAAATTCTGAAGCAAAATGAAAGGAAAGAGGGTGAAATGAATGCTATTTTTGAGACCCAACAAGAGCCATTATCATTATCAATGGTTCCTCTCACAATTTTCAAAAATTTACATCATTGGTCGGTAATAAAATGGTGTCTACCATGTTCAACACCAACACATATATTCACATGGTTAGACTCGTACTATCGAGTGACGAGGTTGAGGACCCCACATCTAGTTTCATCTATTTGGGTTGCGATTTCAAGATCCATATAATATCTACAAAGTATGATGGCTATGATTTTACAAAAATTCATCCAAGCATTGTTCCACTATATGTAATCAATGAACATGACTTTGATCATTGTACATGTAAAATGGATTATATTTTAAGTATGGGTATGCCTACTTCAGCGATTATATCATGATGATAATGTATTGTAACCGTCAATTGATGATATCAATCGGTCGATTCTTGATCCATACTTTTCACATGGTAAAGCACTTCAATCCTCAGTCGTAGCTTTTGACTTTGTACTTTAGGGGAAAATTGTTACAGGTCATTTTTTCACACCCAAACAAATGGCCTTGGACCCGTATTTATCACCATCCATTGACACTTTGCAATCATCCCCTACAAATCCAAAATCATTCTCTTTACAGAAGTTACAAGAATCCTAGATTACATTGGCTAAAAACCCTAATTTATTTGGTCATTGCACTAACCTTTAAGATAGAATACGCTGACGCAAGTTGCACTCGTGCAAACTACATTGGCAAGCACATGTTGCTTTCTTAAAAAGTGTGATGATAGTAGGAAATGAGTAAAAAATAAAAATTAATTTCCAGTTTCTCTTTCTAGAAACTTTGGAAGTGGTTTAAACCATTTACAGTTGGATCAGACCTTGAACTCCATATATTGAGGTCTTATTTCTTATCTCCTAGAACTTACCTCCCTCTAATGTGGATATATGCCCTAGAATGGTAAATCATAAACCACCTCTTTTACCCTATAGATTCATTGCCTCCCATATAGTCTGGGTTGGATTTTAGAGACTCTAAATTATGCACTTATACTGCTCAATTATGTCTAAAGGTCCATAATCCATCCATGTGTTTGAGGTGTGATTGAAGGCTTACTATTGTGGCAAAGGAAGGACAAGATCGTTGGGAGAGATCAACAAGGCCAATGCCTGTAAGGGTTGTAATATTTTCCTTCTTTTATTAATACAAAAGTGCTTTGTTTCTCCTATACTTATGCCTTACTTATGCATATGTAGAACATCAATCCTTGGCTTCTTGTTTAGAGTTTTTTGTGTATGTTATTTGTATGTTTTGTTCCTCATGTTTATTTCAGATGATTTGTAGGATCCACTTATAGAAATTGAAGTTCGAGTTGGAGCTAACAAGCCAAGCGAAGGAGGAAGCTTACATCAAATTCCAAGTAGGTATGCCTTAAGTATTTCAAACATCTCTGAGAAAACCATTGTAATTTTATCTTGGTTGTTTCTAGATTAAGCCACTAGGTTAGGGAGATTTCTTCTTTTCGTAGAAGGAATTTAGCCATAAAACACTTACTTCATGCCAACTCAGAGTTGAGGCTTTCACAACTAACGTCATGGAATTTGGAGGATCTTGAATGATCTGTTACAAGAATCTCACGAGTAATGGATGACATAAAGACAAGTGATAAAAAAGGGTTGAGGAAAGGAGGATTTGAAGAAAAGAGTGAGATAGAGAATGTGGGTGAGGGGTAATATTAAATATAAGCTTAGCTTGATTATTAAAATGGTGTGGGGGGCTCGAGGGATAATAATATTTGTAACTAATCCTAAGGAAAGGTAGAGATGGAGATTAAACCTCCACATATCTTCCTTCACATATGGGAAGATATTTTGAGAGGGGGGGTATTTGACCCCAAAGTGCCCTTTCTTGATCATGATCACTAAATTTGTCGACTTTGGAGGTCGGTGTAGACTTGAAACCTATGGAAGGAAAGACAAGTTCAAAAGATGGCCCGACATTAATTCTCATGGTCAAGGGATGGGAATTGTCTCAACTTATGAGTTGATTCTTACCACTCCTTGGGGTCTCTAACAGGATCTATTTGCATGGTGATTAAATGTTTTTTTTGTTTCCTCCTAAGACATGATAGAAGGAGGCTCCTCCTAGATGTGTTAGTTGAGTTTGGATGTATGTTATGATTTGATCAAGCTAAACATTGTTCTGACTTATGACTTTGACCATCTAGTCAATTATTAAGGCAAAGTCCCCCAGAACAACAATACTACCAATGTGGAGCTCACAAATAATGGTGATGCCCAAGAGGAGACCATAGGGCTCTACTATATTATTTGATTCATGTCCAAGGACCCCATTCAAATGTTACTCGTTATTCTCCTCTAAGAGTTATGATAATTCACCCTACTCTTTATTTACCCATATTATTTTTAGAAGCTCCATAAAAAAAATACAAGCCCTTTTCTACTCTTTTCAGTAGGCCATGAAGTCTTGATCCTTTAGTCTTATTTTCCAATTTTGAAGTAGAGGAGGGCTTTCGAGAGGGTTGTGGATGGATAGAGCAATTTTTTTGAGAGAAAATTGGATCCACTAAATTTTTACCTCCTATAAGCTTTAGAGATCCAACTTGTTGTTTCCTTTTGAGAGGATGGCTTCAATTGTAAAGCCCCATACTTTAGACAAAATATTTATTTTCTTTGGCTTTTTTAATTTGAATTTGCTCTTGCTTCTAGTTAGCCAGATTTGTCAACAAAGGAATGTTGGAAGATTGAGCCAAAAATGCTTGATAATGTTTTTATGTTTAAGAGGGAAGGGATAACTTGTATTCCAATGAGAAAATAAATTTTCCAGATTCAAATCAAAATTTGGATGGACTGGTAGTGGTTGGAGCAGGGACTTCCAACATTTTTTAGAGAAGGAGTAAGAAAGAAAAAAAAATTGGATTATATCTTATGATTTCATGGAGAGGGGACATCTAGATGGGCCATGTATATTTCATTTCTTTAGATTTCTACTATTAGGATCTTTCCCATAAGAAGATTCCAGGTAAAGAGTTTGATCTTTGAAAAAAAACTATCTTTTCCTACTATTTTCTTGTGTTGTCAGATGGGAAGTTGGGTTTGCTCTTCTTGGAGTGCGTTGTAGCCACTTTTGATTGTATAATATTTCCTTGTTAAATTCAATTTGAATCCATTCTGCTGAGTTATTTGGATTGGGGTGATACCTTTTAAATATTCATAAAGTAAGTTCCATTGATGGGACATTCCAGCTAGAAGAGGTGGAGGCTTCCATCCCCTCCAAGCTGATCAATTTTTCTCCTAGGATGAAATTTGTGACAACTTTGTTATACCTCTTTCTACACACTTATTACTTAGTTGTTCAAGGTCAATGATGGGGGAAAAAATTGGTAGAATGTTGTCATCCTAAAAAAAAATCTCATTTCCATTCCCTGATATTTTGGAAGTGTGAGATTTGATAAGAGGGAGGGAATTTTAGCACAGTTTCCAAATTTAATAGAAATTTCTTAGAGGTATATGAGACTTGAGAAGATGATGTTAGGAGGTGTTCAAATATTTTCCTTCTACGACATTTTTCCACCATGTTGTTCCCGTAGTGATTAATCTCTAGAGGATTTTTTGATCGTAGGGATATATTCATGTGTTTTGGTTTCCTGATGCCAATCCCCCCTCTTTTGTAAGGGGCTATGAACTTGTTACAACTAAGGAGGTGAAATTTATCTGTGTCTGTCTTACATCCTTGCCACATAAATTTTCTTAATAGAAGTTCGATCTACTTTTGGATGTTGATCGGGGCTTGAAGGATTATGTATTGATAAATGGGAAGAGCAGGTAATATGGATTTTATTAGGATGATGCGACTTGTCAAATTTAACCACTACATCCCCCAATATTGAATTTTTTTCTTCATATTATCTATCATCTCTGCCCATACCTTGGCTTTCGTGCTTTGCTTAAATATTAATATTCCTAGATACATAAAGTGAGTGCAGTCATATTTGTAAGGAATTTCAAATATTTTAGAAATTCTCCTGAGAAGTATGGGAGGGGTGTTCCATCCATATGTTTTACTCTTGAGTTTGTTGAGTAAGCCTCCCAATACTTCAAGAAAGAGGTCCAGGTTGGTATTGATTATTTTAGCCACTGTTGGTGAAGCTCCTTCTATTAATAATGTGTCATCAACGAAATAAGAGTGATTTGGGATTTTTACTCGTATGTTGTAGTGGATCTCGATGATCAACCTTCTTTATCTATCTTTCTTAGGCTTTATGCTAAGGGCTTCTACCATAAGTATATATAAGAGGGGTGAAAGGGGGCACCCTTTCCTTATGACCCTCATGATTTGGGAGAAGTAATATGGTCTTCAATTTACTAATGTTGCTATCCATGGCTTGCTAATACAAGCATTGATCAAACCAACTATTCGTTAACAAGGCTAAACCTTTTTTAAAACAACAAAGAGGAAGGAGTGCCTTACCTTATCAAATGGGATGGCCATGTTGAGCTTGAGGATGAAGTCTTGATTTTCTCTAGAAAGACTTGAGTGAATTACTTTATCAACTAAGAGGATATTGTCCACTGTATGTCTTTTCTAAATGAAACAACCTTGATTTTTGAAGATCAGATGGGGGAAGAGGATCTTGACTCCATTTGCAAGGATTTTGGCTAAAGTTTTGTAATAATTACACAATGGAAAAGGTCGAAATGAAAAGGAGGATGAGCTTGGTTTCCTTGAGAATTAATGCAATAAAATTTGAATTAGTTTTAATTACAACTTTGAATTTATGTTGTTCCCAGTGGATCATTTTAAGGAGATAATTTTTATGAGCTCCCAATAAGATCGGTAGAAGGAGAAAGTGAATCCACCTTGACTTGGTGTGTTGTCAGGGTGCATAATCCATAGTTCTCATTACATTTATTCTTTTTTCCACTGGCTTGGTTGGAGCAACATTATATTCGTTTGTTACTTATTTTGGGATCATTCTCATAAGTTTCTCCATATTTTCCAGTTCAGGAACTGTTGTCAAAAGTCTGTTGAAGTGCATATATGATTTATGTTTGACAAATTATGGCCCCTCGATGAGCACATTCCCATCGACATAGATTGATTATAAAATATTTTTATTTCTTCTAGCCTTCATTTGATTGTGAAATAAGGCAGTGTTATTATCACCTGCTTGGATCATGTTGTTGTTGCTACACCACCCTCCAAAATTTTGCTATATTCAAATTTTGGAGCCTATCTTCTGTCATGTGAAGTGTCTCTTTCAGTCGTCAAGTGTCGTTTCATGTTTCTACACATGTTACAAGTGACCATGCTCCTTCCTAAGTGTCATCATATCATCAAGAATACTTATAATGCACTTTGGAGTCACGATACACTTTATATCCAGAAAACGACACTTATGTGTCGCAACTGCACATACTTAGTTTGTTGCACTTGGAGAATGTTTGTGAATTGGATTTATGATGTATATTTCTTAGTTGTGGGTCTTGTCTAAGTTTTACTCGTGAGTTGATATGTGTTATGCATGATCTTGGTCCTAACTCAATGTGCTTTTCCATGTTTCACCCTTCTAGACTTCAACATTTTTTGACTTTGCAAGCCTGCCTTCTAGGCTAGGAAGAGCGCACAACACACTTATAGGCCCTAGTGGAGACCCTCATTGTTAGTTATAATTGAGCCCTATGCCCATATGAGTCCTTTATATCCCTCCCAGAGCATAATTAATTTATAGTCAGTAGACCCTCCTTCCTCATGCTTATCTCTGTGCCTTGCACCAGTAAAGCCTCTATCTTCTAGTTGATTGCACTGCACACTTTTAGTGGGAAGTGATGCCTTCCTTTGTGCCTTGCAAGTGCGCTCTACACCCTCCTCCTTGTGGATCTGAACTTACTCCAAAGTGCATGGTGCATTTCTAGTGAAAAATCATGTTGCCTTTCTCCTTGCAAGTGCGCCCTACGCCCTCGAAGCCTCCTCCTTCTCCAAAACAACGCATGGCACAGTCTTAGTGAAAAATAAAGCCCTCATTTGTCTCTTTCAAGTGTGCCCTATGCTTAGAAGGTCTCTTCGCTCTTCCCTTGTACATTTTTGAGCTACAACCAAAAAATTTGCATGAATAATGATAGAGTAGGAGATTTTTTAGCTAATGTTTGCTTCCCATGAGTGATCTTCATTTACAGGTGTTCAATAAAGCATGGAAAATATGTGTGAAGAGATATGTTAAGAAAGGTTTCCCAAGGAATCATCTTGAAGACAAAAGGCAAAAATATACTATGTTGCAAAAGTTGAAATAACAATGGATTTTGATGATCAAATTGACTCACGAAGACCTCATAATCTCAAGAAACCCTTTTGAGGATAGATGGAAATCACAATGCAAGATATGTTACAAGTATTGAAGACATAGTTGAAAATTCGTCACTTCTCAATTAACTCCATGTTACAAGTCATTATGGGTCCAAGTCATCAATGTCTATGACTTGTCATGTTGTCGTCACATGATGATGTAATTTTGTAAAATATTGTAAATTTAAATATGTGAAGTCCAAGAGTTATATATATGGACAAAAGAGTCATTAGGAAAAGTTAAAAAATATCATGGAAGTCAAAAGATCACATTAGAAGTCCAAGAGTCATGAGGGTAGTCTAAGAATCAGGAGGAATATGAAAGGTCATTCCTCTTGTTATAAAAGAAGCCTCATTACTCAAGCAAGGGACTTTTCACCTCGACTTCTACACCTAGGAATTAGAGAGAAATAATGTTATTTTGGAGAGCAAGTAGTGGATTAAGGCTCCACTATTGGGACTAGTGGTGCCTTGTCATATCAATGTATCTTGGAATTTTCGCTTAATATTTGAAGCTCATCGAGCCAACACACTTTCATGCATATATCGTGAATGTAATAAGACTATTCTTTACATGTCTATGGTATGTGTGTTATTCATGTGTACTAAAGAAACTGAACTGTTTCATTAGATTTGGGGCTCATTTTGTTGAATGTGTGTTGTAATTGTTTTACTGATCGTTATGTCCATGTGAACTACTTCGCTTGACAATTAATGATTTTTTCATATTTATGTGCGTGCATCTTATTGGAATAGTACTAAAAATTTTCTTCTAAAGGCTTACTTTCTCTTCCCATTTAGTGAGAGAACCTGTATACATTTTATAATAGAATATTTCACAAGGTATACTTACTTGACCATTCAAAAGTACATGTGCATTGTGTCAGGCCTCAATGTTTCCTATTTAATACATCTGTTTCCCTCATGTTTTTACTTATTTCTCATAGTTATTGCCATCATTTTGCACATTCTTAGGCTAATTCTATTAAACATAAGCATGAAGAGGTAAATTAATAAATTTACTTTTTTTTTTTCAATTATTTAAGAGTATTGATATAATATCATCACTAATTATGGATTTTTTCTTCTTCTTTGTGTAGCATGATATTTCAACCTTAATTTTGTACCATGATCTTGCACTCTCGAGGATTCCCGCACAAAGAAAAGATTATGCATATTGTATTCAACACTTTGCACATCTTTGGCATGTCAAGGTTCTCATGAAAACATATGTAGTTATGAACAAACAATTAGTCAACCAACTTATATGTGCAACAAATTTATGGTCTATTCCTGCACTAATTTGGGACTTGACCTATTAACACACTTCCTGGAGAAAACCGAGATATGGTTTATGTTCATAATGATGTTTTCATGATTCCACATGAGTTAAAATGCACCCAGGTCATATGGATTGATTTTTAGAGAATACTTCATGCTTCAGACCCAAGTTCACACCATTTTTCAAACTGCAAACTTCCTCCTCAATTTGTGTGCATGTGAGGGAGAATATAAAAATTCCAAAACATGGGTTTTTCTCCCAATACAGTAAATTGAGTAAAAATCAAGTTGTTTTCCAAAATTAGTCATGGTATAGGAGATACAAAGGGCTCTCTGGAGAAGATTTGTTAGGTGCCTCTCTTTAACTCTTGTGTATTTTATAATAATTTTAGTTTTGTAACTTTAATTTCTAAATAAGGGTGTGAGATGGATTGGTAGGGCCCACCAGAACAACTCAACACTCATATGTTTGTATATTTCTAGTGTGGTTTATATATCTAGGATTGGTGTGTATCTTATTTACAATATTGGCATATCAACTGCGTGGGTTATTTAACTTAACAAATATGTGTTTTTCATTTCCTTAAACTTTGTTTTCTCCATATTCACTCGTCACATTGATTATGATTTCTTGGTATTTGGATATGGAAACTTGGGATAATAAGTTTGAAATTATTTTTAATCACTTTATTTATTTGAATGTGTGAATTAATGAACCATATAAGGGATTATGGAGATAAAATAATTCTAAATTCTAAATTACTTTGTTCTAAGCTTGAGTGATGATCAATCTAGTATCTGATAAAGTTATAGTTTGATTATAGATCTAATGTCTTACAAGGTGTGGCTACAAAAATATCTTAAAGTGTGATTTGGATCCATAGTTTTTGAAGTATTGTTGATATAAGAGTGGAGATCCTTCAAAATTCTAAAATATCCTACCACCACATAAAGCACGTCTAACTTGTGAACCATGGAAATTTTTTTGCTTGTATTGTAACCTGGTATTATAAGAAATATAACAAGACTTTCAGTTATTCCCGAATGAATTAATAACTTTGTTGAATCTAACTTGTGTCGGGATTTGATTTATAAGTATTTTATTTGAATATTCTTATATTAATAACCCTAGTTACCTAAAAACTGGAAAATGATTAGGAATTTTTGCTTAAGATAGTTGCAGGCCAGAATTATCATTGGGTTCATGATTGGCTGATAGATAACAAAGTATGCTCCTTTGGTTTTATATGTTTTTTTTATCACTATAGCTGATTCAATTTATGAAATCAGTGTATTTAGTATTTTGAACAACAACCTATATCTATGAGAACATGCACTTGTAATGCTAATGTACATTGAGTGCAAGAATAATTTCCAATAGAGAAATACTTTAATATTTTTAAGTCTTAAATTTTAGCCATGTCTAGATAAATACGTGTTGGATTTTCATCTTTAGAGCCATAAAATACTTTGTATTAAACATCTTCTTTTTGCATGAGTATCGTTATCATAGTTTTATGTCCTTAAGTTTGATTAAGGTAGATCCTTGGTTGAAGTGTGTTTTTAGGTGTGAGGAAACATTAAATTAGAGTGAGTGTTTTATTTGTTTATGCACACATTGATTGCTTATTTAGCTGATACATTTGGATTTCCTTGATAAACACTAGGAATAGATTCAAACCGTCCTTTTAGTTTCTTTTTTATACATAAAGTGGAGTGGTTTCGATTCTCTTTCTTGCACATAAATTTGAGAGGAAAAAGGATTCAGTACACGAACTTGAATAAAGGTTTTATTTTGAGTTGAGAAACCTGTTTGGTATTATCAAAGCTTGGATTGTCTAGAATTTACATGTTTTTGTTTTATAGTTGAAAATAAATTCTTTACATTCAGTTGGCTAATGCTCATGCTTTCCATATTGATTAATAGTTAAGGTTTATTTCTCATTCAATTAACAATAACCAAGGTTTGGTTACAATTATTGGTAGATTACATGACGAGTGTTTATGGATTCATTTCTAACGATTGATTTTGAGTGCAGGATTAGAACAGGTGCAAGAACTCAAGGTGTGAGTAGGTAGTCTAGGGTTTTGTTTTGCAAGTTCTCAAAGACCTTCTATAGCATTACTGGTGTTGTGCCTCGAAGTCCACACATCCCTGGATTGACAATTAAATGCTGGTTCATTAATACAACATATACTGCACCCAACATTTTGGTGTCGTTGCGAGGAAGGTGCTCAGGGGATTGAACTTAGTAACCTGTTGTAGTTTGGTTTACTCTTTACCTAGTTTTTCTTGTAAGTTTTCCCCCTTAGAGTTAATTCTTTGAACTTGTTTATTTCTTGCACATTTTTATGGTTTTCATCTCTAGGGAGTTGTAAGAACCCCCTGCCCCCCCCACAACAACTATATACTCATCTATGTGATGACAAAATATGCTAGAAGCTTGTTGAGAGAAGAAAGATGCATCTAGAGAGAACTTTTAATGAGGAGTTCAAGGGATAATGCCTGAAGTTGCTAATGAGATACAAAAATCATCCAATGGTGAAATTACAAGTGCATAAATCAATATTTTTCTTCAGAATTTAAAAAATGACGTCATTTATTCTCTTAGTTCACAATTGGATGATTTGCATGAAGAAAAAATGTCGTTTAAAATTTAAGAACAACTATTAACTTTATGTTCCAGCTGTAGGAAGAAATACTTCCTCGGAGAGTGTCCACTTACCAGCCTAAAATTTTGCAGAATTTGTGATCAGGATCATTTAACATAACATTGCCCATCACTGTCAAGATTATTAGAAGCATTGAAGGGAAAAAGTAATGAATTGAATCAACTGCCATGCATAACTCAAAACCTGTAATCATTTGATACTTAGACTAATGTCTATTGTCACCATTAGGTTTCTCAACATGTTTACAATCCTACAGCTTCATCAAAAATTTGTAGTCCTCCTCCAAGTGAATATCATACATTTTAGCCACAATGGTCCTCTTCCTCTAGTCAAATATCCCCATGGCCTTAAGAGTGGTTTGGAGCCTATTATTTAGGGAAATCTCCCATGAAAAATTAATTATTTGAACAACAACAACAACTATTACAATTTCCATCCAATGTACCATCAATTTATCATCCTTCATGGTGTCAGCCACCTATGCAACCTTACCCTAATTCATATCTTAATCCAAACTCTGATCCATAACCCAATTCAAATCCTAATCCTTTGTTGAGATTCAACAAGATGATGATCCTAGTGAAAATTAAGCACCTTCACTAGGTGGGGCCCACATGCTATTTTTAGGTGTATGTCTATTTTTAGAATGGTGAACATATTCTAAAATTAGCAGGATGTTGATTCTAGATGGTTGAGAAAATTCAATCTTTAGATGAGTTCCTATTTTTAGAAGATGGGTGAAGTATATTTATAGATTGCAAATCTAAAATAGAATGCATGTTGATTATTATTAGCCCTTAATAATAATCAGACAATAAATAACAAAATATTCTCTTGGAGCACTTGATTTCAGTGAACAGATGTGGCACATCAGTGAGCTGAAGGAATTACGCAATTCCTAGGTTGGTTGGTGACTCATGCATGATGGACTTCGTTATAACTGATTGTGGCAGAGTTGTAACAGAGTTGGAAGAGTAGTTATGGGAGTTGTTATTTAGTTTAACTCAGTTAAGTGAGTTAAACTCAGTTGTGCTAGTTGTAACTAAAGGTACACTAGTTATATATGAGTGAATTAATTAGTTAATTAATTCACAAGTAGTGTCTTACTTGCAACTGAAGAAATACAACAGTTAACTACTTGCATGTTAGATCCAGTGGAGACCCAGTGGAGAGATAGGTGAAAGGGTGTGTTTGACTATCAGTTGTGTCTATAGTGATGCATTCAAAGCATCTACACACACATTGGAGTTTCCAGTGAGGATTGTGTAGTCAAGGCAAGGCAATATCGAATTCATTCAGTGATCTTCTTAAGCAGGGATTGCGCAGTGGAGGCAGGCTGTCAGGAGGCAAGAAATTGGTGCATAGATATGTAAATTTTTGCATGACAGTGTGAGACGATTGTATATTGTACTGATAGCTCTATGAGCTGAGATTTGTATGAGATTGTTTCATGATTCCATGATATACATAATATATGATAATTGGGGTTTTTATCTTTAAGATTTCCTGGTAAAACATCTTGTTATGTGCGCTTGATTTTTCTTCATGTGTTTTACAATGGGCGATTTAATTTCCGCAAAGAATTGAGTAGAAGGATTCTGTATTTAACAGTGGATTTAATTGTTAGATTAGGGGAGTCCGGTAATATACATGCATAAGTATTAAATTTCTACATGGTTTCAGAGTAAAGTTAATCACTGGAGATTGTAATATTGAAGCGGTACTGAGTTTTGTGCTGGTGGAACAATTCAAATTTGCTGCAAGAATTTCTTGGTGCAACAGTTGAGTAAACATTGAAATGGATTTCAATGGGTTACAGTTGGAGTATGCACTTGAGGGAATCTCTAACTACATAGCCTGGAAGGACAGGATGGAGGCGGTGGTTGAAGATAATGGCCTGAAGGAGTTCATCGATAGCGATGTTCCTAAGCCCACTTCGACGGATGTTGCATTACTTGACGCCTGACAAAAGAAAGTAGCGAAGACAAGAAGAATTATGTTGGAAGGTGTGAAAGACCATATTGTGTCAAGCCTTCACAGGAAATCCACTCCATTTGCAATGTGGAAGGCTTTGACATATCTTTTCCAAAGTAGCAGCGACCATAGGAAGTTTGCGTTGAAAGATAAACTTGGAAAAATAAAAATGGAGAAGGGCGACAGTATTCCAAAGTATCTCAAGAAGTTTGTCCAATGTAGGGATGAGCTCGGGAGTGTGGGAATTACAGTTGCTGATGATGACTTAGTGAGCTTGGCTCTCCTTGGACTTCCGAAGAGTTGGCATAGTTATCAAGAATTTGTCAATGGGCAAGAGAAACTGTCGGATTGGGAGCGACATTGGTCGGATCTAGTGCAAGAGGAGAAGAGGATTGTGCTTTGGATGCCAAAACGAGGAAAGGAAAGGGGAATAAATCCCAGCCAAAATCCGAGGCTAAAGGAAAGAAGTTGGATTTTTCCAAGGTCAAGTGTTTTCATTGTCATGAACATGGGCATCTCGCTACTAACTGCCCACAGAAAAAGAAGAACAAGAAGTTTGCTAGAGCTGCAGCTGGTGAGGCCCTTGGATTGCAATTTGAACTTGATTTCTCCTCTATCTCATGCTTGGTTTCAAGCACAATGGGATCGGTGTGGTATCTTGATAGTGGTGCTTCCTTTCACATGACGGGAGATAAGGATTTGTTCAATGACTTGAGGAGAAAGATCTCCAAATGCATATAGATATGGGCGATGATGGTAGATACAGTGCGACCGACATTGGTACCATTACCTTTGAGAGGGAGTCAGGTAAACCATTTATGTTGAAAGATGTTATGCATGTTCTAGGTCTAAAGAAGAACTTGGTCTCAGTCGCGATGTTGGAGGATAGAGGTTATGACGTTGTTTTCAGCAATGGAAAATCTTTCCTGCGACATAAAACAACGGGTCAAACCAAGAGGATAGGGATTCAAGTCAAGAATATCTACAAGCTGGAGGTAGATGGCTACGCTGCAATGGTGGGAAAATAAGAAGAAGTGGTGAGCCCGGATGAGGGAGAATTATGGCACAAGCGATTGGGCCATCTTCACCATGGTGCCCTGAAGATTTTGCAGCAGATTTCTACTGGACTTCCTAAGGGTACACTTGCGCAGATAGATCAGTGCAAGGGATGTACTATGGGTAAGTTTGTGAATACCACCTTTCATGAAAAGGAGAACCGTGCTTCAGTGATCTTGGAGAGAGTCCACACATACGTGTGTGGACCATTATCGGTTGCTTCAACAACAGAACACAGGTATTATGCTATTTTTGTTGATGACTATTCTCGTAGATGTTGGATCTTATTCATGCAGAAGAAAGATGAAACATTCTCAAAGTTCTGTGAGTTTAAAGCATTGGTGGAGAAGGAGTTGGGGAAGTAAGTGAAGACTCTGTGAAGAGATAATGGTGGTGAATATATATCAAATGAATTCAAAGACTTTTGTAGCAAAGAAGGAATTCAGAGAGAACTCATAGCGCCTCATAACCCACAACAGAATGGGGTCACGGAGAGGAATAATAGAACGATCTTGGGTGTTGCACGAGCTATGCTTGAGAGGGAACTACACTTTCATGCAGAGGAGGAACTGCTTGTTCCAAATATGAGCCTCAAGATGTGGATCAGCCACAGGAGGAGGATCATGGAGTGGAGGAGTCCACTCACACAGAGCCAAACATCAGAACTGGCAGAAGGTGTACCATAGAAGTTAAGAGGTTGAAGCTTGATGTGGCACAGTATGTAAGAGCCCCTACTTCATAGTGCAGACAAAGAAAATATCTTGACTGATTCACTGGATACATGGCTCTCATGAGAAAATTTATCGTGATAGAGCCATCTTCTTTTCCGGAAGCAGCGCAAGAGCGTACATGGGTAGATGCCATGTGGAGGAGTAAGATTTTAATCATTGATCTTTCTGTTGATGATTTAATATTGACTGGTGATGAGCAGCTGATACACTGATGCAAGGAGGACCTTGCAAAGGAGTTCGAGATGAAGGATATGGGCCTCCTTCATTATTTCTTTGGATTGGAAATATGGTAGCGATAAGGTGAAATTTTTGTGTCTCAATGCAAGTATGCTCGAGAGATACTCAGTAAGTTTCACATGGAGGACTGCAAACCCATGGATACTCCTCTTCCAGGAAATTGGAGGAAAGAGGATGCTACATCCGCAGAGGTAGTGGATGATACTATCTATCAACAGTTGGTGGGTTCGCTCATGTATTTAGTTAATACAAGACCATACTTATGCTATGCGGTGAACCAACTTAGTCAAGCGATGGTTAAGCCTACCAAGCTCTTTTGGAAGGCAGTCAATCATGTCCTGAGATATCTCAGGGGCACATACAAGTATGGCTTATGGTAAAGACAGACGGATGAGGTGAAGTTGTATGGCTTCACGGATGCAGATTGGGCAGGCAACCCAACGGACAGAAAGAGCACATCAGGATGGGTTTTCAGTATCGCATCTACAGTTGTTTCTTGGTACAGTGGGAAACAAATATATGTGGCACTCAGTTCAGCAGAAGCTGAATACATGGTAGCAAGTCAAGCTGCATGTGAGGCTATCTGGATGATGAAGATCCTGGTCAGTTTGTTCGGTTCTCATTTAGATCCTACAGTGATACATTGTGATAATCAGAGTTGCATTAAACTCTTGACTAATCCTGTGTTTCATGATAGATCTAAGCATATAGATATCCGATATCATCATATCAAATATTGTGTGCAATGAAATATCATGTTGCTTCAATACATTTCTACGGAAGATCAAGATGCAGATATTTTGACGAAGGCACTCACCAGGAGCAAATTTGAATACCATAGAGACAGGATTGGGGTGAAGGATAATCCCTTTCTTGTTGGGAGGGAGTGTTGAGATTCAGCAAGATGACGATCCTAGTGAAAATTATGCACCTTCACTAGGTGGGGCCCGCGAGCTATTTTTAGGTGTATGTCTATTTTTAGAATGGTGAGAATATTCTAAAATTAGCAGGATGATGATTCTATATGGTTGAGAAAATTCCATCTTTAGATGATTTTCTATTTTTAGAAGATGGGCGAAGTCTATTTATAGATCATAAATCTAAAAATAAAATGCATGTCGATTATTATTAGCCCTTAATAATAATAAGACAATAAATAATAATTTATTCTCTTGGAGCACTTGATTTCAGTGAAAAGATGTGTCACATCAGTGAGTTGAAGGAATTACACAATTCCTAGGTTGGTTGGTGACTCATGCATGATGGACTTCGTTATAACTGATTGTGGCAGAGTTGTAACAGAGTTGGAAGAGTAGTTATGGGAGTTGTTATTTAGTTTAGCTCAATTAAGTGAGTTAAAATCAGTTGTGCTAATTGTAACTAAAGATACACTAGTGAAATATGAGTGAATTAATTAGTTAATTAATTCACTAGTGTCTCACTTGCGACTGAAGAAATACAACAGTTAACTACTTGCATGTCAAATCCAGTGGAGCCCCAATGGAGAGATAGGTGAAAGGGTGTGTTTGACTATTAGTTGTGACTATAGTGATGCATTCAATGCATCTACACACACATTGGAGTTTCCAATGAGGATTGCACAGTCAAGGCAAGGCAATATTGAATTCATTTAGTGATCTTCTTCAGCAAGGATTGTGCAATGGAGGTAGGTTGTCAGGAGGCAAGAAATTGGTGCATAGATATGCAAATTTCTGCATGATAGTGTGAGACAATTGTATATTGTACTGAGAGCTCTATGAGCTGAGCTTTGTATGAGATTGTTCATGATTCCATGATATACATAATATATGATAGTTGGGGTTTTAAGCTTTAAGCTTTCCCGGTAATACATCTTGTTATGTGCGCTTGATTTTTCTTCATGTGTTTTGCAATTGGCAATTTAATTTCTGCAAAGAATTGAGTAGAAGGATTTTCTATTTAACAATGGATTTAATTGTTAGATCAGGGGAGTTCGGTAATATACATGCATATGAATTAAATTTATACATCCTTACCCCAATCCAAACACTAATCCATACCCTAATACAAACCCTAGCCCAAGCGTTAGACCAAACCCTAATCTATACCCTAGACCAAACCCTAACACAAACCTTGACTCAAGCCCTAGTCCAGATAAGAAGGTCGCACAAAAAACACCTGTTGAATCCCCTACTGAATGTAATTTTATATCTTCTAGACCGAGGAGAGGAGTAGATCTGAGAACTTCCCTTATCACCATAGAACATTTACCTTGGGAAGATCTAATTCAAAGAACATTGGAGGAGCAATATATGGTTATAATTTGTTTTGAAGTTTTTGTTGAACATCAAAACCCTAGAATTTCCCTTAGCCATCCCTGTCAATGTGAAGAGAAGACATTTGAGCCCGAAATTGAGGGGTTTCTCTTTTGCTCCTCACCAGAACCCTTGTACCTCCAAGAGAGTGATCATCAAGTTGTGGAAGACTTGTATGAGTTGGAGAATCACGAGCTTGTGGATCCCATTAAATTCTGGTTTCAAACAATTTCCAACACACCTCGTTCCCTCATCATTCAAAAACTCTTGGTACCATATCAATTAAAGTAACTAGTTTCTCATACTTTGATATGCGTTGAAGTTTACTTTTTAAAACTGAGTGTGAGTATATTTAGCGTTATGTTACGCACATGGCTGTATTGGAAGAAATACTACACTCGAAGGAGATCTTCCTCTCTCTAAATTAGGGCAGGGTAGTATAGAAGCAATAAATGAAATTCCATCTGGAATAAAATTGTTACAACAACATTGTTGAAACCACAACTCCCTAAGACACAACTATTGAAATTTCTATCAATATGCGCTCTTGTGGTAAGTTGTGAGAAGAAATTCACTCTTAATGCCTCATATTTTGTAAAGTAACTTTGATAGTTGATTGCTTGATTTTTCTCCATGTCACATGACTGAGATAATCCATAGGGTCAGTCAAGGGATTTGTCATTACACTTCCCATTCATAGGCCCAAATCCCTAATCGTGACCTATTTACTTTAATAAGTTGTTATCCAAGAAATATTTCTAAGTTTCTCTTATGATGTATTGATGAAAATCCTCATATGGAAGACCACTCCTACAATACCCTAATGGAATTTCACGAAAACCCTAGCATGATTAAAGGAATATTTCAGTCATTATCTAAGATGTTTATTATGCATTGAATAATTGGTATTCAATATTACTGTGGATGATGTTTCTCATGGATTAAATAAACAATTAATCATGTGATTGGCAAATTTAACATACTCTCGTACCACCCGCCTTCCTTACACTCCAAAAGTTGTCAATAAATAGTGTACATTATTTTAAATCTTTTGAGTGATATAGGAAGTATCGAAAAGTACAAGCAAACCCGTCATGGTGTTGTATAGGTCTGCTGACAGTGAGGCTATGCTTGTATGGTACCAAGGAAAACCTGTCGAGGTACTAAACAGGCCTGCTGGAAGCGGGGCTATGCTGGATAAGAGACATGAATAACACACAATGTTATACTTAAAACAAAAACCCTAGGTCACATTCTAAAGTAATCATCATTAAAATTGAAGTTAGGAAATGAAATTTCTATCTCTCAGAGAATGGCTCGAAGATCGTTCATGTATTTTGCTTTGGAGTTCTATCTTTTGGAATAATTTGGTTTTTCATGGATGTGAGACCCTTAGTGTTGGTGATTCACTTTACTTGAACAAGAGGAACTTCAGCTATATGCTTGGATAACGATAAGATGGTCACCCTGGGAAGGTATCATTTTGTAATATTTCCTTTTCCCTATTTCCATCCATCATTAACACCATGGCTTTCAACTTATGTCACTTTTATTTGTAACGAGGATATTGAGGTGAAGAACTACTGATTATGGTTGCTCCTTTGATGCTTATGGACATTTTAATGGTTGGCTATTTCATGATGACACCATCCCTCTAGTAACAACATTGTTAGCATTACTTTGCTAGCCCTGACATTAATTACTCTTTTGGAAATAATAACGGTCAACCTTGACATCACTGAATCTCTGGTCACATGTCTTTCTTATCTTATTGATGCAAAGGAAGTTACTTACATGCTCTCACTCAGTTAGCCTTATAATTTATGAATATTTTAGTCTATGCAACATGAATTTAATAGATAAACCCTATCCCTTTAGTTTTGATTAACTTTGGTCATTGTCAAAGTTTTTGCTTGCATGAGGACATGCAAGATGATTGGCATAGGGGGATGTCAGGCATCCATTTTGTCATATTTAATACATCTTTTCCCTTCATTTTTTTACTTAGTTCTCATAGTTATTGCCATCATTTTGAACATTCTTGGGCTAATTCTCTTAAACATAAGCATGAAGAGGTAAATTAGTAAATTTCCTTTGTTTTCGGTGATTTAAGAGTATTTATATAATATCATGACTAATTATGGATGTTCTCTTCTTATCTATGCAACATGATATTTCAACCTTAATTTTGTATAGTGATCTTGCACTCTTGAGGATTCCCACACTAAAAAAATATTGTGCATGTTGCCTTCGACACTTAGCACATATTTGGCATGTAGAGGTTATCAGGAAAACATATAGAGGTATGAACAAACAATTGGTCAACCAACTTCTATGCGCAACAAATTTATGGTATGTTCCTGCACTAGCAACATTTCATGCAACAAAGTATGGCTTGACCTATTAACGCACTTCTGGGAGAAAACCGAGACATGGTTTATGTTCATAATGTTGTTTTCATGCTTCCACAAGAGTTAGAATGCACCCAGGTCATATGGATTTATTTTTAGAAAATAATTAAAGCTTCAGCCCCATATTCACACCAATTTTCAAACTACTAACTTCATCTTCGATTTGCGTGCATATGAGGGCGAATATCAATATTTCAGAACATGAGCTTTTCTCCTAGTATTGGAAATTGAGTACAACATGGGTTATTTTCCAACATTTTTCATGGTATAGGGGCAAACGGTTCTTTGGAGCAAATTTGTTAAAAATTCCCAAATTTCTAGATTTATGAATTATCCACAAATTTGAAAAAAATGGGTTGTTACAACCAAAATTCATAATGTAACTTGTATAAAAAGACCATCCATGGCCTGTGCTAAAAGAGGAGGATGTTATTATAGTCTTATTTTGTTGGTTTGGATCTTGATTATATGGTTGTTGATGTAAAATACTCACATAATTTTAATGAAAAGCTTCCAATGTCACGTTCCTCTCTTTAACTCTTGTGTATTTTATAATCATTTTAGTTTTGTAAATTTAATTTTTTAACGAGGGTGCAAGTTGGACTGGTATGGCCCACCAAACCAGCTCAACACCCATCTGTTTGTATATTTCTTGTGTGGTTTGTAGATCTAGGATTGGTGTGTATCTTATTTACAATCTTGGCATATAAACTGTGCGGGTTATTTAACTTAACAAATATGTGTTTGCCATTTCCTTAAACTTCGTTTTCTCCATATTCACTCAACACTTTGATTTTGATCGCTTGGTATTTGGATATGGAAACTTGGGATTATAAGTGTGAGATTATTTTTAATCACTTTATTTATTTTTCTATGTTAATCAATGAACCATTGCATATATTGGATCATGGATATAAAATAATTCTAAACTCTAAATTAATTCATTCCAAGCTTGAGAGATGATCGATCTAGTACCACTTTGATGATAAAGTTATAATTTGATTATAGATATGATGTCTTATGAGGCGTGGCTATAGAAATATCTTAAAGTGTGAATTCCATAATTTTTGAAGTATTGTTCATATAAGAGTGGAGATCCTTCAAACTTCTAAAATCTCCTGCCACCACATAAAGCACGTCCAACCTATGAACCTTAGAAATTTTGTTGCTTGTATTGTAACTTGGGGTTATAAGGAATATAACAAGACTATAACTTAATGAATTGATAAATTTGTTGAATTTGACTTGTGTTGGGATTTGATTTGTAAGTATATGATTTGAATCTTGTTAAATTAATAACCCTATTTACCTAAAAACTGGAAAGTGATTTGAAATTGTTGCTTAAGATAGTTGAGGGCCAGAATTATCATTTGGTTCATGATTGGATGATATAAAATAGAGTATGCTCCTTTGGATTTATATGTCTATTTGATCACTATAGTCGATTCAATTTATGAAATATGTGTATTTAGTAATTTGAACAACCTATATTTGTGAGAACATGCACTTGTAATGTGAATATACATTGAGTGCAAGAATAGTTGCTAGCCGAGAAAGACTTTAATATTTTTAAATCATAAATTTGTGGCTCTGTCTAGATAAATACTTGTTGGATTTGCATCTTTAAAGCGACAAATTACTCTATCTTCAACATTTATTTTTGCATGAGTGTTGTTATCATAGTTTCCAACCCTTAATTTTGATTAAGGTAGATCCTTGGTTGAAGTGTGTTTTGAGGTGTGAGGAAATATTAAATTAAAGTGAGGGTTATCTTTGTTTATGCACACATTGATTGCTTATTTATTCGATACATTTGGATTTCCTTGATAACCACTAGGAATAGATTCAAAACACGCTTTTAATTTATTTTTTATACATAAAGTGAAGCGATTTTGATTCTCTTTCTTACACATAAAATTGTAAGGAAAATGATTTAGTACAAGGACTTGCATAAAGGTTTTATTTTGAGTTGAGAATCTTGTTTGGTATTAGCATAGCTTGGATTGTTAGGGATTTATATGTTCGTGTCATGTATTTGAAAAGATGTCTTTACATTCGCTTGGCCAATGCTTATGTCTTCCAGATTTAATAATAGTTAGGGTTTGTTCTTTGATTGTTGCTAGTTAGGGTTTAATTATCCTTCAATTACCAATAACCAAGGTTTGGTTACAATTGTTGGTAGATTACATAATAAGTGTTTATGGTTTCATTTCTAAAGATTGCTTTTGAGTGCAAGATTAGAATAGGTGCAGGAACTCATGGTGTGAGAAGATAGTTTAGGGTTTTGTTTTACAGGTTCCAAAATTACTTCTCTGACATTTTAATGTTGTGCCTTGAAGACCATAGACCCCCAGATCAACAATTAAAGGTTGGTCCATTAATCCACCATATGCTCCACCCAACATATTGCTCTCTCATGCTAACGACCACGACCAAGGAAAATATTTAATTATATGGCAATCAGGCCACATTTCCAGATGAGTATCCTACACCAAATAGTGTGAGGTATAATGGGGAATTCATATTTGGGAGACCCCCTTGTATGATGGCAAGATCCAACACCATCAACATATCCATAAAATTATAGATTTGATTCTCCAATTCTCTTCTTCTTCTATGTTAATTTGATATGTCTTCTAATATAGCTCCTTCTCTGTTTCTTGGAGCTCTATTGTCTCCTCCTTATTTTCTAACCCTTTTTGCACTTCTATCAACTTTGTTTGGATGCCACTCTTTTCTTCTGTTGGTTCTCTATAGCTCCTTTTTGCCCAACTTTTGTAAGCGGATTTAACAAGCTTTAATTTTGTCTCCTAGATAAAGCTCAGTGAACCATCTATTCTTGTGTTCCAAGCATATTCAATCAATTGCTTTACTTATTTGTGTGTGAACCAGTGGAGGTAGTAGCAGAAGGGAAGAGGGCCATGATTTGTTCTCTCATCCAAATTTATAATGATGAGCTTCTGATCGGATACTGCTATAGAGAGTATCTATGAAGATACAATGTCAGTTTCTGTAATGAGATCAATTGGATAATGAATTTGTCCAACCTTTCTTTGATGTTGCCTAATCCTATTCATTTATTTCTCCACGTGAATTTGTCATTCTTTCATTTTACATTTGTAATGTTGTGATTAATCATAATAGTTTCTAGCTTTTCTCTACTTGGATCATGGAGGTAGAGACCACCTCTTTTTTCTTCAATGCTCATAACAAGGTTGAAGTCACCGCACAATATAACAAAATGGCCACCATATGCTTTTATCTTGGTTTTTAGAGGGTTCCAACGTTGCTATTTGTCTCTATAGTGCACATGGGTGTAGATGTTGTAGATTGTGTAAGTTTTTTCACTTACTTTGCTATGAAATTTTGTCTTGATACAGTGTTGATATCTATGGATATTTTTGATGTCCAAAACTGTGTGACTCTACACAATGCATATTCCTCTTTATTCACCTTGTGCCCTGATGTTATGAAGGTAAACCCTCTCTGTGGATAGAGACAATCGTTCTAGCCCTAGAGTGGGTCTAGTAACAAAAGGAAAAACTAGAGTGTAGGCTCCTAATTACTGAATGAAATAAACGAGATCCACCTACCTGGATTCCAACCCTATCGTCATGGTTGTTGTAGTGGTGGCCTCTCGATTCCTATCTCAGAAAATCATGATCCTCTCGTAGCAATGCTTGGATACCTGCACAAGGTCAACAAACAAGAGCAGCATACGAAACAACAATATCATTCATAATTACTAACCGGTCAAGGAGGGTTAAGCATATTGTTGAAACCTTAGTTAAACTGAGAGGGGGGGGGGGGTGAATAAGTTTAACACCTTCAAGAGTTTTTTAAAAATTTTCAATTAAACTTATTTACAATTTATCTTTCATGATCAATTTTATATGGAACCAAAATTATATGTGCAGAAATGTTAAGATAATGTAACAACAGAATTATGAAAAGAGCAGTAAATATTAAGTAGACTAAATAATCATATCAATACATAGACATCACACACAGAGACAACAGATATACGTGGAAACCCATAAAGGGATAAAACCACATCTTATTATTGTTGTGATGTAAAGGAAAGCTCCAACTCCCTCTCACCACTGATTTTCTGTAAGCACCAACCTACAGGAGGCTCCAACCTCAAATTATGTAAGCTACAACTTGCAAGGAAGCTTCAACTCCCTCTTTTTCATAAAAGAAACATTTGCTGATTTACCTTGGATATCAGCTCTGTTCTGTACCCTTGTTTTTTTTTACTGTACCCCAATCTTCATATTTGATTGATTATTTCTTTTTCTTCAATTCTGCATTCTCTTCTCTTTTATCCATTTACTCAGAGAAATGTATCCATTTCAACTTTACAGTGGGATTTTTATCTTTCTCCGGAGACTTTCCAATTACATCACAAACAATGTAAACAGTTAAAAACTTTCATTCAATTATAGTATAAATTTTGAACAACACTGCTCTCTCTCTGTCTTCCTCTCTCATTCATCAACAACCACACCTCACTTTTTCATTTCACTATATTCTTTTTCCCTGTTCATTGCAGTTGCATAACTGCTACCTGTACAACTATCTTTTTAATCAAACACAAAATAACTCTCGGTGTTATTATAAAACCTTTTTTAACAAAACGAATATATCTGTACTCACAATATTTATCACGAAATAAGACCTCAACCATCAAAGATATAACCTTTGGTGACACATTTAAAAGAAATGATTTGACTCATTAAATATACATTCTGGATTTTTCATTCTCATAAAACAAATATCTGCTCCCCAATCGAATGTTTTATAACCTTCTTAATAAACCATGGGTTTTATATTAAATGAACAACCAACTAACCTTTGAAAGATTTGGGCCCCACAACATTATAAACTCTAAACTCTTCTGCTCTATTCGCCGATGCAATTAATCACTGTTCACCTTGAAATTCCGATGCGATGTAACACTGTTTACCGGAACTCAAACATATATGAATCTTCATTTAGACCATATCAGGTCCGGAACTCAATCGTAATCGAAATATTTTGCTAACAAGTTTCGCTGCCAACTTTTCTCCGATGCAATTGGATGAGGGTCCCACACATACAATAGCGAATTGTAATCGCCTGTACCTTGAGTTATCTTCCGTGCTAATTGACGTGCGACCACCGTTCGATGGACCCGCCTCAGATTGGATGGCGTACGTCGATTTCACGTAGAGTCCACAGTTGACAGTTAATGTGCGATGGCACGCGATGAGGGCGGTATCTCCAAACCGCTTAAGGCCACGTGTTAGCCGATGGCATTGATCGCGTTCGAATTGGAAATACAACTTACCTTACAAAGGCGGTGCGATATGAGTGGGGTTGGTTTCAAAAACCCACTGTCACTGTTCACTCCTTCGTGGTTCCGCTCCCCTTACTCCAGGTTTCGTCTTAAGGTTTCAACGCCAAAAAATGCGCTTTCGCCCTTCAGTGAACCTCGCTTCAGTCAACACACAGCTTCGTGCCTTTGCCTATTCCAACAATACATAGCTCGTTCATTATGTGGACTAAACGCTAAGAATGGGAAATCGATTCCAATCAATTTCCATCGGTTCAGTTCAACCCAGACCCAACTTGCAAATTAAGCGCAGAAGCAATCAAATCAACTTCACTGTATTATAGTCGCCCTTATAGAGTTCATACAGATGCAGGGTTCGATTTATATTCAACAACCAAACTAACATCGATTTCCATTAGTCTATTCCCACGAGAATTGAGCATGTTCGAGATTCGATTGTCAACAAATTATGGGTACGACTTCCATACAAATCCAACATCGATTAATACAGAGCTTCGACCTGGGCTATCTGTGCACGTCCTCACGGAACTTAAACATACAAATCTCATATTAAGTTTTAACATAGGGTTATCACACATAGGTTTCACAATCTCCTATTGAGCCTCAATGCCTATTCATGCAGGATTAAGTTCCAATCATACACATCCTTATACTCTTGCTTGTGAGGTTCAAGCCCGCTCACACAGGAAATTAAATTGACAATTGCACATACAAGACTGAAAAATTTCTTCATTACATAGTGAAATAACTTACAAAATTACTATCTCAGCCAGGTCTTCAACTCCACGGCCTTCTTCCTTGTATCATGCAGCCTATGTAGTTCTCTACTGCCTCTATTCCCTGTCTTCTACTTTACCTTATTGCTGATTCAGGTGCTGCTCCTTTATGCTCCTTTGCCATCAATGACAACATTTCCAACACATATTGCATCAAATAAAACACATCAGCACAAATGGGAACCGGAAAATAGTTATACATATGTATTAATAGAAGAAAGAATTACAACCAAGCCTTGATGTCACAGCCTCCTTTAGCGGGGTTCAGTTGAAGTGTGTCTCGACGAATGTTAGGGAATTTGGATGGGATTAAGGCACAAGCATAAGCTCTCTGAATAAGGGACTCTTTCGTTCTATCTTGAATAGAAATATCTCCAGCTTTTCTGCTATAATATCTTCAGTTCAGCTAGCTTCATTAATGGAGGATGGCTATATTTATAGAGGGAGAGGAGGAGGTTGGGATCCCTACTATGGTGGAAGGGAGGCATTATCCCTTGGGAGGTTTCCCCAAAATGTGGAAACAAGAGGCCAAAGGAGTAAGGCCATGGTTATTCAGTCGAACCACTCCCCATGACTCATCCACGAATTTGTTATGATCGAAACTTCGCCTCTATTTTTAAAAAATTTCATAAACAGATTGGCCCGGGAAGCTAACTGAGACAGTGCCAGCTGGCGCGGGGGCAAGTTTTAATCTGCCTCATCGGTGCCGAGGCCAGTGCCTAATCTGCCTCCTCTAAGTCTTCTTTCCAATGCCACAGGTCTGGCCCAACTTGAATTCTTCAAGGGAGAGTTATACCCAATATCTCACAATGCCCTAATTATGGAATGTTTTAGCAGAGCGAACTTGTACGATGTGACACGTGTCACTGTTTCTTCATTTGGCTCTGAAATTGATAGAGCTAAAACTATAGTCTATGCACTTTCTGCAAATTTTTACAGAATTCAATCCGATACTCAGAGAGATAGTAATGACGATTTTACCAAGGTCGCTTCTTTGAGATGAATTTCAGGAGCCTGCAAAAACACTGACTTCCACAGATCATATCTCTAAAAATATTGCGCACTTTGAAATAAAATATTCACAGCAGATTCCTCAGGATTTTTGCTTCACCTCATAAAAAATTCAGCTTTTGAACCTTCGTAGAAAAAAAGTTAGAGCGAAAATGCCACGATGACCTGTTTTAGATGGTGAAAACCCTTACATAAGGAGGAAATGAGGATCACAATTTATATAAATGATTAGGTTGAGAGGGGCTTCAATAAGTGAACATGGGAGGGATTTTAGGAGCTTAAAAAATATTAATTATGACTTTTCAATGACCCATGCCACAACCCTATGGGGTTTTATCCCACTAACTGGGGGTATAAACTTCAAACATGAATATCTCTCAAACCGTGAATAATTACATGGCGTGCCATATATCAACAAAAACATCTCAACAAGTAGAAACCATTGAAAGAATTATTGAACCAGAATATAGTAATTCGATAGGTCAAAATTCCCATGCAATATTGGGTTAGCCCCTGGTGCTGCTCGAGTTGACATCAATGACAACTGCTGATCAACAGTCGCAGCCATCCAATCAAAAGAGTCATGTAATAGAGTCATGATAAATCATAATATCCAACAGCGTGGATCTTATCAGACAAAATCCAGGGTCTTGCGCTCCATCTCAACCCGTACAAGTACAAATTCAAGCATGCGAATATATGAGATGAAGTTGAACATGCAAGAAAATCACCTGATTACCAGCCAATGATGAAAGTTGTTAACAGGGCGAGAGAAACCACCAATAATGACAATGGTTCTCAAGGTACAGTAGGTAAAATCCATGGAATGTGAATAGTGATTTGGTGTCGAACACCCGCAGAATCACTCAATCGAAGGCCAATGATGTGGACCTGTCGCCGAATGCGAAGAACCTGTCATTGAGGCAAGCAGGCTCCAAGGTACCGATAGGGAATCTCTAGACCAACTTCCTGGATAACGAGTTGAAGTCGACAGGAAGTGACTTGGTCAAAGGAGGGCCATAATGTTTCCCACATCATCGACATGAGATAGAGGAACATGATGATAGTGAATCAGGACCAACAGAGAATCAGAGGGAGGTTGAAAACTGCAGAGGAAAAAAATTCTCTTGAACATATCAGCGACACGACTCTGGATTTGGCAGTATTCGACATCAAGGGATATGAGGTCATGATGACGTGGAAAAGAGCAGATGAGAGGTAAAAACATATTACCAAAACCCACGGAGGCAAAAAATGACAAAATGAGATGTCCCCAACCCGACACAAATGCAGATGAGTGTCATGTTCAAGAAAGAAATACTGCCAACACAGCTAAAAATGGTTCCATTTCCCCCCACCATTTATGGCGAGCACCCCAATTATTTTTTTAAAACAAGCTTGAAGGGGATAGCATATGCTTGCGCTGTAAGTTTTTCCTTCGGACAAATCCATCTTAGTACATTTTATGAGCCCTAGGAAGGATGAACTCGATGAACGTCATGGTGATGATGTCTGATGTCATCAGGGTTTAACGAGTCTGACAAAGGAAGAAATCAGCGTATTTTCATGTTTAGAGAGTTTGAAAAGAAGTGCAAAATAGAACTCCAGCATGTCCCTTTTCGTAAATAGTCTCTCAGATCCGAAATGTAGAAAACAATATTTGAAAGAGCCTCTTAGTCAAAATTGGCTAAGGTATTCCTTTTTTGTAAATAATCTATCCCAGCTCGAAAAAGGGGTAAACATATACTGGGTAGATATTGTTTCACAGCCATTTAACGAGTTCAAAACAACAAGAGTCTCGAATTTTTTTTTAGTTTTAGAGATTCAGAAAAGAGCTGAAAGATAACTCCAATAGGGACTTTTTTTTGTGTTTTTACTGAGTCCGAAAAAGTATAAAATACAACTCGTGACTTCATCACTTATCGCATTAAAGACCTGTCACTGCACAAGAAACAAACGTAAAACCCATTTCTCAAATAACATAATGTAATAATCAAAAAACATGTCTTAAAACCTAATTAAGGTTCTGAAAAGTTATAAAATTCCCAAAATGGTAAAAAATAATTACTTTTCACTTTTACCTCTTGTGGAGCAATAGTGACCCATTTTACCTTGCGATTTTGCGGCGACGATAGCGTGCAATCCAGCAGACCAATCTCGAATCCGTCAATTCCAGGTAAGAGCCGAAATCCTTCCCCGCATTTTAAGCATTCTTTCATTACCTGCAACCTTCGGTTTTGATTTCTGAGGGGGGCATTGTGAAAACTAGGGCACGACAGTCGGTGCGGGTTTCGGGCACGAACTTGCGCCAACCGCCCAATTTTCTAAACTAGGGCGCGCCCAATGGCGCGACTCTTTCTAAAATAGTCGCAGTAACCACACAGACCTCTTAAAAAAATTTCAAAGTAAGAAAGCAGTCCTAAATTTCACAAATTTTAGCTTTGGATTTGGCTAATAATGTCCATATGAACATGTTTGCAGGTGAAAGAGCGAAAAAATGGTGATTAAGTAGAAGGAATGGGAACACAACGAAGAGGATGAGCTTGCCATGGGAAATGTGAGATGCATGGAAGCTCTCAGAGACTGTGGTCTAAAAAAATTTCTTCCTAACACCATGTCTCAAAGATCAACCGAAGCTGCTACAATACTTGATCAGTATCTGGGATTAGGATCAAGAAAAATTCATTCTTCGAGATCAGGAGCTCTAGATTGATGTTTCTGATATCTATTTCATAACAGGATTGTTGCGGAGGAGGGTAGCACCAATCTTGACCGACACCTGGCCCACCATGGAGAGCATGGCCATGGTAATTGACAAGGTATGCCCGGGAGCAAGGAAAGGATAAAAAAGCGAGAAGGTGGACAACCAGACTATCTCGGATTTAACACTAAGGGTAATGCTACACACGATCACACGAGCTGCAGGAACAAAAGCACTACACGAAGCAACAAAAACAAAACTACTTCTTGCCGTAGACTGCTTGTCACTGACCATCTACAACTGGGCAGAGGCAGTAACAATCAATATAAAACGTCTGCTGACAAAGTGCAAGAAGACCAAATTGAAACAATTTGGTTATGGGTCTAACTTGGTATCATTCATTTTGGAACAGATACCAATCTTTCAGCGTCAGGAGGTGATAGTCCCAACACCACCAGCACTAGAACCACAGATGGCCCGATGGGCAGCTCTGATGCTAAGGTCGGGAGGTGGTCAACAGATGTCCTAGAGACCTGAGTTGTTTGATTGGCTCCACCGAAAATTGATTGTCGTGGAGGACTAGCCCTACTCTGGCACAAATTTCACTAGTGATCCAAACCTCTCGCTCCCCGAAGGAGAGGATTGGGATCAAGCACTTTTTAAGACTCATTTTTTAAAATTTTTATGAGTATTATGATTTTATGGTATGTATGTTCTGACACTTTATCCATGCATTTGAAGATGTAGGCCTAGAGAGACCTGCGGGGATGTCTCCGATAGCGCGGCGAATACCTTACAATTTTTATGTTGCCCCTCAAGGTGAGGAGGAGGAGATTGTGCACAACTTGGAGGGAATCACCCGTGGGGTCCCAGACTATGTGCGGTTCAACGATGTTCTTCGTGCATATAAAAGACATACTATAGGGGTGTCAAACCGAGTTCACCGCTTACTGAGGCGGCTTGTCCAGGAAGTGACATGATATCATGATCATCATGTCGATTAGACACCTAGGCTTTTATTTTTTCATTTTGTTGAGAGACATGGTGTCTCAGGATGTAACAGAAACACACATATTTTTTGAAACTTATGGTGTACACTGATGCAAACCTTCGATATATATATATATATATATATATATATACATCTATTTTCATATTTGATATGAGTCTCTCATATGATGATTATTTTATAGATTACGCAAATGTCTATCCAATACAATGTTAGCCACTGTATCAGTTAATGCATTCATTTGTCTAGGAATATGTTGATATGTGATATAATCAAAATGTATTTCCAGCAAATGAACACGTAAATACAATTTTAAAATGTGGGGGTTTCTAATTGAATAATGCCCATTAAGTTGAAGAACAACAAGCTGTAAGTCTATATTTACAACCAATGCACTAATGCCGAGGGTAATTGCCTCGGTTAATAGTTCAATGACAACACTATATTCAACGACATTGTTTATAGTTCATCTTAGACAAATACCTTGCAGGTCTATCAACTCACCAGCATGATCATAAATCACCTAGGTTGTCGAAGGCAAGTTCCGGGTACTGCAGGAAGCACCATCCGCGAAACTGACATAAGGGGTAATAGACATCTACACAATAAGAAACAACCCAATAAGCAGGAAAATGCTCACAAAACACACCAAGCCAAAAAATGAAAAAAACACCTATGTACACAAAACATGCATGAATGAATCATGCATAATACTTCTTGAGATACAACCCATTTCTGGGCTGATCTAAAGGATGACCTTCGTAATCAATGAGCTCATAGGTCACATTCTTAAAAACACGTTTAACTATGTAAGGCCCATGCCACATGGGTTGAAATTTTCCTGCCCCCAGCTTATCATGAGCTTGTTCGTACAGGAGGAAGAGGTCTCCTACAAAGGAGTGAGGGGAAACCGACTGGTCAAAATTGGCTTTGACTCGCTTCTTCTGTGCCTCAATGACCAAAGCAGCAAAGCGGCAAGTTTCATCCAACCTCTCTAAGTAGAGAAGACACTCTTCTTCAGATGAAGTGTTGGGCAGTAATTCAATAGCTAATTTTAGTGAAGTTATTTCACATTCAATCGAAAGGGTAGCTTCCAAATCGTAAACAAGCTAGAATGGAGTGAATCTGGTCGCATCCTTGACTGAGGTTCGGTATGCCCAGAGAGCCGAAAATAACATGATATGCCAACTGGATTTGTGGATCCCAATCGTACTTTGAATCACAGTGACTAGAACTTTGTTCACAGCCTCAACCTGGTCATTGCCTTGAGGATAATACAGTGTTGAGCTGTCGTGACGCAAGCCCAACCTGGAAGTCAACTCTGCCACCATTTAATGCCGAAAATGGGAACCATGATTGGTAACGATGGCTTGAGGGACACCAAACCTAGAAATGATGTGATTGAATATAAATTGAGCTGCTGTCTTACCGTCGGCGGCAAGTGTAGGCATTGCTTCGGCCCATTTGGTGAAGTAGTCAACGGCTACAATAATATAAGCATGCCCCTCGACCGAGTGAGGGTTACAGGTCATAAAATCGATGCCCCACTTCGCAAAGGGACCAACGGTAATGACAAGGTGGAGATGTGTAGGCGACGTGTGCATCTTGCACTGATAGATCTGGCAATCATGACATTTACGGATAGCAATAATGCAATCCTTGAAGATAGAGGGCCAGAAATACCCAACACGAAGAATCTTCTGTGTAGTGGCATAACCAGACATGTGACTGCCACAGGCGCCACTATGGCAATCATTCAGAACTTTCTCAGCCTCCTCAAGGGTCAAACACTAACGAAGAATGGAATCTACTCTGACACGATAGAGTGTATCTTCGACTATACGATAAGGTTGCGACTGATGACAGATGCATCGAGGAGCATCCTTCATCAACTCAGGTCTAAAAGTAGAATTGTGAAGCTAAATAATGATATCACCGTACCAAGGATCGAGGGTGGAGATCAGAAAAAGCATATCGTCTCGAATGCGTTCTTCAAAACCAAACAGACTAGAGTTAGAAGGAAGGGAGCAGATCAAATCATCAAAGACTAAATACTTCTTCGATTTTGTAGTAGTAAATTCCAAATCGAAATCTTGGAGGATAATAATCCACTTTAAGTATTTTCCCCATAGCAATTGTCAAGACAATATGTAAGTCATGGGGTTGAATTCATATATCATAGACATAGTATGCAATAGGATATAATGACGAAAACGTTGAACTGCTTGAACCGGAGCTGATGATAACTTCTCGACATGGGAATAGCGCATTTCGGTATCGAGAAGTTTACGATAGAGGTAGTAAATAACATGCTCGTCGCCGTCATCATCGTCTTGAACCAGAACCATGGCAATTTTGCTAAAAGCAGTAGCTAAATAGAGGGAAAAATCACAATGATAATTGGGAGGATGCAAAACAGGAGTGTTGACGAGCAATGTCTTCAATGTGTCGAAAGACTTCTGAGCAATCTCATCCCAGAGGAATAGGACACCCTGCTTCAATAATCGCGTAAATCCTTTAGCTAATTTGGCATAGTTTGGGATAAAGTGTCATAGAAAATTAGCCTTCCCTTGCAGACTCTACAACTGATGTAGTGAAGATGGAGAGGGGATATTAATAATAGCCTCGACTTTTAGGGGATCAAGGCGAATCTCATCTTTGGACACGACAAACCCTAAGAGTCTACCAGAATCAATGTAGAAGATGCATTTGTGCGGATTTAATTGGATGTTGTAGCGTCAACAATGAAGAAAAATATGACGAAGATAGTCAAGATGGTCTTTATGCTTAGCTGAATGAGCTGGGAGGTCATCTAGATAAGGCTGAATGATGTGCTTAATATCATGAAAAGCATACGACATCGCTCGCTGAAAGGTGGCTCCAACATTTTTCAAGGCGAAAGGAAGCTTCTTATACGCGAAAGTACCCCAAGGACAGATGACGGCCGTCTTATGCTGATTAGTCGGGAGAATGTTAATCTGGTTATAGCCAGAAAAGTCGTCCATGAGGGAAAAGATCTCACTCCCAGCGCATTCATCAATGATTTGATCGATAAAGGGAGTGGGATAATTATCCTTAGGACATGCTCGATTGATGTCACAGTAATCAACACAGACGCGAATGGTACCTTGTTTCTTATCTACAGGGATGATGTTAGGCACCCATTATGTCAAGGGAATCGGGTAGATGAAACCAGCGTTAAGAAGTTTTTCAACTTCACTTTCAATGGAGGCAGCCTTTCAAGGGTGCATAGGATGAAGGTGTTGACGAACAGGCTTCGAACCAGGGTAGGTAGGAATCTCATGCACCACTATACTAGGATTTATGCTAGGAATTTCTTCATAGGACCATGCAAAGACGTCATGGAACTCACATAAAAGGCTAGTATAAACCTGAACTTCATCATAAGAACAAGTGACCCCGAGATGGATGTTCTCGACAATTCTGGGTTTGACGGAAATTTCAATAGGCATCATTTGCGTAATGTTACTCAAGTTACCCTTTTTAAAAACTTCATGTGTCAGTATAGGCGTTTGAAGCAGAGGAGAAGGAACCTAAGATGCAAACCTCTTGAGACACGTAGACATGGTCCCGGGGCCAGGCATGAACGAGGAATGATGATGGCCATCATCCCATGGAAAATCCTCGAGAGACATAGTTTCCACGATGGCTTCATCGGAAGGAAATATCTCTCACAAGGGATCAGATGAATCTGAATCATCGAGCTAAGGGGATTGAGAATAAGTGTCGAGAGACATGCTCAAAGGAGCATGATCAGAAGGCAGAAGATTCGAAGCCGCAAGAAGTTCAAAGTAATCAATCTCAATCAGACTTAAAGGCATCGAATCTCCAAAAGAATTGACCTATTCAGGTGAAGGGACGATCCTTGGGTCATTAGACCGAGAGATCATATTGATCTGAATAGTGTTGGGTGGAGGAAGAGGAAAAATACCCATGAGGGCATGATTTTTGAAGAGGCCTGACCCAATGCTCTCATAGGGAATAAGGATCTTATCCACATATGGAACATTGTTCTCGGAAGATGAAGTGAAGAATGAAAATTGATCAACAATAACAATCTTTGCTTCGTGCGGTAATTTCAGAACATGAAAGAGAGTGTACAGAATGCACAACATAGCATGAGTCCAACTGTGACTGAGGAGAAGATTGTAATTGAGCTTGGCGTCAACTACTTCTACCTCGACATTGATTGTCTTCCCTTTCAATGTAATCGTTAAACTAGCGAGAGCACCTAAAGGTTTTGATTCTCTTCCATCAAATGCTTCCAGGGCATTTGGTGATGAATTCAAGCCCGAAGAACGAATGGATTTCCAGTAAGAAGATGACATGATGCACGTTGACGCACCTTCGTCCATAACTACTCGATGAATATTGAGACCATTAATAACAACTTGTATAATGAGCGCAATTTGGTGCGGTAGTTGCGGAACAAAATTCTCTAAATCAAAAGAAAGAAGGCTAGTATCAGCAGGATCAACCCCGCCAATCGCAGATAACAAAGCTTTCCATTGAGATGGACAACTCTGAAGTACTTCTAGAGCAGACATGGCAAATGGCGCCTGAGCCAAATCCTCAGCAATACTGTAATGTTGAACGACACTGGCGTTTGGATTGTAAGAATACTTGCGGAGTACACCTTTGGCAAGTGGTCGTACAACGGGTTCAGTACTGGGCCTTTCAATCTGAAGAGGGCTAGAAGCAGGCAGAGGAGAAGGATCATCAACGATTTTCCTCCCCGCCGCCTGACGTGATTCGGTATAATCCTTTGATCGAGTGGTAATAGAAACGGGTGTAGAACTGTTCATCATGAACACATGAGAGCCAAATGGGGTAGAGGAATGAGGTTTCTATATCATTTGGGTCTGCTGAGATGGAAAAAGGTTCTTTAAGAACAACTGTAGTTCCCTGAGTGCCTTTGAGAAATCTACTTACTTCGGCCCATCGAGGATAGTCCTTGGTGTAGTGCTCTTCGTCACAGATCAAACAAGTGTACTTCGGCTTGCGCTGTGAACCATCCTCAACACGAGATTTGGATGAATCTAGTTTCGGGGTATCGGCTTTGGCCTTACCTTTACCCTTCTTTTTCCCCTTGGAAGTTTTGTCTGTCAGATTGGCCTGAACAACATTGACTTCCAAGGTTTTACCTGGATTTAGAGTGAGCTTAGAAGCACCATCACTGGAAGAATTATACTTTTTCTTCCCAAGATTTGAAGGAGAAGACTCGCGAGAAGTGCGAGAAACAGAACCAATAATACCGTCGAAGGATGGGGTCGCCGGTGCTTTAGAAGTTCCAGGTCATGGGGCATCAAGAAAAATATCATACAACGTGCCAGACTGAGAGTACACAAGATCAAGGTACTGGGCATGAGCGATGGCTTTTTCCTCGGTTACACATGCTCCCATAACTATGTATTTCACGATCTGATTGAAAAAGGAGGTAGTGAACCATTCAGTTAGAATTTGATTAGGAATATCAAACTTAATCAAGCGACGACGACATCTCCATTCATGAATATGATCTGAGATATGAGTAGCTCGGTCATGTTTCAAGGATGTGAAGAGGTGTGCCTCGGTCTCATAATGAACCAGTAACTGAAAATGTGTAAGGAATGCCATGGCGAGAGAGTTGAAGTCTTGAAAGATGCCACGAGATAGCTCAATGGACCACTTTGCAGCGGCACCAATAAGAGTCCGTTGGAAAAGACGGAGTCAGATGAAATCATCAACCCAAGAATTAGAGGAACACCACAAGTGGTAAGTCATAACATGCACTTGGGGGTCTTCTCTGAACTTACCCTCAAACTTAGGACAATCACTAGGAATCTTAGTCGAAACCGGAGGCCAATACGGGTTATGAAGAATTGGATCGTTCGTTAACTTTGACACATCGGTCAGTTCCAACGTAGCGAGAAACGGTAATTAAGGATTAAAAGGCATTGGAGGTCTCTGATAAGGACCTGTGTTAACATTCCACCCAGCCTGCTATAAATTCTACCCCCATATGTTTTGTCCTGGGGGATTTTGACCATAGGGGTTATAAGCCTGATAATTCTGCTGATACTGAGGTTGAGAACCAGGATATTGATTCTAAGCATACCATTGAGGTCCTTGCTGAGCAACGTATGGATTCAGTTGTGGAATGTAAGCATGGCCTTGAGGTTGATTATACACCAACTGAGATGGATTTTGAGGGTAAAAATTGAAACCTTGCGGCACACTATATACCGGTTGATATTGACCTTGGGGGTAATAAGCACCTTGGGGTTGAGCAGGTGGACCCTATTGAGCAGGTTGAGCGAGCTGCTGAACAGGCAGACCTTGCTGGGTTGGATAAACAGTTTGAACCACCTGCTGAGCAGGTTGAACCGACTGCTGAGCAGGTTGAACAAGCTGTTGAACATATTGAACTGGTTGAATCGACTACTAAGATGGTTGAGTAGGCTGCCCCTGCAGAACATGTTGGCCTGGATAATGAGGGCCATCGAGTTGCCCTTGTGGAAGAGGTTGGCCAGATGGAGGAGATGGACCAGGTTGTCCTTGATGACTAGGTTGACCCGAAGCAGGACTGTAGGGCTATCCTAGTTGCACAAAGTTTTGGCCATTCTAAACGTACGAATGTTGCTGGTGTACAAGAGGTTGTCCCTGTGGGGGATGAATTGGCCCACCGACAACATACAACGTTCCTAGTTGAAGCTAACTTGAAGGACCAAAGGGTTGTCCTTGTTGGACTGAAGGTTGACCTTGCGGACCGTAAGGTTGTCCTTGAGGACCAAAGAATTGTCCCTGCTGAGCCGAAGGTTGTCCTTGTAGCAAAGGTCCTTGATGAGTGACGGTATGATAAGGATCAAAAGGAAATTAATAGGCGGGGTTGCCGACAACATCATAGTGATGGGGAGGATTGACACGAACTTGGGGTCGTCGAAAACCCTGAGAATTCTGTTTCTAAACAACCAAAAAATACTCTTCAAAATTAAGGCCTCCAGGAATCATAGGGACAGTCGAGGTCATACTAGAAGTAGACAGGGCCATAGGAGATTGAGCATCCAGAGAAGGAGCATATCGTCGATGAATGTCCAACATGTGCTCATAAAAAGTATAGGTAGAAACCATAAGGGTAGTCGTAGCTGCACCAGGTGGTGTAGTCTTCGTAGTGCGAGCTTGTGATCTGCTCAGACCTTGATTGACAGAACACGTAGGATTAAGTAAAATAGACCCGCGAGTGTGAAAAGACTCTGAGGACTATGTTGTAACAACCGACATAGATGAATTACACAGACGGTAGGTCGGACTGGGACATATGTAACAGTAACCGACGAACTCAACATCAAAGGTGACAGACCCAATGAAGGGAGGACCGAACTCCTAGGGGGATTTGATGTACTGGAATGTGCTATGGATGCAACACTAGACATAATCTGACTCAAAGTTCGATAACCGGGTGGAAGTGACACTGATTGCAGAGAATATTGAATCGAAACATGTGGGAGATCTTCAGGGAAAAGTTGATATTCTCCTGTAGAAACAACCATTCCTTCACTGTCAATAGGACTCAAAGAATCCATATATGATGAAGGCGTAAGGTTGTCGAAAAAACGATGAGGATTAGGAGGTATAGCAGCAGCTAAAAATGGTGATCCTGAAGTAAGAGGAGGAAATTATTCCTCGTCCCCAAAACTAGACTAAGCACCTGGAGGAGGCCAATTGAACTCAACTTACTCTTCAGGAGGGGATCGAGTAGCGAGAGGTAAAATAGTCGAGAGAATAGGCGACAAAAACTCGACAGACCTACTGGACTGAGGAGTTTCGTAAGAAACGTCAGGAAAGGAACTACCACTAAGAGGCAGTGAGGAAGACGATGAAATTGGTGGTTTCACCACTGTAACCGTATTTCGAAACATAAAAGGAAAAAAAGATATCCAAAAGAAGGCTTCAAGACCAAGGCCTAAGGAAAAAGAAAAACAAGCCAAGTAACAAATTTGTAACGGGCATGTGATCGTGGGTAATTAATTTTACGACATTGAAACAGGACTGTGTTGTTTCATGTTTTAAGGGTTGAGAAACAGACAAAAGATGACTCTGGCCACTTTCAATTTTAAACAAGCGTGAAAGGACAAGTGCTCGATGATCTCCTCTTTTTAAAGAGTCACGAAAAGATTGAAATGACTGCTCTGGTAATCTAAGAAAGAGGGTGTACCAAGTTTCCTTGAACTTCCATATACACTTTGGTGGTCAAATGAAAGAGAAATGACCAAGGACTTTCCATACGTGCAGGTAGTCTTCCCGAATGTTGTGTTCAATGTATCACGGTTACAGGGCGACAAACTTGACTTCCCATGGATAAAGGATTTGAACCTATAGGGGTATCCGTTTATATACTCGACGGTACGGGGAGCACAAGTCCATACTAGCATTGTCTAAAGCCAAAAGGCGAACAACGACTACTAGGTTTTAAGATGTTGGAACACGTCTCTAGCCTAGACCACTAAAATGTTTGCGTTAGGTTCCAATGTTTCCTTAGGTTAATTCAATTGATTTTATAGTTGATCTTGAATTATGTTTCAATTTCAAGGCCTTACCGAATGTTGATCTCAAATTTCCTAAATTCAAACTATATGCAAATGAACACCATTTTCCATTCAATGAACACTAATTAAGAGAAGGATAGAGATCTTTCAAACAATAGCAATTAATGAAATGAAACGAAGAAATCCACTAATGCATCTAATTCAATCAAGAGAAAAATGAAATTTTTTTTCCTAGTTAAGCAAGCTCTAGTTATGCAAAAGAGTTTTTATTTTCCTATGCAAATGAAAGAACACAATCTTTTGTTTTTTGTTTTCAATGAAATGGAGCACACAATGCACTATTACATGAAAAAAAAAACAAACACTAGTTCGAGGATTGTGAATGTAAAGAGCTAAACCGACTGATTCGATGAAAGCAACACAAACACAAAGATGCACTCAAACCAATGATGCAATCTTCCAAACAAAGAGAAAGCTTTGAAACGATCCAAACAAGCAATGTGATCTATGCTTGGAGCAGCAAGAAGAAAAATCAAATGAAACCTGAAATGATCATTCAACCAAAACAGACGCTCAAAGGATAAAAAATAACTAAACGCAATTGATCAAGAGATGTGACTAACAAGAATAAAAAAACTCGACTTCCAATCAGAAGGCTCAGTGAGCTAAGACACTTAGAAACCCTAAGGCCATAACCTGTACTGATAAGTAAACAGACATACAACTAAGAAGAACAAGCCTATGACAGTCAAGACAATCTCAAAAAAAAATTTGCAAATCAGAAAACCACCTAGAGGCAAGCACAAATAACCAAAAAATTCAAAAAGAAAGTCAATCCAAACCCTACAGGATTCAGTGTGACTGTAAGGCAATAATCTGCACCAAACAAGGGTTGGTGCTAGTGCAACACAAGCAACATGTGCCAATCGGCGCGACTGTTCAACCAAAAAAAGCACCAAGACAGATATCTATGGGAGAATGGGAAATCCAATGAGAAAAGGTCAATATTGACTCTCTGGAGCTGAACAGGAGGACTCTAAACAAGCAAATAGACCAGAAAAGATAGATAAACAAGCAAATGACCGAAGTCAACTTGACAAGGGTAAAAAGACAAACTCACACTGATCCCTAGTGGAGTCGCCAATTTTTTATGAAGGCAAATCCTCTCTGTGGACAGAGATAATCCCTCTAGCCCTAGAGTGGGTCTAGTAACAAAAGGACAAACTAGAGTGTAGGCTCCTAATTACTGAATGAAATGGACGAGGTAGATCCACCTACCTGGAGTCCAACGCTGTCGTCATGGCTGTTGTAGTGGTGGCCTCTCGATTCCTGTCTCGGAAAATCATGATCCTCTCGTAACAATGCTTGGATACTAGCACAAGATCAACAAAAAAGAGCAACATATGAAACGACAATCTCATTCATAATTACTAATCGATCAAGGAGGGTTAAGCATATTGCATCAAATAAAACACATCAACGCAAAATGGGAACCAGACAATAGTTATACATATGTATTAATAGAAGAAAGAGTTACAACCAAGCCTTAACGTCACAACCTCCTTTAGTGGGGTTCAGTTGAAGCGCGTCTCGATAAATGTCAGGGAATTCAGACAGTATGAAGGCACAAGCCTAAGCTCTCTCAATAAGGGACTCTTTCGTTCTATCTTGAATAGAAATCTCTCCAGCGCTTCTATTATAATATCTTCAGTTCAACTAGCTTCATCAATGAAGGATGGCTATATTTATAGAGGGAGAAGAGGAGGTTGGGATCCCTACTATGGTGGAAGGGAGGCCTTATCCCTTGGGAGGTTTCCCCAAAAGGTGGAAACAAGAGGCCAAAGGAGGAAGGCCGTGGTTATTCAATCGAACCACTCCCCATGACTCATCCACGAAGTTGTTATGATCGAAACTTCGCCTCTATTTTTAAAAAAACTTTCCATAAAAATATTGGCGTGGGCATCTAACTAAGATAGAGCACCAACTGGCATAGGGGCCAGTGTTAATCTGCCTCATCGGCATGAGGGCATAACGGGCTACCAACGCCAAGGCAAAAACAGGTGTTTTTGGCGGTTTGGTCAGGAAATGGTCAACAAAAGGAATGTTAAACTCATGGTAAGGGATGCAATGATGGTATTTGCAAGGCATGAAACTTTATTTTGATCACAGAAATGAGCCTCCAATGTGCGGGATGGGGATTGCAAGGATAGTGAAAAAATGTTGTGTAACAGCTGATTGTTACCTCTTTGAAATCCTTGGAAATTTTCATGATTATGGATGTCATTCTTCCTCGCTTTATTTGGTTTCCCCGATTAATAGGATTGTGGGTTTTCTAATCTTATCATGTATTTTATTGCATTTATTTTTGTAACATTCCCAAGTCCTATGCAATTCCAGGAGACCATATTCATTATTTACCTTGTAAAGGGGTGGCAGAGTCCTTGACTCTCCCTAACTAGTTCTGAAGTTATTTTGATGCTTACCCTTTCCTTGAGAATGAGTCCATTGGATAAAATTCCAAAGGTATTAGAGGAGCTAGGCATAGAGAACCTTGATTGAGGCAAGGGGTTGGAATTTGAAGAAGAATGAACAAAGGATGCATGGTGAGGGTGTGAAGGCTTGGATTGTTTATAATATTTGTTGGGGTTTCTATTTTTGTGTTTGATTGTTTCCCATTGTTCATCTTGGGCCTATTAATATTGAGATGCATACTTTTTTGGACATTTATTGGTGAAGTGGCCATATTCATGTCATACCTTGCATTTGAAGAGTAGTTGTTCATAGTCTAGTTATTAACCTTAAGCTTCACTGTTTCAGGAACTCCCCTGGCTAGATCAACTTCTACGAAGATCCTTGCACATGCATGCATGTTATCCTTTGGTTCACTTTGATCTATGTATTTTTCGATTGTGTTCCTTGTGTTTCTTATTGATTCGTCCCCCTAGCAGTGGAGGGGGAGGTGAGGGAGACAAGCCCAAATTGACACAACATTAGGGATGTCAAGTCTAGGATCAAAATTTGGGTCCATCTATTCAAGTAGATACCCCTTGAATCCATGGAATACAGTCCATTCCCAAAGATTAATTCTTTGTCTTCCTTGGATTCAAAATAGAAGGTGAAGTATTATCTTTCGCAAAAGCGAGCCAAGATTTTTCCTTTGATTTTTGGAGACCATTTTCACTCTATCCATTTTTTCACAACTTTTGGAGAGGGCTAGAGACCAGTGAATTTCTTGACCAATCCTCGCTTGGTAAGGGAGAGATATTCCATGTGAGGAATGGACATGGGCTTATCAATATCATATATGGAGTCCAATCATTTAACAAATCTAGAAATAGAGGGGCAATCACATGATAGGTTGAGAGATGAAACAATAGATGAGAATGTGATTGCAGTTGGATCAGGTAGAGGAGGGGGTTGGCCCCTCGTAGAGGACTCTAGAGGGGTCATGGGAACCAATCGAAGCAAGATATTGAGAGCAAAGCAACTATCAAAGCTTCCTCAGAGCCCAATTGTGCATAACACAGTTTTTTAATTGTTATAATAAAAATAAAATAAAATAGATATAAAAATATCAATAGATAATAACTTAAATATTTTTAAAAACATTATTTTATCATTTAAATAATTAAATAATAGTATTAATTATAAATTATAAATTATTCATCCCCTAAGGAGGGTGCTCATGAAAACTACCACTAATTGAAATGAGTGTAAAGCAATTTATCATAAGGGGCATAGTTGCATGGTTAATAGTACACCTGCGACTGCGACATAACCTGCATTGTGCGTGGGAGAGGTTGAAGGCGATGGTTGTAGATGCATGGGAGTCTAGAGAAGGACAACCTGTCCTGCATGTATACTTGATAAGCCAATGAGTGGTAATCATGAATGAATTTGGACAAACAATGGAAACCTATTTATTGGGCGAAATTTGATAAGAAAAGGAACCCTACAATTTTTATAGTTCCATGGGGGTTTCCATTTGTGCAGATATAGTGGGAAATTGTTGTCCTTTATAGACTTACCATTCTTGGGAAAGGAAAGTTTAGGAATTAGGTGAACCAATTCTAGTTGGTGGATGGAGCTAGATTTACATGTAGAGTTGCTAGTTATTCTCAGTTGATAGCTAGTCAGCTATAACATGCCACTTCAGGTGCACCACAACTGCAAAGAGGGAGTCACAAGTTCACGATTTTCTTCCTTTCCATCTTGAAGTTCTCCTCAGTCATAAATGTGATGATATTTGTGTTTTCTAGGAATTTTTGTTTCATACAATTTTGGTTTTATTTTCCCTCTTTGGGCTTGCTATTCTTGGTGGGGATTTATTACATGGGATTCTGAATTGGTTTTTAAGCCTAATTGTAGTCTTCATGTCCACATGGCCTCCCATTTTGGACTCTTATCTTCCTAGTTTTTCTTCTCGTGCTTAGCTTTCTTTTCCGTGGTCGCTTCATTAGTTTTCCCTCCTATTCGATCTTGACTCCCACCCCTATCTATGTCATTTTGTTTTATAATTCCAACTCTCATGTCTCTTGTCCCAGGGTGGTTTTTTATAATTGGTCTGGCCTCATGGCTAGGCATTGCTTTTCAGCCTCCCATCGTGAAGGGAGAAGAGGTCGACTAGGTCCCTCCTTCTTTGGTATACAAGGTTATGTTGAGAGAGAGATAGATAGAGAGAGAGTATTAATAAAAAAATTGCGGCAAGAATACACAACAAGTACATCAGAGTGACTACTACAAAGAAGATTTATTCCATGAATCTAAAAAGAAAGGAGCTAAAACCCGTAATTCGCCCAAAAAAAGAAGGGGGGAAAAGATCTAATACTAGACCACCTGAAGCTTGCACCTACCGTTTCTTGAGAACATGAGTAGATTCTTACAAATTTCTTGCATAGGATGATGCAAAAACAAAAATAATTCTAATATTTGAGAGAAATCGACTCACTATTAGACCCACGGGAGGCAAGAGAGTTCTCGACACCATATTTCAGGGCTTTCTTGTTTCAATTTTTCCCATTTCTACTTAAAGGAGGGGAAGAACACATTATTTTTTAGCACATTTGAGTAGGAAGGAAAAGAGGGGTAGGTTTTGATTTCCTTCTCATCCTCCATTCCAAATTTTTCTTCTTTCTTTTCTGTAAGAGGGATTTTGTCAGTATCCTTGGATACAGATTCTTCCTCAACAAATGAATTAATATTCTTTGGAGACACTTATTCTAGGGATGATTTATCAACTTGGGCCTCGTCACCCATAACTTTTGCAACTGGAGCCTTCAAAACTTCATATCTATTATTGGAGGGGGGATGGTGATGAGATTCATTCTTGCTAGCATGTTGCCTCTTAGTCAATTTCTTTTTGTGTTTTCTTGTAACTAGTTTGAATGCTCCTTTCTCATCATTACTATGAGAAGACAACAAATGATTAAAATAATGATGATAAGTTGGAGTCTTACGACAATTTTTTGCAAAGTGCCCATACTCATGGAAAAAATTACATTTAAAGGGAACCTATTCATAATTTAGGGTCTGAAGATGGGACCAACTGTCCAAGTTAAGCTAAATAACCTTGGGAAGGCCTTTTGAAAAATATCTTTCAACGTAAATTATGGCATAAGAGAAGTTAATCTCCTTATCTACATCAATAGAAATAAATCAACCCAATTTATATCCTATAGCCTTGAAAATACCTTCACCCTATCAAAGAAGGGGAATGTAAGGCATCTAATCCATAAAGGTGTAGAAGAAATTTCCATCATGGGGTTGAAATCTAGAGAGAAGTGGGTGAGAAACATTCCTCTAGTGTCCATGCAAAAAGGGAAACATTTGTAGATTTGATCTCTATCCTCCTTGTTTAAAAAAAATAAAAGTATAATAACTAATTCCATGATAGAAAATACTAGCATGCTTGTGATTTACCCAATTAATAGATACTTATTCTAAAACATAATTATAAGTAGGGCAAGGGCCAATACACTTACCAATTAATCATCTTTCCTTCAATGTAGTCACATTATCCTTCAAAGAGGAGAAAATTCCCAAATCAAGAAAGATAATTGATTTAGCCTTTTCGACAAATTTGCTTTGGAGACCCATTGAACAAGCAATAGTCTCTGTCACTCAAGAACTAGAGAAACACCACTAGATCATAGTCCAACAACATGAAAGACCCCAGTGAGTTGGGAACACATGGAATAAGAAAATAACTGCCGAGCTAATTGTAAATTGAGTCAACTGAAAATCAAGACAAACCCTGATTCCATGGCAAGACATCCAAAGCTATCATGAAACTGAAAAAAATCCGCACCCAACCACAAATGAAACCCCAATCTACAATAAAAATTATAAACATAAAGGGGGTGAACAAAAACTGCTATAAAATCTTAGCTAGTCACTCCCCCGTCTTCAGTTCCATTACTTCCCTATGATAATTGACAAATTTATAAGAGAAAATGTACAAAGATTACATGCTTTGAGGGATTTGGTCAACCATATACAAGATTGCGCCATAAGCAAAATAGGTTGGTTGTCACAAAACTGTGGCAGGTAGGACCATCAGCCATTGGGAGGGAAATCATATGACCACTTGAATAGTTTTTATCATCAAAATAACAATAGAAGGACAAAAGCCTAAAAACGACCTTAGTCACTATGGAAACCTAAGCAATGGCAAGTGCTACTTCCTGGGGTTATCATTGCCATGTTTGAGCTTAGGAGGATCTTCCCATTCCACTGGAATTGGTTTTTAGTAGTCCTCATCATCTGGTGGAGGGTGCTTAGTTGGTAGAGGTTTCCCAACTGGAAGATGATGCATTATAGGTAGAGAGTGCATAGCTAGGGGTTGGTGCATTGTAGGCAAAGGATGGGTGATGCCACTTGTGACACTCGTATGAGCTTCCTTACTGCCAGATGTTACATGATCCATAAGAATGTTCTCCATGGTACTGCACTATTTTCGAGGTCTGGATGAAGATTGGCCCTAAGTGTGGCGCGTATGTTGCCTATAGTACCTGGTATCTTATGAGGTAGAAACCACAGGGCTCTATGAAGAGGAGTTGTTTGTAGACGAGGAAGTATGCTAGATTTGAAGCCCCAAAGCACCAACAATGGCTCACAACCCAGCCTGGCCATGATGAATGTGAAATTATAGGTCCCAAACACGTCCCTCCAACACCACAACAAAATTTTCCTGGTCTATGAGGTGGTGACCCAAGAGATTGTAGAGAGACCACGTGTTATTGTCGATGATGCCCATCTCTTGGGCCTTTAGGTCTACAACTAGGCGTCGATAGCAATGGGGGATGTTATCATCAAATTGTTCAATGCCCTGGATGTTCCAGGGAGGGAAAGACAACCTGCCTCTGCCTCTGCTTCCCTAATGAGATTTGCCACACTCCCTCACCACGAAGACTATGAAGGGATATTGCAACTATTTTTTATACTTTTTGTTGCCCACGCTTCTGACATTCTTAACATTCTCTACATGTAGGCCATTAGTGCCATTAGTGGATGTGTGTACCAAAACTTGATGGGCCATAAATTTTGAGTCGAGAGGAGCTTGCCACCATTGCGATCTCTGAGATTATGGATAGAAAAAGAGGCAAGCACGAGGCATTGTTGTTCCCTCATAGTGAATACTTTAGACGCATTAATCACGAGGGGATTAAATCATCCCTCTACTATATAGAGACACCCTGATTCAAAATTTAATAAATAAAACTTAACTAATATATAAAAATATTAAAAAATAATTAATCCATTATCAAATAATAAATAAAATAATGATATTGTTTTAATAAATATTTTTTTGACTAATGGAGCTTAAAAAAAATTACAAAATAATAAATAAAATAACTACATCAATGAATTAGAACCGACGTTATGTTTATTTAACCATTAAGCTCATAAATTATATCGTATCCAATGCCTCCGTCAGCTTTAATGGAATTTTGGTATGTGGATGGTTTTATAGAGGTTCTAGCCTTCGCCGCCTAATTTATGAATCTGTCATTGATGGCGCCTGCTCAAAGGCTCTCTATAATTCAAAGCCAGGTTTAAAGTTTATAGAGAGGATTCTTGCCATCAGCCCAATCCAAATATTTCCTCGAGCGATGCAAAGTAGAGCAAATTGTGTCGACAAAGTTCAGAAAAGAAATGAAAAGTTCGTAGATAAAAAGCATTTCACCTACATTGAGTATTTTCTCTATAGAGGCAACAAGAATTTTTAGCTCCTGAAGACCACCACTGTAGGTTTATCGGTTATTGAGGTCAGATGATTTTTGTTTTATATTTTCTCGGTGATTGCATTTGATTTGTTGTAAGCTGCAGCTGGTCTAGGGTTTTCAGGGTTTTGGATTTGGGGTTTCTCAGAAAGAAAGTTGTATTGGTACAGCGGGTTCCAAGGGAAAAATCAGGGTTCGCCCTCAATTCCGATTCTGCATAAAGAATCTAAACCTAACCCTAACCGCAGGCTTTTATTTATGCCTCCTTACTTTAAGGTCTAGGTCACGATGGCCGTTAATAACCCTAAACCGTAATTTTAGGCCATGATGGTTGTCAATAACTCCAAATCGTGATTTTAGGTCATGATGTATATCAAATTTTGGTCATTTTTAGTAGGATTGAATGTGCAACTCATTGGCTCTAAACATAATGAACTTAATAAAATTTAAAAATATTATAATAATATATTAAAAATTCAATTCCTCGTTTATTTGTCATTTGTTAAAATAAAAACAAAGAAAAAACTGCTTATCTTAGAGTATTAATAAAAAATTGTGCCAAGAATATGCAACAAATACATCAGAGTGACTACTACAAAGAAGATTTATTCCATGAATCCAAAAAGAAAGGAGCTAAAACCCGTAATTCGCCCAAAAAAATAAGGGGGACAAAGATCCAATGCTAGACCACCTAAAGCTTGCACCTACCGTTTCTTGAGAACAAATTTCTTCCATTGGATGATGCAAAAACAAAAAAATTCTAAGATTTGAGAGAAATTGACTCACTATTAGATCCATGGGAGGCAAGAGAGTTCTCGACACCATATTTCAGGGCTTTCTTGTTTCAATTTTTCCCAGTTCTACCTTAAAGGAGGGGAAGAACACATTATTTTTTAGCACATTTGAGTAGGAAGGAGAAGAAGGGTGGGTTTTTATTTCCTCCTCATCCTCCATTCCAACTTTTTCTTCTCTCTTTTCTGCAAAACATTATTTTTTAGCACATTTGAGTAGGAAGGAGAAGAAGGGTGGGTTTTGATTTCCTCCTCATCCTCCATTCCAACTTTTTCTTCTCTCTTTTCTGTAAGAGGGATTTTATCAGTATCCTTGGATGCAGATTTTTCCTCAACAAATGAATTGATATTCTTTGGAGACACTTAATCTAGGAATGAATTATCAAATTGGGCCTCATCACCCATAACTTCTGCAAATGGAGACTTCAAAAATTCATATCTATTATTGGAGGGGGGATGGTGATGAGATTCATGCTTGCTAGCATGTTGCCTCTTAGTCAATTGCTTTTTGTGTTTTCTTATAAGTAGTTTGAATGCTCCTTTCTCATCATTACTATGAGAAGACAACACATGATTAAAAGAATGATGATAAGTTGGAGTCTTACGACAAATTTTTGCCAAGTGCCCATACTCATGGCAAGAATTACATTTAAAGGGAACCTATTCATAATCTAGGGTTTGAAGACGAGACCAATTGTCCAAGCTAAGCTGAATAACCTTGGGAAGGCCTTTTGAAAAATATATTTCAATGTAAATTATGGCATAAGAGAAGTTAATCTCCTTCTCTACATCAATAGAAATAAATCAACCCAATTTATATCCTATAGCCTTGAAAATACCTTCACCCTAGCAAAGAAGGGGAATGTAAGGCATCTAATCCACGCAGGTGTAGAAGAAATTTCCATCATGGGGTTGAAATCTAGAGAGAAGTGGGTGAGAAACATTCCTCTAGTGTCCATGTAAAAAGGGAAATATTTGTAGATTTGATCTCTATCCTCCTTGTTTAAAAAAAATAAAAGTATAATAACTAATTCCATGGTAGAAAATACTAGCATGCTTGCGATTTACCCAATTAATAGAGACCTATTCTAAAACATAATTATAAGTAGGCCAACTCTACCTGGCTTAAGAATATCAAACAGCTTGGATCCCATGAACCATGTCCTCTTTGCTGATGATTCTCTTCTCCTAGGAGGAGCTTCTTCTAGAATTTCAAAGGCATTTGACTCTGTCCTCAAAAGCTACTGCACGGTCACTGGAGCACTAATTAATAAAAGAAAAAGTGCAGTATACAGATGGAACGTGGAGCAATAGGAGCTCACTCGCATTGCACAGCTCCTTGGGTTTGATGGTTTTGCCCAATGGGATAAAATTAAGTACCTGGGTTTTCCATTAACAACTGGGGTCAATAAAATATCCCTGTGGACAGAAATCATCAGTAAAATCAAGTCCAAAATTTCCTCCTGGGGAGGTCACTGGCTCACCAAAGGAGGAAAACGGATCCTCATTAAATCTGTTCTGTCTGCTCTTCCTGTCTACCAAGCTTCCTTCCTCTTGGCTCCAAAAAATGTCATGGAATAGATCTCTAAGCTTTTGCGCGAATTCCTTTGGCAGGGAGGAAAAGGAAATCAGAAAAAAATTCACTTGGAAAATTGGGAGCTTGTGAACAGACCAATTGAGGATGGAGGTTTACAGATCCAAGATCCATCCCTTGGTCGCCTTGGGAGGAAAAATACTATGGAAACTGCACACTGATCCAAACCACCCTGTCAGAAAAATTCTCAGATCAAAATACATGCATGGAGCACCTCTCAGAAATTTGCAGGAAAATAACACAACATTTGGCACTCAAGTCTGGAATCTATGTAGGAAAAGCATTAAAATTTTTAAACAAAATGTTTATCACATCCCAGAAAATGGAAGGCAGACGAAGCTTTGGGAAGACTGCATCATGGATCACGACCCTCTTTGCAAAAACAAAGACATAATAGAATTAAAATATTGGCTGATCCACGCAAGCATCAGCAGCCTACATGATCTCTCCATCTGGGACAGGTATGGGAACTGCAGTGGCTGGGATTTCCACGGCATGCCAAAACACCTTCTGTTAATCCAAGTTGTCAATGATGGCAACAAGTTGAATGAATGAACACACTTGATGAAGGTTGAAAGACTAGAAGAGGCTGTACTGTGACATATTATTGCACTTGCTGGGTACTATCATGATGACACTATGATCCCATGATTAAGAAGCCAAGCAATGAAGAACGCATTCTGTCCTATATATTTTCTGCACTAAAAATAAGGACAGTTACAAAAGAAAAATGAATTTTTGGCATCTTGGAGGCAGCCAATCACAATGGGACTTAGACCATCATAAAGAGGACTCCTTCCTCTTTTCAACGAGCCCTCATATGCCCCAAACCTCCCTGTGGTTAGAAAGATATTATTTTTTTGAAATTGTGTAATAATTATGTTTTCTGAGCCGAATTGTCCTAGCTCCTTCATGTCGGACTACATCTAGAAATATGTGTCCATTCTTCTAAATGTCAAACCTGTATAAGTATGACATTCCATCACTTCATTCGATCATCAAGCTTTTCGGTGAAAACAAGTAGAAGACATCAGAGCATAAAAAAAAAGGGTTCACAACTCATGAACCTGAGGAGAATGTTGAGTCTTCTGACAGAAATTGGGACGTGTATCAACTAATTTGAAGAACAGTATTTTCTGGGTCATACATTCCACACGTTACACATACTCGGGTGCTTAATATATACAGTCAGATCTATGATACACAATACACCTGCGATAATACCACTTGAATCTGTAATGTATAGTCGGTTCTGTGATATGTGATACATCTGCGATGATGCCCACTCGGATATCTAATGCGTAATACATATTCGATTTGTGATGATGCCCACTCGGATGCGTAATACATATTCGGATCTATGATAATGCCACTCAGATCTATTATAATGTGTGATACATATTTGGATCTGTAATAATGCCACTTGGACGTATGATCCAGACCTGTGATAATTTTTTCAACCTTGTAATAATTGTTCAATGGATTTTTGTACAACACAGAAACTGATTTGAAGTGCAACGTACCTGTTACATCATTCTACTCATAAATTTTAGTTGTGGAGAGACAATTCAAATCTTTTGGAACTGTAGAGAAATAATTCATAACTTTGGGAAGCATCTCTGAGACATTGAAGATCATACATCTGTTGAAGCAGCCTCTAGCATCACAAACATAGCTAGCTGATGAGGAATGTCCAGTGAAGATGATGTGAAGCTTTTAAATGGTAACACTGTAATTTTTTGGTAAACCTTTCATTGAATCCTTTCATGTTCTCTCTGTAAATAGGATTGGATTCCTTAGGGTTGGAGCCCTTAAAACCACTTGAAAACTAGGATTGGTGTCCTTGGAGTAGGAGCTCCTAAACACAAGGTTGGTGCCTTGAGAAGATAGGGTCGTAGCCCTAGAGGTCGGAGCCTCATCAAAGTCCAAGTTGGTGCTTGGAAAACAGGTTGGTGCCTGTTTCATTAAAAGGGTTGGTGCCCTTCTCTCATCTATTATATACTATTGTTAAAAAGGGATTGAAGTTCTCTTTAATTCTTAATATCATTATTACATATATATCTCTCTGTCTTTAATTGTGAAGGATATAACTGGAAATAATTAACAATTGAAAAGAAATACTGATTCACCCCCCTCTCAGTTTTTCCAACAATTGGTATTAGAGCCAGCTTCTTCATTATCAGCCTAACAACTTGAAGAAGGATTCTTAGGCACAATGAAGAACATGGAATCAACAGGGAAACTCCCTATCTTTGATGGAACAAATTTTAGTTTCTGGAAAAAGAGGATATCCTACTATCTAATGTCTCTTGGCCCTGAAGTTTGGAACTCTATCTTGAATGGATACAAAGCTCCCGCTGACCTTCCAACTGATCCCGATGAAAGAAAAGCCTACATTTCTAATGCCAAAGCTTTAAATTCCATCACTAGTGGAATCACCGATTTTGAATTTACGAAAGTCATGAACTGTGACTCAGCCAAAGAAGTATGGGACAAATTGGTTTCACTATATGATGGGGACTCCAAAGTTAAGAAAGCAAAGCTTCAAACCTATAGAAGACAATTTGAGAGTCTGAAAATGGATGATGAAGAAGATATTGCATCATACTTCCTCAGAGTAGCCGAAGTGGTTAACTCTCTTAAAGGACTAGGGGAAAATATTGAAGAAAGCACCATAGTTCAAAAAATATTGAGATCTCTTCCTGACAGATTCAACTCCAAAGTAAGTGCCATATAAGAAATGAAGGACCTAGATACTCTCAAGATGGATGAACTTCACAGAATTCTTATTGCCTATGAGATAAGAAAAGGGATCCCAAATTTCAAAGAAGCAGCTTTCAAAGCCTCAAAATCTACAAAAGAAGGAAAAGGATGGAATTACAACAGTGATGAATCAAATACTAAAAATGAGTTAGCTCAATTTGTACGAAGACTAAAAAGGGGATCTAAGCTAAAAGGTAAGTACCCTCTTATTTGTTTCAATTGTGGAAGAACAGGTCATTACACTGCAAGATGTCCTCAAAAACATGATATCGATGATGAAAAGGACTCTAAAAGAATGATGTATAAGAAGAAAGGTTTTAATAAGAAGAACCTCTTCTCTAAACAAGATGAGTCTGATGAAGATGAATTCGTAGTCATAAAGAAGAAATCAACTAGAAATGTGCATCAATACAAAGAAAGCGATGATGAATCAGATGAGGAAAGTAATTATGTTGGAAGCAAAAAAACACTATTCATGGCATTTACAAATGATGATGAATCATAAATAGAAGATGAAAGAAACATGGATAGTTTGCTAATAAGTGCCATTGAAGAAAATGAGAATCTACAAAAGAAGATAATTTCTCTCAAAATAGAAAGAGAGGAAGCAAAAAGAAGGGAAGACTTCTTGAACATCAAGTTAAAAGAGAAGGATGATATTTGTGAAAAACGTGAAGCTGAAATAGTGTCCCTAAGAAAGGAATTGGAGCAAATTAAAAGGAGTTGGAAAAGCTCTCTAACTCTTGACAACATTATTAACACTCAAATACCTCAACATGACAAGTCTGGAATTGGTTTCAAAGGAGAATCATCAAGTACAAAGAATAATGCTAGGAGTTATGCTGATATACTCTCTTGCCATACAAAAGAAGAAAAGTCATCTCAGGTAAAAGGTCACATCTCAAAACCAAGATTTGAAAGAGCAAGTCCAAGGAAGAATGTTGATTCAAGCCCTGGATACTACAACAGGTATCAAACTATTTTTCTTGGGCATTGCTACAATTGTAAAAACTTTGGGCATCAAGCTAAGCATTGCAAGGTTCATAATAATGAAGCACCAAGATTGAATAATCAACCAAACCAACTGCGTAGGCCTAAAGAGCAAGAACAAATCAAAACTTACAATTCCTTTGATCCTTTGGCTAAGTTTGATCTGTCTTGCTCACTGTGTGATGATTACGATCATAATGAACAAAATTTCCCTCTCAAAAGGGAAAAAGCTAAAAACATAAATCTCAAAACTGATAAATGTGGCCTAGCTCTATGTGCTCATAGTGAAGAAAATCATTGGTTTGTGGATAGTGGATGCTCGAGACATATGGCAGGTGACCAAAAGAAGTTTATCTCATTGAACAAGAAAAATGGAAATGTATCCTTTGGAAGTGGATCTGTGAAAATCACTGGAAAAGGGACCGCTACCCTTGTCAATGGACTAGGAAAGGCTCAAAATACCTTACTAGTAGAAGGGCTCAAACACAATCTCTTAAGTGTCAGCTAGATTTGTGACCAGGGACATAATGTTGTCTTTAGTACAAAAAATTATGAAATAAGAGACTCGTCCTCAGGAGAGCTTGTGGCGAAAGGAGTAAGAACACGAGATAATGTTTACATTCTCAGTAGAATCCAAGAAAATAAATGTTACTTAAGTCAAACAGATGAAAGTTGGTTATGGCACAAGCGATTGGGGCATACAAGTTTTGACAACCTAGTCAGAATCAACAAAAATAATGCAGTAAGGGACATTCCAAAAATGTGCAAACCAAATCAAGTTGTATGTGGCCCATGCCAACATGGAAAGCAAAATAGAACTAGCCACAAAACCAAGGAGTTCTCAACATCAAAACCTTTGGAAATCATTCATGCAGATTTGTGTGGGCCAACTAGAACTCCAGCTCTTCAAGGTGAAAGGTACTTTGCTCTATTTGTTGATGACTATACTAGAATGATGTGGATATATTTCATAAAAAATAAATCTGAAGCATTTGAGTGTTTTAAGAATCTTAAATATCTCATTGAAAATGAAAAAGATTCTAAGATTAAATGTCTTAGAACGGATAGAGGAGGAGAATTCACTTCGAAAGAGTTTGATAAATTCTGCAAAGATCGTGGAATTGAAAGATAAATTTCTACTGCTAGGACACCCCAGCAAAATGGAGTAGTTGAAAGAAGGAACCGAACCATTCAAGAAATGGCTAGGAAAATGCTACTAGTATCTGATTTGCAACCAAAATTTTGGAGAGAAGCAGTTGGCATCACAGTTTATACCTTAAATCGAACTCAATTGAGACCAAGTAATGAAAGAACTCCTTATGAATTATGGAAAGGAAGACCTGCTTCAGTAAAATATTTCAGAATATTTGGAAGCAAATGTTCCATAAAAATAAACGATGACTCACCAGGTAAATTTGATTCTAGAACCGACGAAGGAATATTTCTTAGTTACTCCACTAGGAGCAAAGCTTACAAATGTTACAACAATCGTCTATGAAGAATAGTGGAAAGCATTGATGTGAATATTGATGAAGGCTTTCCAGACAAAAGAATTGAAGATCATGAAGTTGAGTCTTTCTTTGAACAAAGTGAAGAAGAAGAACCTGAAAGGGAAGAAGAGAATGAAGAATCTCAAAGTAAAGCTCAAAATGAATCTTCACAAACTCTCTCCAAGATCAAGTTTGTTCAAAGATATCATCCGGAAGAACAAGTCATCGGAAATATAGATGAAGGAATCCAAACTCGAAGAAGAATGATAAGCACCCCAAGAAAAGATGATGTGGCTCTATTATCTTTAATAAAACCTGAATTTTTTTCTCAAGCAAGCAAAGATCCTTATTGGATAAAGGCCATGGAAGAAGAAATGTCTCAAATTAAAAAAAAATGAGACTTGGGAACTAGTACCTCGCCCAAAAGATAAAAATATAATTGGAACAAAATGGGTATTCAAAAACAAGATGAATGAAGATGGACAAATCATCAGAAATAAAACCAGAATTGTCTGCAAAGGATACTCACAAATCGAAGGAATTGACTTCGAAGAAACCTTTGCACCAGTAGCTCGAATGGAAGCCATAAGAATGTTTTTAGCATTTACTTGCTCAAAAGGATTCAAGGTTTATCAAATGGCTGTAAAATCAACATTCCTAAATGGAGATCTCAAGGAAGAAGTTTACATGGAGCAACCATAAGGATTTGATCTTGCTGAAGGAAAAGGCTTTGTATGCAAACTAAAAAAGGCCCTTTATGGATTAAAACAATACCTTAGAACATGGTATGCTAAGTTAGATCACTATCTGCAACAAGAAGGTTTCAAAAAGGGAGTGGCAGGCAGCAATCTCTACATAAAGATGGAAAAGGAAAAACTTCTGATCACTCTTGTTTACGTTGATGATCTAATCTTTGCTAGCAATGATGAAGAAATGAGCCATGAATTTTCTCTAAATATTTCCAAGAAATTTGAGATGTTAATGATCGGTGAGTTGTCTTACTTTCTTGGGCTACAAATATCTCAAACTTCTGCAGGCATGTTTATATCTTAGGAAAAATATCTTAAAGACATGCTTAAAATATATGGGATGGAAAATTGTGCACCTATGAGCACACCAATGACCATAGATTGTAAATTAAGCAAAGAAGATGATACCCCTCAAATAGATGCAACTCTTTACAGGTCAATAATTGGATCTCTCTTATACTTAACTGCTACAAGACCATATATTATGCAAGTAGTTGGAATGGTTGCAAGATTTCAGTCAAGTCCTAAACAATCCCATCTAGTAGCTGTGAAAATAATTCTCAGATATCTGAAAGGAACAACTGAATTCGGTCTTTGGTATCCTAAGAGTTCAACTGTTATTGTCACAGCTTACTTTGATGCTGATTGGGCTGGAAGCATGGATGATTGAAAAAGTACCAGTGGAAATGCATTATTTATGGGAAAGTGTCTTGTATCTTGGCTCAACAAAAAACAATCATCTATATCCCTTTCTACAGTTGAAGCCGAATATATAGCTTTGCTGATTGTTGTACACAAATTCTATGGATGAAGGAAGCCTTGAAGGATGTCAACATAGAAACTAAGCAACCAATTACTATTTTTTGTGATAATACTAGTGTCATAAATCTTTCAGGAAATCTGGTGATGCAATCAAGAACCAAACATATTCCAATCAAATACCACTTTCTCCGAGAAAAAGTTGTTGAACACAATATCAGGGTAGAATACATCAATACAAAAGAACAAATTGCGGATATCTTTACAAAAACCCTTCCACGAGAAGCATTTGAGTATCTTTTCCAAAAGATGGGGGTCATTGCTCTTGCATCACATTAAATCAAGCCGCATGTTAGGGGTATAGTATGTTAGGGGGAGCATCATGACAGGGGGAGCACTTTGCCATTGATGTCAAAGGGGGAGAAAAGGAAAATATTGCCATCCAATGACAAAGGGGGAGATTGTTAATCCAAGTTGTCATTGATGGCAACAAGTTGAATGAATGAACACACTTGATGAAGGTTGAAAGACTAGAAGAGGCTGTACTGTGACATATTACTGCACTTGCTGGGTACTATCATGATGAAACTATGATCCCATGATTAAGAAACCAAGCAATGAAGAAGGTATTCTGTCCTATATATTTTCTGCACTAAAAATAAGGACAATTACAAAAGAAAAATGAATTTTTGGCATCATGGAGGCAGCCAATCACAATGGGACTTAGAACATCATAAAGAGGACTCCTTCCTCTTTTCAGCGAGCCCTCATATGCCCCAAACCTCCTTGTGGTTAGAAAGATATTATTTTTTTGAATTTGTGTAATAATTATATTTTCTGAGCCGACTTGTCTTAGCTCCTTCATGTTGGCCTACATCTAGAAATATGTGTCCGTTCTTCTAAATGTCAAACTTGTATAAGTATGACATTCCATCACTTCATTCGATCATCAAGCTTTTTGGTGAAAACAAGTAGAAGACATCAAAGCATAAAAAAAAAGGGTTCACAACTCGTGAACTTGAGGAGAATGTCGAGTCTTCTGACAACAATTGGGACATGTATCAACTAATTTGAAGAACAATATTTTTTGGGTCATACATTCCACACGTTACACATACTCGGGTAATTAATATATACAGTCAGATCTGTGATACGCAATACACCTGTGATAATACCACTCGAATCTGTAATGTACAGTCGGTTCTGTGATACGTGATACATCTGCGATGATGCCCACTCAGATCTCTAATGCGTAATACATACTAGAACACGTAATACATATTCGATCTGTGATGATGTCCACTCGAACGTGTAATACATATTCGATCTGTGATGATGCCCACTCGGATGTGTAATACATATTCGGATCTGTGATAATGCCACTCGGATCTATAACGCGTGACACATATTTGGATCTATAATAATGCCACTTGGACGCATGATCCAGACCTGTGATAATTTTTTCAACCTTGGAATAATTGTTCAATGGATTTGTGTACAATACAGAAACTGATTTGAAGTGCAACATACCTGTTACATCATTCTACTCATAAATTTTAGTTGTGGAGAGATAGTTCAAATCTTTTGGAACTGTAGAGAAATAATTCAGAACTTTGGGAAGCATCTCTGAGACATTGAAGATCATACATCTGTTGAAGCAGCCTCCAGCATCACAAACATAGCTAGCTAATGAGGAATGTCCAGTGAAGATGATGTGAAGCTTTTAAATGGTAACACTGTAATTTTTTGGTAAACCTTTCATTGAATCCTTTCATGTTCTCTCTGTAAATAGGATTGGAGTCCTTAGGGTTGGAGCCCTTAAAACCACTTGAAAACCATGATTGGTGTCCTTGGAGTAGGAGCTCCTAAACATAAGGTTGGTGCCTTAAGAAGATAGGGTCGTAGCCCTAGAGGTCGGAGCCTCATCAAAGTCCAAGTTGGTGCTTGGCAAACAGGTTGGTGCCTGTTTCATTAAGAGGTTGGTGCCCTTCTCTCATATATTGTATACTATAGTTAAAAAGGGATTGAAGTTCTCTTTAATTCTTAATATTATATATATATATCTGTCTTTAAATGTGAAGAATCTAACTGACAATAATTAACAATTGAAAAGAAATATTGATTCACCCCCCTCTTAGTATTTCCAACAGCTTCGCCATCAGCAAAAAATCCTCGCAGAACTGTTGAATGACGCAGCTCCAGTGCACAGAGACATGACAGATAGTTGGGGATGGGGTTTGTCTGGAATTTACACCAACGCTGCAGGCTACAACGCGCTTCAACCTCCAAAAGACCGTAACCACTCTCCCAATTTCTGGAAGTAGGTATGGGATTCTCTTGGCCTCCCCAAAGTGAATTTCTTTTTTTGGATACTTATGCACAACAAATTGCTGACAGGGGACAATCTGGCCAAAAGGAATATTGTTGGCCCTTACAGGTGTGTGCTCTGCATAAATGATAGTGAAACAATGTCTCATTTCTTCATTGACTGCATATTTTCAAAAGAGGTGTGGGGTCTCATCCTCAATGATCTTCAGGCTTCGGTCCCAAATCAAAACTCAGTGTCGGAGCTCTTTTCTTCATGGAGTCAATGCTATCCTCACAGCATCCCCAACAAATCCCTTTGGCATAGAGTCTGGCCTTCCATCCCCAAATATGTCTGTTGGAAAATATGGCTGGCCCGAAATGAGCAGACCTTCTATGAAACTTCTTTCCCTCCAAAAAAGGTTGCAGCTAAAGCCAAATCACTTCTCCTTGAATCAGTTCAACAAAAAAATAACAAAGAAGACACCTCAATACTTCCAGAAGAAAAGAATTGGATGGAATATCTCGCCCCTCAAGCCAGGAAAAAACCATTGGTCCCTCCCATCACAAACCCAGAATGGCGAAAAAGAGACCCTGATGACATCTTCCAAGGGTGGTGGAGGAAGCAAAACATAACTATGATATTTTTCATTGGAGCATCCAAGGGAAACCCCAGAGCAGTTGGTGGTGGCGTTATATATTCCTCGGACGGCACAAGAAGGGATAGTTTCAACTGGGGACTTGGGCAGCGAACTAACAATCAGGCGGAGATCCTAGGTCTCCTAAAATCATGCTAAATAGCAGGAGATGGAGGTATCAAAGAATTCCAAGCCTTTAGAGACTCATAAATTCTCATAAAAAATCTCAACACGGAGGAACAGTTCAACAACGCAATCCTCAACAAGACATTGTGAAGATTAAAGATAATACTGCTTGACTTCGCCTCATATAAATTATTTCATATTCTCAGGATTTTGAACAACAAAGTAGACTCCATGGAAAACAAAGGATGCCTTCTTCCGAAAGGTGAATTCAACACAAATGAGGAAAGATCACTCCAAATTTGCATACCATGAAAAGGCGGAATTTTTTTTTTTTTTTTTTTAATCTTTTAATTTTTAAGAAAGTCGGCTAGCCGAAATGTACCTTTGGTTGCTTTGGGCTTAATATATATATATACCTTGGATTTTCTAGGGAGGGAAAGACAACCTGCCTCTGCCTCTGCTTCCCCAATGATATTTGACACACTCCCTCACCATGGCGACTGCCTGCCACCCTGGATGGTCCAGGGAGGGAAAGACAACCTGCCTCTGCCTCTGTTTCCCCAATGAGATTTGCCACACTCCCTCACCATGACGACTACAAAGGGATATTGTAACTAGTTTTTCTACCTTATGTTGCTCATGCTTCTGGCATTCTTAACATTCTCTACATGCAGGCCATTAGTGCCATTAGTGGATGTGTGTACCAAAACTTGATGGGCTATAAATTTTGAGTCGAGAGGAGCTTGCCACCATCGTGATCTCTAAGATTATGGATAGACAAAGAGGCAAGCCCGAGGCATTGTCATTCCCTCATAGTGAATACTTTGGACGCATTAATCACAAGGGGATTAATGCATCCCTCTACTATATAGACACCCTGATTCAAAGTTTAATAAATAAAATTTAACTAATATATAAAGATCTTAAAAAATAATTAATCCATTATCAAATATAAATAAAATAATGATATTGTTTAATAAATATTAGTTTGACTAATAGAGCTTAAAAAAAACATTACAGAATAATAAATAAAATAACTACATCAATGAATTAGAACCGAAATTATTTTATTTAACCATTAAGCTCATAAATTATATCGTATCCAATGCTTCTGTCAGATTCAATGAAAAATTGGTAGGTATCCCAATGCCTTCCTCAACTTTAATGAAATTTTGGTATGTGGCTGGTTTTATAGAGGTTCTAGCCTCTGCCACCTAATTTATAGAATCTGTCATTGATGGCGCCTGCGCAAAGGCAGGTTTGGAGTTTATACAAAGGATTCTTGCGAGTAGCCCAATCCAAATATTTCCCCGAGCGATGCAGAGTAGAGAAAATTGTATCGGTAAAGTTCAGAAAAAAAAATGGAAAGTTCGTAGATAAAAAAGGATTTCACCTACATCGAGTATTTGCTCTATAGATGCAACAATCATTTTTAGCTCCTGAAGACCACCACTGTAGGTTTATCGGTTATCAACGTCAGATGATTTTTGTTTTATATTTTCTCGGTGATTGCATTTGATTTGCTGTAAGCTGCAGCTGGTCTAGGGTTTTTAGGGTTTTTGATTAGGGGTTTCTCAGAAATAAAGTTGGTACAACGTGTTCTGAGGGGCAAATCATGGTTCGCCCTCAAATCCGATTCTGCATAAAGGATCTAAACCTAACCCTAACCTCAAGCCTTTAATTATGCCTCCTTACTTTTAGGTCTAGGTCACGATGGTTGTCAATAACCCTAAACCGTAATTTTAGGCTATGATGGTTGTCAATAACCCCAAATCGTGATTTTATGCCACGATGTATATAAAATTTCGTTCATTTTTAGCAAGATTGAATGTGAAACTCATTGGCCCTAAACATACCGAAGTTAATAAAATTGCCCTAGAGGTGATCTGGATTTTTATTATCTTCTGAAGTGGGCAATGTCCGTACATCTTTGAAGGTTCGTTTTCCTTTTAAATATGCAGATGATAACTACAAAACTATAACATCTTTATTTATTTATTTAGGAGGTTTTTTTTTTTTTGTTTTTTTTGTTTTTTTGGTTCCAACGAGTTATTTTTGTAATTGGTTATCTGTTTGGCTTTTTTTTTTCAAAGTTGAAAATTTAGGTATTCAGAACCGCAAATATTTTTATTTTTGATAGTGCCCTTGTTTTCAATGGCTCACAAAATGCCATTTGTCAATGTAAATTTGTTTTTGTTAATCGATGATAAAGGAAATTGAAAATGATAGTGTTCTTGAATTTATTCCACCGATACTCATGCACAGATAAATTCAGGAACATTATCATTTTCAATTTCCTTTATCACTAATTAACAAAAAAAAATTTACATTGACAAATGACGTTTTGCGAGCCTCTTGAAAACAATGGCACTCTCAAATATAAAAATATTTGTGGTTTTGAATACCTAAATTTTCAACTTTCAACAAAATCCAAACAGATAATCAATTACAAAAATAACTCAATGGAACAAAAAAAAAAAAACATGCTAAATAAATAAATAAATATGTTATAGATTTGTAGTTAAGATCTGCATATTTAAAAGGAGAAATGAACCTTCAAAGATGTCCTGGGCATTGCCCACTTTAGAAGATAATAAAATTCAAATCGCCTCTAGGGAAATTTTATTAACTTCTGTATGTTTAGGGCTAATGAGCTTCATATTCAATCTTGCAAAATAGATATTCAAGGGGTCATTTATCAATCAAAGAAAAAGATAATTAATCAAGATGTGTCATGAGAAAGGCATGGTTGTTTTAGTTGCACCAAAATGAAAATACCCTTAGGTGCTTCTCTTTCCCAAAGCAGAGATGAAAGCAGTCCTGAGTTGGTTGAAGCATGTTACATCCTAAGTTGCATTTGTTTTGGCTTCGTGACATTTCTAAAAGAAGAAAGAGAATAAGAGCATAAATGTTTGAAAACAACAACTAGAGAATATTGATCCCAATCCTTCAAGAGCATGGGTGATTGATGGTATTTGGGAACACATGTACAACATTATGTATTTATGTATTCATGACGCCAAAATGGAAACTCAACTTTGCAACCCCGAGGTTCCAAGCTGCTAAATGAGTTGTGCATTTATGGATTATTTGCAGTTGTAATGATTCATCTAAAAGAAAATATATAACCCAATTTCCCAAAAATGTAAACTTAAATCTGTTCTAAAATCCAAGAAAATAAATCAAAAAAAGGACTTGCAATAAAGGCACTAGTCTGCCAATCCTTTTCAATTGGTTCACATTAATTTGCAATTCTTGACATCGATGTGAACAAAATCTCTCATATCTGCAAGACACATCTAGAGAGTCAATATAGAAAATGTATTTTTGGTGGATACAATTTACTGGGACAGTGTCATTGTGGATCCTATCTTGAACGCTTAATTCCTCTCTTTAGAAGCTTGGATTCTCATTTCCCAAACTCGACTGAAGTTACACAATTATTTCTTCGCCTCAGGGCTATTATGAAATACAAAATAAGACAACAGTGGCAGTGGACAATACTTCAATTTTGAATGCCCCAATTTTCTAGGCAATCCAAGAGAAAAAAATACTGAAGTGTTCTTGATAAGTTTGAGCCCTCTAGGAAATTTTTATCATGCATAAACCATAATTGAAAACTCTTATTTTGAGCAGTAAAACAACCCTTATCTTCTTCAATTAAAATGCTAAACAATGTTATAAGAACCAGACTAGGCTGGATTGAACTGGCTGCTCTGACCGTTTTCAAGCAAAAACTGGTCTAAACCACTACTAGTGATTGGAATGGCCAGTTCAGTAACTCACTGACCTTTTTCCACCAAACTTTCTGGTTTTGTACAATGTGATTAAGGACCCTTGGAATGCAAAATTTTAAAAGAAAGCAATAATTAATCAGTGGGGCAGCCTAATATTCAACCTTTAGGGCCTTATTAATGTTATGCAATTAATGGTAATGTTTTTTTTTCTAAATTTTGGTAGAGCCTCTCTATTCATTCATTTTAAACTATACAACAGGTCACATGATATAATGTTCTTGGTGGACTCAACCTGCTGAAAGGAAACCAGGTCTGTTGGCCACCTCCATGAGTTAAAACCAACCAAAACTGAAATTGTTTGGTTCTCTCTCTTAATGCCTTATATGCTATAATATCTATGTTCTCCTTAAACATACTATTATGGAAGTAAATGCTAGATGACCACATCAGATATTCAGAAACAAAAAATACATAACTTCCTACAACTATTCATCACATGATTCTATCGGTGCTGGGGCTTTCGCACTCAACCCGAGCATGTCTACTTGGTGCAGACTCTTAAGTTTCCTTTCAATTCGGTTGAGACGTACATTTTGATGATGCACCTGCAGTTGTATGGCTTGAATGTCCTTGTGTATTTCTGACAAACTCGGTTTTGTTTTTGGGTTTCCTCTCGCATCTTGTACCACCATTATGGCCTTCACCATCAAACATTTCATGGTCCAGTAGAGGTGAATTGATTGCTTGAACAAAGTCATTCGACCTCTTGTATTTCCTGGGTCTGTCACCATGGGTGCCATTTCGTCATCCAAAATATTTTCCTCATCTTTAGTATTCAGGTCTTTCTCCCATACAGATATCATTGATTTGACTTAATCTGGAGTGCCTACTTCATATGCATGCAATAAGGTCTGCATGGTTTATTGATCTGTTATCCTGCCTCTTTTGCGTTGAGTTTGGCTTGATGATGCTACTCCCTTCTCTTTATCTTTCGCTTTCTTGGACTTTTCTGGCTTTCCACCTCGCCCTCCATTGCCTTTACCATTTTCCACTTTTAGAGGCCACCCAACGAATGTGCATGCACTCAAATCCACACCGGGGTTCCCACCCACCCTGCAAATTCCAAAGAGATATACAGGCTAGGCGGACCTGTAAGTTCAAAACAAACAAAATTGTTAATCATTTTCTGCCAGTTCCACCTTTTCTTCCCGATTTTCATCTAGTTTGCCTCCTGTTCGGCCGCCCCCTCAATAGGAGCATTCAAAACTTTGGTATTGATTGATATAGAATCCGTTGTTCACATTGCTGCCCAAATGAGATACAATTCTTATCTGACCGGTTCTCGCCCTTTTGGGCTTGCATCTTACAATACAAACAATAAATTGACCCATCTATCCTTATGTTTCCACCGCGGGCATAAACCCCACTCATGACACCCCAGACACCACCCTGCTCACAAATACCCATATGAAGTAGTGTTCTACACATTTTACCCACTCCCCTACTCCAATTACCTCCTGTAAGAGGCGTGTGGTACCAAAAGATGCCCATTTGGGCTGACCACTTACCCTACACCAATGGAGTTAAACCTTCGAGCCATATTTTGTGGCCACAGGAAGCACAACATCCATCCTTAGATGGGCTTAAGACCCCACAGACTCCTACATTCAGGTAGCTATCCAAATAAAACATCAAAATAATCATTTTAAAGACTCCTATCCCCAATTTACAAATTTTAATTAGGTTGAAATACTAGACCAAACCCATTCAGGCCAACTTTCTGTCATGCGACCAAACCAAGTTGAGAAAATTCAACTCAGACACATTATCCTCAACCCCATGACTTAGTGTCAGTGACCTCTGCGAGTCATGCTTCCTATGTTGCCCCAGAACCTCCATAATTACTACCAGGTGAGGCTGAGATACATACCCGAGGCATAGTTGTTCTGTTGCTGGGTGTTCTTCCTTCCTCCCACGCCTTCACTCCAACGATCCTGGCTCGAACTTCTCTGCAATCTCGTTCTCAATGGAAATAAACTTAACAAACCTTTGCATGTTGCTTTACTTCCTTACCACTTGCCGCGGCGTTTGGCTCGCATTCCCATCACCTTCTGACATTACGTTATGTTTGCTCTTGCCCACATTCAATCTCGGTGTGTAGTGACGTTGGGAAAATTTCCCACTAGCCGTGCCCCATGTCATCCTACTCATGACGATGAGTGTCCTCTTGAGGATCGACTCCCTCTTCACACCCCGATCAGGGGCCCTGGTTTGGATTCATGTCTCTGTCCAGGATCCCCTCTAATGACTCCAATCCTTCTTCCTTTCGATCTCGGAAATCAAAACCTTTATTTCTTGGATCAATCTCGCAGTACGCGAAATTTTGCTAATTTTCTCCTAGTTGGATCCTTGTTGAAGCTTTTGGATGATTCCCATTGCTAGGGCCGAATCTCCTTCCACAACCAATTTGTTGTATCGTTCCATGTTTGCTATGACTAGTCCTTGTTTAACTGCGTTGAGTTCCGCTTTATTGTTACTTGCTATACCCAGGTCCATTGCAGGTATCTTCACTACCCGACCTCTAGAATCTCTGAATATGCCACCTAAACCTGCCACTCTCGGATTCCATTTGGAGGCTCCATCTTAATTTGATTTCAAGAATTCATGTGGTGGATAGTTGAATTTATATGGTGAGGAGATGGGGGGAGGTTTTAGTTTCCATGAATGGGGCGCCAACATTTGAGGGGAGAGGTTCAACATAACCATTATTCTCACCTCCTGAGGTGGGGCTTTCTAGTCCTGTTGCCATTTGTCTGCTAAAATGTTTTCTCTAATATTTTGAAGAATTGTTTTCCATATATTAGTCAACGATTGTATCTGCTCCTTGAATATCCTCCTGTTCCTTTCCTTCCACACAGCCCATAGGAGGAATCCAAGAGATATGGACCGAGCTCTATTGAGGATTGGGCATTGGAATCTTGATTTCCTCTAGATTTATATGGCAGTATTAATACTTGACCGATCTATATCTATCTGTCCAAAGAGGAGGCTTAGGTGCTGCCAGAGCTATTGAATGAATGGACAAGAGTTTAGTGGGTGTTCCATTGTTTATGCTTATGATCCACACATCATATAATAGGATGGCCCCTAGACTCCTCGTTTTTGAATCTGATCCCAGGTAAGTGCTTGTCCATGACTTACCAACCACAGAAAAAATGATACTTTTGGCCATTGTTTTCCCAACCAGATTTTACTCCAAAGGGGTTGTACTTGATTATGATGATTCTCTGCTTTCAGGTGGTAGCCTTCGTGGATTGTAAACATTCCTTTCATTTTATAACCCCATCTCAGAATATCAGTGTCTTCATATATTGTTATTTTCCTTGAATTTAGTTCTTTCTCATACACTTCCCATTGTTGTGTCACTGGTGCATTAGGCCAATGTCACTGTTTTTTACATGCTCACCATAGGGTTCATTCCCCTCCTTCCCAAAACTGATCCACAATCATGTTCGATGTTCTATTGGTGAAGAGGAATATCCTTGCTACGTCCCGTCTGCTAAATAATTTCTTTATTTGTTGCTATGAGTCTTCCCAGAATAGTGATTTTCTTCCAATTCTTATCTCCCAGAAGCTGTGATTCCTGATTAGATCTTTGTTTATCGCTGCTAGGTTCCAGATGGGAGACTCTTTTGGTGTTATTTTTACCCTCAACCTCCCTTTTGTGGATGTTGGCATATTTTTATTTCGTTCCCAAAGAAGTTTCCATAGATCCCTTCCTCCCTACACCCAACGCCACCAATTTGGTCCCATAACTTGATTCAAGATATATGGGTCTCTCATCCCTAGTCTTCTAGCCAGTTTTGGTTTAGTCAACCTCTCCCATGAGAGGGGCGCCCATTTTTTTAGCTTTTTAGGCTCTTTGCTAGAGGAATTTCTTAAATATGTTTTCCATATCAGCACAACTAGTTTTGGGCGCTGCAAGTCCTGATAGTTGGTATATGGGGATTAACTGCAACACTGCTTTCAGTAGAATGACTCAGCTGGCTGAATTAAGGTCTTTGAATGAACAGTTTTGAAGACGAGATTGAATGTGGTCAAGGAGGTCTTTCCACCAAGATACTCAGAGGGATTTTAGGCAGAGAGGCATACCCAAGTATTTAGTTTGCAAGCTTCCAATATGGAAGCCCAATGTTATGGCCAGGAATGCTTGGGATTGGATCTGGGTGTTGAAGAAAAATATATTGGTTGTCATTATTTATTTGAGTTCTTGAGGCATCCTTGATGAAGTTTTTGAGGATGGAAACTATGGATTTAGCTTCTTTGATACCATTTCTCCATAAGCGCAGGCCTTTGAGGTGATCTTCCTCCACCTTTTCTTTGATGTATCTCCCCATACCTTCAGCTGCGATGATAAAGAGCAATGGAGAGATTGGGTCTCCTTGTCTATGGCCTCAAGAGGCATTGAATGGAGTGGATGGGAAGCCATTGAGCATGATGGAGAACACATGGGAGGAGATGAGAGCAAAGATCCATTAGATCCATCTAGAGTCAAAACCAAATGCTTGGAGGATATTTTGGACGTAAGCCCAACAAAGACAGTCGTAGGCTTTTGATAAGTCTAGTTTTATCATCATGCCTTTAGCTTTGAGGTTTTTTAGGGAGTCTATGGCTTCCTGGGTAGTTATAATTCCATCCAATATTTGTCTACCTTTCACAAAGCTAGTCTTCTCTCGAGAGATCAGAGCTGGTAAGATAGGTTTGAGGCAATTCACCATGATTGTGGAGAGAATATTATATATTACATTGCATAAAGAAATAGGTCTAAACCATTGGGGCTCATTAGAGTGCTCTCATTTAGGGATTAAAGCTAAAAATGTAGAGTTTAGAGCAGAGTGTACCTTCCTTGTTCTTCTTGATTCCTCCACAACTTCTAGGATATCCGTGCCCATGATTGGCCAGGAAGCCTGGAATAATTCTATTGTAAATCCGTCAGGTCCCAACTTTATGTTTTGCTAGGCCTTTGACCACTCCCTCTACCTCTTCTATAGTGATAGGTCACATGGGTGCCAAATTTTGGTCTCTACTGACAATTTGAGGAATATACCTCTTGATCCTGTCAATGGCCTTTGTCTTGGTGTGGTTCGATTCTGACAACATATTTCGGAAGTGCTTCACCATGAGATTTTCCATTTCCTCATGTTGAACCAGTCGGTTACCTTCTGATTCCTTTAGCGAGAAGATTCAATTGTGTTTCCTACATTGGATCATTGCTTTATGGAAGAAGCTAGTATCTTTTTCACCTTCACAGAGCCATTGGATCCTTGATTTCTGTTTCCATAATATTTCCTCATACTTTATTCTTTATTATAACTTGGTTAGTAACTTCCCCTCTTCCACCACCAGGTTAACTGTGCGTCCCTGTGTTATCATTTGTTGTTACACCTATTTCATACGAGCCTGAAGTTGTTCTTGATCCTACTGGATGCGTCCAAACTTTTGCTTGTTCCATTTTTTTTCTCTTTTTTTCCAAAATTTTCAATCGGAGTTGGAAAGTATGCATGATGTTTCTACCTTGTACCAAAATTTCTCCCCACCATTCTTTCACTTTTCCAATTAAGGTTGGGTCTCTTAGCCAAAACGCTTCAAAACCTGAATGGTCGCTTCTAATTCCCTTGCTTCATGTCTACTTCTAGGCGGATCGACCAGTGGTCTGATCTTAGACTTGGTAGACCGAGGCCTCGTAGAAGATATCATTTCTTATTAGATCTTCGGAGGCTAAGAACCAGTCAAGCCTGGAGGCCACTTAGTGTACTCCTCTCATGTTATTCCATGTATAAATGCCATTGATGGTCGGAATGTCTACAAGTTACAGATTTGTTTACATGTTCCGAAACAACTCCATTTTTGGTTCTTGTCTTCTAAGTCCTCCTTTATTTTCCTCTAGTGATGTAATCATATTGAAGTCACCTCCCAACAGCCAAAAATTTTCACTATGCAATTGTTTCAACTTTCCTATACTCTGTAGAAATCTTCTTTCTTCCCTGGAATATGGGGGCCATAGATCGATGAGATCAGGACCCATTCTCGTGTTCCAATGTGTCTAAATCGTCCTGAGAGGATGGGGGTAAGCCACTCCATCCCTATGTGAGGACCTCAGTAGGGTTCCAGAGAATAACTATACCTCCCGCACTCCCTCTTGCGTCTAGAGCTACCACTTCATACTTCGGTTTTATGAACCATAGTATTTCCTCTAGCTTTTCACCTGAGACTTTTGTTTCCTGAAGAAGCACTACTTGAGGCCTATCTTTTTCAAGTGTTCCTGTAAGTATCTCTATTTTCCTCGACTATTAAGGCCCCTCATATTCCAGGATATGACTATCATTGGGAAACTTTATGCAGTTGTTGGAATACCATTGAGAGCAATATTACCTTACCCGAATTTACTAACTTTTCTCCCACCATTTGAATAGATTCTTGTAGATTCTTCCTCCCTCTTTTCTTGCCTCATTTTCCTTGGATAATAGGAAATTGAGAACTTCCTTTCGGCAAACTCAGTGTATCCCATAGATCTGAGTGCCTATGACCTTGTTTTGTCATATAATGCTGAAATGTTTCTCTGTACAACTTTTTTTGGTCTTCTGGTATGAATCTCTCATCTAGGTTTTTCTATTCATTTAGAAGTTTTTTTAGTACTACCTCTTCCGTGCTTAGATCTTCTTTGGACGTGTCAATCTCCATAGCTCAGAGTTCTACTGATTGTGATTACTCTTCCTTGTCTGAGGGTTCTGCTTGGGCTTTCCTCTTAGGTGTTGTAATTGTTTTTGGTGGAATTTTTCCTTGTTCTTTTTCATTTGATGTATTTGTGCCTCCTTGCAGCTCTCTCCTATCTCCTGCAATATTTCAACCTATTTTGGTTTCTCTTTTTCTTTGTTAGGTTTGGGGTTTTGGTGTTGCTGCATTTTACTGTTTTTATTTTTGTTTGCGACTTCCTTGAAACCCTCATTATTGTTTGGCGTTGTAGGTGCCCCTTATGGTTGTTTCCCATCTATCGAATCTGATTGATTTAATGAGAAATATTTGAAGAGATGGCCATATTCGTGGCAGCGCTGAAATCTAAATGGAATATGTTCATAGTCGAGAAGCTGCTGGCAGCGACCATACTTCTCCTTGATATTCCAACTCCACTGGTTCAGGTAAGGGCTACGTAATGTTCATGTATACGCAAATCCGAGCATATGAGGTGTACCTGCCTTTGCGTGTGGTTTCAAATATTTTCACAAATTTTCTTGTTGAGTTGTTGATGCCTTCTAGGATTTTAGGGTCCCAGAAATCCACTGGTAGGGAAAACAACCTAATCCAGACACGTGTTGCTAGAAATTATTCTTCGTTCGGGTTATAGCATTCCTCCCAATGCCTCATGAATAGTCTTGCGTTATAATAAAAGTATGGTCCTCCTTCAAAGATCCTTTCCTTGTCTATTATGTTCGAGAAGATTATCGTGAAGAAGCCTATTGCATCAAACTTCAGGTCGATATGACCCTTGGGCTGCATTTTTGTTGAATCCATTTGATTAAATCCTTCTTAGTCAGCCAAATGCCAATAAATTTGCATACTAAGGCATGGTCCTTCATGTAACTGCGGTAATTATCCAGCTTATTGGATGGAATGACGAAGCAAGGTTTCTTTGTGGCTCTTGGTAAGAATTGCTTGCAGACCCTGGCTTGCCATTGCGCCCCCAACACAGGTCCTATGTTAGGGCTGACGCTCCCCTGTGGTCCTGCCTGCTTTCCACTATACTCCCTCGTGGTCATGCTTTGGTAGGAGGGGATCTCCCCCCCCCCCTCAGTCGGGGGTGCCATTCAGCCTGTCAAATCTACTACGAATTAGTGCATCAGTGTCCTTGATTTGTACGCTGTTAGATTTTTGGTTGTGCTCAGAAACCCTAACAGTGCTCCACATCGCTCTCCCTAACTTCAACCCTCTTAATGGTAATGTTAAATCTATCACTTATACTTAATTTTTTTAATATTGCCATTAATTATTTCAAAAATTTTGAGAGTTGTTCCAACTTCATTGGATTTTGTATAAGGGAAGTAGAATTTTAGATCCCACTCAAAATACAATAGACGTAACATTTTTTAGGATATCAGGATTGGGGGGATTGCAACATTTCGATTGGAGTTCGTCATGTATGAAGGTATGGAATTGAAATTTAATCAAGAGCACCAAGCCCTTTATGTTCCTCGATTTTGGTGGCATTGATTGTTGAACTCCTTTGTTATCACGAACCTAGTAAAAATGTTCCCATCATAAGAAAAATCTTGATTTGACATGTGTTAATTTCTGCATATGTTCTATGCCATTTCAGATTAGGGCACAATACTGAAGAAGATAGAACATACTAATAGATCGATAGAAGAAAAGTCAAAACAAAGATAAGAAATGGTGGCGTTACAGCGATCAGCAGGATGCTTCTACCAGCAAAGTCTCCAATAGGTCATTCAGCCAAGCATGTCACACATAACCCAGAACAACCTAAACAAAGAACAGTCCATATATATATCATAGCTCCAACGCTATCCAGAGAGAGAGAATTCCTCCACAACTATGTGTGTCAAATGAATTCTAAGTCTCTCCAATATATAGGAATATTTGGGGCTGTGTGACACGTCCTTTAAGACATTTAAGTCTATATTTTATTCCAGGCCGACCTAGCACATAAGTGGAATAAATTCAAAGTATATGTTCTGTTCATCCGATCGAGATGATCTTTAGATCAATCTTACACCTCTCCGAAAGAGGAATCCAATAAGAATATTGGGATCGTCATCTGAGCAGCACAACTCGGAGTTTGGACTTAGTTGTCCAATTTTAACACTCCCTCTCAACTAGGGAGAACTCCATCCACTAGTGCAATCCAAACATCGTGCGTCATCCCACCGTAACTTTCTTTGCTGGCCTCTTTATTTCAGAACAGAAGTGGGTCAGTCACAAAGAAATTATTCTGTCAGGTTTAGATACTTTACAACTTCTTCAAATGATTTAGGCTCATATTGTACTCATGGTTGCTAGATACCCCTGGTATTTATATGGCTTCTTGGTTTTCCTCTGGAATTTCCCCCTCTGAAGCCATATGTCTCTGAGCCATGAGGATCTTATTTCGTTTAGCAATGGTATCCACTTAGAAGCATATACAGATATATTCTCCCTCTTAATGCCAGCTTCTCTTGTGAGAGAAGACATCTATATCAAATGAGGGCATCCCAGACACCAACTTGGAAAGGGGGATTTAATCTTCCACAGTCAAAGCCATCCAACAGGCTTTGCTGATCATGGTTCAAGATTCCAACAATGTGTCTGAAAGATGCCAAACACATTTTACCATTACGCTCCAATGTGAGACTGCTACTGTCACATGCTTACTGCTACATAGGTGTCTATCTATGTCACTGTCCAATAGGGAGAATATATCAACAAGCCTCAACTTGTGTTAGAAGTCCTGTTATTATGAGGAGATCTGCAGGAGCTTCTTCAAACAACCCTCTTTACTGTGACCCACAGAACTAGGAATCCAAACATGATTCCTTCTTTCATATTTCTGCACTTGAGAGCTTCATCTACTACATCTGGCATCTTATCCAACACTGCTTCTCAATTTTAGACTTACAGTTAATATTTGACTGATCTAGGGCTTCAAGTCTCCAGATCTCAGTTCGGAAATTTGCCTCCTAAATTTCATAGATCTGGGAACTGATCATACAGATGTTCCAAACACAAAAATTTACCCTTCTTCATGTCAGATATTCCTTTCAGCTATGCAGATCTAGCACAGTCATAAGTGCACATCATATAGACTGTGCCCAGAATCTTTACATTCAGAAATTTGAATGAAAAACTTATTTATTTTCTGTCCTTGATGGTTTGCAAAGACTGTCCAATAATCCAAAGGCTTTACTGAAACTGCGGTACACTGATGTAGTTTTCTGTTAGGTTATTTTGCAGACTGCACCATCCACTTAACCAGTCATTGGACAACCTTCTGAAACTATAGCCTAGGCAAGGTGCCTTATGATTTAAAGCCAGGTGGTAGAAGGCAGATTCCTTTTCCAGGTAGACATATTATTGCAAATATATATTAAACAGGACCATCAACAGTAATAAAAGAGTGAAATAGCCCATCTTAAAAATTAATATATATCATCAGCCATCATCTTTATTTCTATAGTATATTCTGGAATGCAATTTGAGAATGAAATCATCCTTTGGAACTTCCTATTCTCCTGTCCCTGCAGCATTGTATTCCTTGGAACTAGGAATATTTATCACAAAACATCTGCACATAGCTCCTATATGCCTTTGAGGATATGCTGTATCCCACAGACATTCCTAGAAAAGATGACTTCGGGAATGTGGGTATCCTCTAGAAAATGCAGGTTCTCACCGTAGAAGCTTCCAACAATCCTTTTGCTCAGGAGTATAGACATATAGCAGTCTCCCTCTTAATCCCATAAAGTTTGCAGGTGCCATCATTTTTCCTTGGGATCTTGATCTTAATGGTTTCCAGGTGAGATTGTAATTTCTTTAGGTTTTGGAACTATACACAACCGGGGATGATATCTTCAGCTGCATTGCTTCAAGTTCAGAAAATCATGACTTGTATTCGGATTTCTAACTTTCTGGCCCTCATCATATTAGATAGATTTATGAGAACCATAACACATATCTACAATTACCAATAAATCCACATAATCTACTTTGTCCAACATACCAAATGCATCAGCGTACATGTTAATTTTCTGAAACGTTTAGGAGATAGTCCAAGAGAACGACACACCTCTTTTCATCGTTCCTTGAAATAGTGAACATTAGTCTCCAAAGCTCATCCCTCTCATAATCCACAATGATCTTAAACGAGGCCAAGAGCTTCAGAAGGGCCATAACATTCACCCTGTTGTCATGGCAAATTTTCGGGCCGAATCTCCATATTTTCATGGTGGCATGCCCATGAAGACCACGATCATGCTCTTCTCAATATAAAAAAAAACTTTACCACAACTACTTTACTGACAACAGGCTGTCGTATATTACCGACAACCTGATCAATGGCATCTCTTGCTTAATAGGCATACGATTCCATGATCACCTCTTCTTTAATAAAAAAACTTTCATACTCAAGTCTTTCCTGGCAAGTGGTTGGCTTCTGCATCCGACTCAGCCAAAGGTTTTAAATTTTACAGTGACAGAAATGGTATTTTCACATGAAGTACTATTATTTAAAAATATGTGTGGGCTCCAGAGCAATTGTTATCAGCTTTGCCGCATCGAGGGCCTTAAGGAATGCCATCAATTCATTTCGCAGGGTTTTCGCATCTTTCATGTGGCGCATTTTGTAATTTCTGAGGCCACAGCTGTCAGCTTTGACGTGGAGGATTTTGATTTCTAAGCGGACACCAACATATGAGAATTTTGGCGTCGATTGATTTCGGTGATTTATTGTAGAATGAAATTTCAGAAGGAATTGGCGTCGATTGACTTTCCGCTTAGCCATTAAAGGTTTTAATTCCGCTGCCCCTTGAATTGTGGATTCAAGCCTCCCCTCTCTATCGCCATTTATCGCATACACATGGTTTATAGGGGAGCTCGAATTTCCAATATTCATGTGGAACTCATAGACAATAATTAACCATAGACCATTTGCCCAAATTTAATAGGCATAACTCAGAAAAAAAATCCCACTTCTGATATTCTGTGTATCTCCTTGTAGTGACCACGGGTAGGCCCATTCACACGATTTTTTACCAATAGAAGATTGCGGCTTCCTTATTAGTGACATCAGATCAGAGAGAGAGAGCCCTAAATTGGATATTTTTTCCATGACGATTTCCGTCGGTTGTTGTAACTTCAGCTGCGGCCTTTACACAAATATGCATAGAATTTGTCCATCATACAATTTCCATCGGTTGCTGTAAATTCAGCTGCGGCTTTCAAAACCCACAAAAATATAGAAGAAACACACGAAATGCGCCTCTACACAACCCATCTCCACAACAAATCTGAATGATTTGTTTCCAAAAAGATTTAGTTAGGGCACAAAACAACCCCAAATTTTCCCATGCTATCACTTGTTGTGGTGGTATGGCCTGCGGCCTACCACACAACCTTGCTATAACTTACGATACCCTTATTTTCCTTTTGAAAAATCCCCATCTCGCTGCCCTATATTTTTGGCTTTGTCTTCTCCTACCTCTGATACCATGTTAATTTCTGCATATGTTCTATGCCATTTCAGATTAGGGTAAAATACTGAAGAAGATAGAACATACTAATAGATTGATAGAAGACAAGTCAAAACAGTGATAAGAAATGGTGGCGTTACGACGATCAGTAGGATGCTTCTACCAGCAAAGTATCCAATAGGTCATTCAGCCAAGCGTGTCACACATAACCTAGAACAACCCAAACAAAGAACAATCCATATATATATCACAGCTCCAACGCTATCCAGAGAGAGAGAGAATTCCTCCACAACTATGTGTGTCAAATGAATTCTAAGTCTCTCCAATATATAGGAATCTTTGGGGGTGTGTGACACGTCCTTTAAGACATTTAAGTCTATATTTTATTCTAGGCCGACCTAGCACATAAGTGGAATAAATTCAAAGTACATGTTCTGCTCATCTGATTGAGATGATCTTTAGATCAATCTTACACCTCTCCGAAAGAGGAATCCAATAAGAATATTGGGATCGTCATCTGAGTAGAAAAACCTGGAGTTTGGACCTAGTTGTCCAATTTTAACAACATGTTAAGATTTTTCTATATTATTTTAATGCTTAGAAGGTGATACCAATGTCGAGGATCCCAATAAAGGCAATTATTTTGATGATATGTAGGTATTTTTTATAGCATGATTGTTTTTTGGGCTCTAGAGGCCATCTAATGCTTTTTGTTGATGTATTTTTTGGTTTAGAGATGGATTGCACCCAGTGCTATTTTGGTTATATGTACCCTTACTAGCTATATATATGAGAATGTTTTCATATTTGTGTACAATGGTTTGGGTTCACATGGATGCACATGAATATGTGTTTTTTGTAAAATTTATATATTTATGTATTTTATGGTCAACTGGTTTTTTGGTTCGTTTTTTTCAGGTTTGTTAATTTTCTTGAAATTCTACAACTACTTAGATGAATTATTGAAAACAAGGCAATTGAAAACTAAACCAAATTTACTTTCACCAAGTTATAGAGTCTCTTAACAATCTATAATTAGTAGAAAAACACCAGAGATAAAAACACATGCACACAAAATTGACATGCTTGTTTTACCTAGGAAACCCAAAAGGGAAAACCTGCTTTCTGTGTTGTGGTATTTTATTGATTTTTCTTGAGAAAATGGATTTAATACAATTCACGTAGCTATTGTAGCTAGAAATATGTATCTGAGAAAGTGCTAGGCTTCTCCTCGCTAATCTCAGCTTCTACAATTGATCTCGACTTGCTTTGATAACTGCTTGATCTCAACCCTGCACACAATTTTTTCCTTGCTGAATAGCCTTGACTTGCTTTATGAATCCTGATCTCCTTAGCTACACAATCCCTACACACTAGGCTCCTAAATCCTTGCGCACAAACTCCTATTTCCTTATGTAGAAGCTCCTATTTCCTAGCGCACTTGGGCTCTTATTTCCTTGCGCACAGTCTCCTATTTTTTACGCAGAATTGCTCCTCAACTATGCACACTCCACATACAAAGAATGATATATGAATTTGTGCCTTAGTCCTTTTCTTGATAGACATAAGTCGAACCATGCAATGAGGCCTAGTTCGTGTAGCTGTTAACTCGAGTTTCTTACTCGAGTTTCCTTCAATTGTGATTATGTGTTAACTGAGAATTCAACTCATTCTTGTTGATTTCTGGTAGCATTGGATGTGTGCTCTAAGCCTCAAAATTTGCAGGGAGGCTAGGACACATGTAGAATACCCATAAATCGTTTTGGGAAATTCCACCCGGAGGGGGTTTTATTAAAATAATTAATTATTTTTAATGGATGCCTAAGTCTCAACTTAGGGAATTAAAACAATTAAAGTGTATTAATAAAACTAGGTGTGAATCTTCTAGAAAAAGACGAAGATTGAGTCAATATCATCTGAGCCATTGATTAGAATCTAATATGGGCCTTTGATTTCTCAATGAGAAGATTATAAGGACTTTGATGGGCATTTGGAAAGACACATCGAGTGAGATCAAGAGATCGATTTCTCAAGTGAGCAGCACAACAGTTGCCAGAGAGATCATCGAGGAGTTTCTTGCAGTGAGGGGCAGAGAGTTTTTGGTTGGAGATTTCTTGAGTCAGGGATACAACACAAAGAAGGCAGAGAGAGATCTAGAAGAGGCAGTGGAAGAGGCATGTTGGGCAGCGCAGAGCCATGCAGAGGCAACGCTGAGCCTGTGAGATCTGCAAATTTGTTAAGGGTCAGAGCAGTTTCAGTGCTAGGAGCCGGGGTGTGAGAATGGAGGGTCAAAAGATCAAGCATCCAACCAACAGATTGATTAGCCAAAGGGAGTGATGTAGTCCCTATCAGTTATGAAGCAGAGCTGCATAGTGACTGCGCAGAGGCAACTTGGGGCTATCCATTTTGGGATTGGATTAATGTCGGATTGCCAATGATAGTGTGAGGTATTTCTCAATAATTTATCTACCAGTCAGATTCTCTGTATTGGATGGCCAGTAAGGCATCCTAAATTGTATTCAGAACTATTGCTTAATAATACAAACCCTCAATTGTTGCACCGGTTTTCCTTTTGGGTTTTTTCGAGGACATTAGTCCAAAAACAACAATGTCATTTGTGTGTGTGATATTTTCTTCTTGCTCAATTCTTGTTTCTGCATATAATTTAATTAGTGAAGGCTGAAATTGTATTTACTTCGATATTTAAAGTTTAACATAGTAAATAACTTGCATGGAATTAACAAGTAGGAAAAGTAATATCATATTGTTGCAGTAGGGATTCAGGTTTATCGAATTTTCATAGTTCTCTCTCTAATCAACACTGAAGTCTGACCTCATTCTCTTCCCAATCAACACTGAAGTTTTAACCTGTTCTAATTGAACTTGTCACTTCCACCTCGTCTTGTAGTCCATAGTTTTAAAAATCAGAACTGTGTTTTGAATTAGCGACCTATCTAACTGTGATCCGATCAGAACCAGATCAAATTGGGTCGAAATGGATTCAATAAACCGAAACTAGAAAAAAATACATAAAATAATTAATGTTAATGAACAAAAACTTATTTTTATGATTACAAATCATGATTCCAAACCATTAGAGACAAAATATGGAAAGTCGTCTCATTTATATACCATGTAAGGGTGCATATATCAAAATGGCATCGAGTGCAATACATATCAATGATATCATTGAAAAAATACATAACCAACGAGGCTTTAAATGGTATTTAGAGTCCAGAAACAATGCTACAACTAGGCTCTAATTGGCCTCAAGAGTTTGAAAATATTGCTACCACTCAAGCTACTACAAATCATCGATCAACATGATGACTCATCTAAGTCATCACCACTACTACACATGGGATCATCACCAGGAGCTACACAAGCATCATCTAGCTTAGAGTTTTAGGACTCCTTAAACTCCTCTCCAGCCTCAATAATAGTACTAGTAGTAGCATGAGAAACAACACTAGACCTAGCAGAACTAGAAGCCTGAGTTTGCCAAGTTGCACGACTATTGCTTCCCTCACGAGTCATCATGTGTTGTACTCGGTCTTTGGTGGTTCACTTCCTTTAACTCCCAGTTGAACAACCAAATTTGCATTGGGATCAACACCCCCAACTCAACTAGACAACTCCAAACTAGCTCAAGATGACAATGAACCTCCAAACTTGTTTCTATTGCTCCAGATCTCAATGTTGTTGCAGAATTGTCCAAGCTCTCATATGCTCACAAACACTAGAAATTGAATGTCGGAGGAAAATAGGAGCTTAGGAATCATTTTATAAAGCTTAGGGGTCTAGATTTAGGAGGGAGAATACCATGGTTTGCTAAATACCACCTCCAAAAGCCACTTGCGACTCCCATCAACATGCTTAACCATGTGGCTTCCTAGTTGGTCAAATTTTTACAAAATTAACCGGTTAGAACTGGTTAGATACCAAAATGGCTGATTAGGACTTGTTAGGTACCAAAATCAGCCGATTTGGTACCTAATCGGTCCCGACCAACCAATAAATTGGATTTGTTGGTCCGGTTTGATATCTTCGGGATCTAATCGACCAGTTTGACCGATTTACAGTTTGACTGGGCTGGTTTTTAAAACTATGTATAGTCTAACTAAAGAAGACTTTTCTTAATTGAAGCTCCAATGCTGCGTATGAAAACGTGATGACCATTCCAGTAAACTCGAAATCAACTCATTGTGAATAAATTCTATCTCCTGAACTCAAATTCATGCTAGAGAAAGACAAATTTGTGGTCTTCACTGGCTAACACCCAAGCCAAAAGACCTTCCATCGCTACATTTTCAATACTTCCTCTTAGTGTGGAAGTTATTTTTTACAACTCCCAACTTATCTTTGAAATAGACGAAATTTTCTCTTGCCAATGCCTTGGTCAAGATATGTGTTGTTTGCTCCTCTTTTGGAATGTACAATAGCTTCACTATCCCTCTCTACACATAGTCCTTGAGATGATGATACCTGATCTCGATATGATTGGAGTGATCATGAAACACTGGATTCTCAGAAAGCTTAATGCAATTTTGATTGTCACAGTGTATCACAGTGGGCTACATTCCACACTTGAAAAGTCCCAGAAGCAACTTCCTCATCTAGATAGCTTCACATGCTACCAAATCGACAACCATGTACTTGGCCTCTACTGAACTGAGTGCAACTTATCTCTGCTTCCTGTTGAACCAGGAAACAAATATTGACCCAGTGTTGAAGATGCCACCTGAAGTACTCTTTTGATCTGTGGAGCTCCTTTCCTTATCTGTATCTGTGAAGCCCTCGAGCCTCACTCTATCAACATGTCTGTACCATAATCCATAATCTGATGTGTCTTTGAGATACCTCAAAACATGTTTTGCAACAACCCAATGAAATTTGGTAGGATCCATCATGAACTAGCTCTAGTAGTTCCTTGCAAAACATTTTTCAGACCGTTTGTTGACTAAGTACATCAATAACTTGATAAGCTGCATGTACAATGTAGCATCTACTCGCTTTGCTTTGCTAGCCTCCAACTTCCTCTAGCTTGTAACTAGAGGCGTGGTCATGGGCTTGCAATCCTTCATCTGAAACCTTTTGAGGCTCTTTGTAGTGTACTTCCCCTGCCCCAAGAAGATTTCCCCATCACTTTGCCATACCTCGCTAGAGGAAATAGTGCAGAAGCCCTATATACTTCATCTCAAACCCCCTTGCAAGTTCTTCCTTGCAATCTTGAATCAACTCGCCTGCTCCAGTGAAAATAAGATTGTCAATATAGAGCACTAGAATGAGCGGAAGCCTTCTAATTGTGATGGAGTACATGTTGGCATCTACCTCACTCTTAGTGAAGGCTAATCCCTGAAGGTAGCTATCAATGCGAGTGTATCATGCCCTCGAAGCCTGCTTGAGCCTGTAAATAGCTCTCTTCAACAAACATACATGAGTGTCTTTGCTGAATGTCTCAAATCCCTCTCGCCGCTCCATATAAATATCTTCCTTAACAACCTCGTCGAGGAATTCTGTCTTCATGTCCATTTGGTGGATCTTCCACCCCATCTTAGTTGAAAGTGCCAAAATCATTGTGATGGATGAATAACGTGCCATTGGAGCGGAATGTCTACTCATAGTCGATGAAAATATATCCTTATTTAAAAACAGGGAAAATTTGAAGCTCTTGAAGATTTGACATCAAGTTTTGCATCATTTCCAAATAAGTGAAAAAGTTTGAATACATTTACATGAGAAGGTTCTAAAACAACAATACCACATGATCAAACCCTATTTGATATGGACCTTACAAAATCCTACAAGCCACAGGCTTGTGAACACACAAATTTGCACCACAAGAAAACACTGACTTGTAGCACAAAAATGAAGTGATAACTAGTAGGAAAATCAGCCCAAAGGTCACTAGTTGATTGCCTCTTTGTGTGGATTGGTGGTTGCTAATTTTAGGGAGTGCCCCTATCTTGTCATGCGCTGAAAACTATCTAAAACATTTCAAATTAGCATAGGAAATTGGCACATAATATGGGTCCTTAGCATGCAATGATACACCCAAGGATATAAATGGTTGGTTAATTAGAAATAAATGTGAGAATTTTAATTAGTAATCAATAAAATGTGAAATAAAGAAAGAAGAGAATGTGATATAAATGATTGTAGAAGCAAAAATACCTATATCACTACATAGAACATGAAATATCATCTCCATGAGGTGAGAAGCTAGAAGAATAACATGTGTTTGGTCTCAACCTAGTCTTCCTAAATTGAGTTCATTTAATTGTCAACCAGGGTTGGTAAACTGCTGAAGTGAAGCAAATCAGATACTAGGTGTTTGTCTCTAATGCAAGCAGTTTAGTGGGGCTTATGATGTTTTTGGTCTTTTGTGATGATTTATGATGTTTTTGGTCTTTTGGTAGTTTTATGTTCACAAGGAAAATGACTGGAAAGCTAGTGGAAAGAAGCTAATGATTGAAAACAGAGTGAAGCCTAATTGGTTGATGATAAGTGACAAATGCAAAGGCAAATACTGAAACAGAATCAAACCTAAACTATGACTAAGCAGAATACCAAGCTTGATAATGACTTCTAGAAAATGAATCAAAACATAAACCTAACTTGTCCAATTCTTTTATCAAAGGTATTTTGAAAGAGATTGAGAAATGGTTAGCTAAGTATACAAATTCTCCTAACTAAACAACTAAACAATCAGCTTATAATGAGACAACATTTTATCCATGATTAAAGATTTGTGGAAACATGTTTGGAGAAAAATATTGTTGACATCATAAGATCTTCTACTCTAAGACTAGCTCCTAACTTTATTCTGCAATTTAGTTTGACACCTCTACACTTCGCTCAAAGGTTATAGATTTTCTTAGAATAATATTTTGAGGAAAGGTTTGTGTGTGAGATGATAAAGGAAGTTGCAAAAGTACCTCAGGCCTTGGAATGATATTGTCTTCTGTTCATATGGTTATGAATCAATTATAGATTTGGAACAAGAAGAGGTTTTGTAAATAATGAAGGTTGTTTGGTTAAGTTTAACAACTGAAGTAATCTAATATGCAATGGATGACAACTAAATGTGGAGTGAAAATGCAATGAGTTAAGATAAAACTGAACTTAAGATGTCGCTAGTCTAAAACAGTGCTGAACTAACAAGCCATTATCAAACTCAAACAAAATAACAGAGCATGAGTTAAATGCAATTAGACTCCGGAGTATCCTAACTAAGTTATCATGCATTAATCTATGGGATTATACAGTCTGTTTTGTCCATCATGATTGGTATTTTGGAAGAGCTTCTTAGAACAATCCCGGCTGTACAATTTAGTGCAAATGCAAACATAAAGACTGAAAGCAATTTAAAAACTAAGATATCACAGCTGTCTCCTACCCATCATTATGATATTTTGGAAGAGCGTTTTAAGAGCACGGTCAGCTATGTTACTTAGTGAAAAACAAACAACTAAAACATTCATTATCACAGCCATGCCTTAGACATCATAAGGATTTTTTGGAAGAGTTTCTTCTTTCGGAAGAGTTTGCATAGTATAAGTTCAACTGTGATAGTGAATCAAAAGAAATTACAATTAAATCCTACAACACTATAGTCATTTCCCATTCATTATCATGATCTTTTGGAAGAGTTTTTAGAACAAGTATAACTATAGTGGCTAATGAAATTAACTATGAACTCAAACTTCAAAAATGTAAAGACAACTAAGATACTTATCTAAATTACGCAAGTAAAACCGTGCAGGAGGCAGGGGCCCTCTACCACCAGACGGAATCTAACTCCAAATCAAATCAACGCTTTCAAAACAATACTATCTTCTTCATTAAAGGAGAAATAACTTGAACAGAGCAATCTGCGTCTTCAGAAATGTAGCACAAAATCTAAGCAAAATCTAGAGCAAAATCTAGCCTATCTCTCGGTTTCCCCAAGTGTTTTTATAACAAATTTACATAACAAGACTTGCAACAATTCGAGGATCATTGTCTTTCCTTATCGAAATCATACTAGGACTCTTAAAGTGGCAGCGTAAAAAGGAAAAATACATCTGGACTAAGACAGTCCTATTAGAAATCTGCTTCCTTAAATGAGTTCCCACGTACCAAAACCATATCCAGAATTCGGTTTTTCCTTCATGGTGAGCAACGAACAATGTAGACATGACGTGGAATATACCCATATGTGGTTTTTCTTGAGAGGCCACTTGGAACATGCCTGAACGTGAAGATAGCTGCAGAATTGCTGGTTAGCTACGGAATGTCTACATTCTGCAGCTAGTTCCGGTCAAAATGCATTACAATGACAAAAATCACAAAACTTAGCAAGTTAGCCATGTTAATCATTCTAAAAGTAATTTTAACTAAATTCATTGATCAATTGGGTCTGGGATAACAATGGACAAAGGAAAATGAGGTAAAGTAAGGTGAAAGAAAGTGCAATCTTGAGGCTCAACATACCCCCACTGCTGACTTCTTGCATGTCCTCATGCAACTTATTCCATAAACTCAGAGGCTTCTGCAAGAACATCTAATCCTCTCCTTCTTCTTTTCCTGGAAGCTAAAGATATTCTGGGTTTTCTGATGACAAGTTTGAACCTTAAGTTGGTAAGTTCCCTGATTAGCTTATTGTTCCTCTTTTTCAACTTTTCATTAGCCTTTTCCACTTTGTCCATTTGTAGAGATAAGGTTGAGTTCATATTGGTTTTGAGTTTCACTTGTTCCTTTAGAATATCATTCTCATTTTTGATGTGTCTATTAAGTATTTCCAGCTCATACCTATCCCTTCTTAGCACATCTATTTCGGACAGTGGAGGACTAGGGGTTCTCTCTCTACTCTCTGAAGCTTTCCTTTCCAAAGTTTCAACATAGTCATAAACTTCTTGTTGAGCAGGGTCAATTTCAGGGGTTCCTTCATTAAAATCCTCTTCAACATCTTCTTCAATAGATGTTTCCTCATCTTCTATATTTATCACCCCTGTTTGTTTGATCTGAGTTTTCCTTAGTTTCCCCTTTAGTCTATGGCTTCTTCTTGGCTGGGAAGATCCCTCTCCTCTTTCTGTGGCAGATTTTTTGATTACCTTCTCTTTCTTAAGTTGTCTCTTAATTTGAGTCAACTTCTCTGAGATTATTTCCTCACTACTTTCCTGGACTGTTTTGTCAATTTCAATTTTAGAAGCTCTCCATTTTCTTCTTCTCCTTGTAGGCTGTTGTTCAGGTGAGGGCTCTTTTGGCTCTTCAAAATGATTTCTTATGAAGAAATTATCCCAAGTATCATTTGTTTTGGCTAAATGGTGTTCAATTAAAATCTTAACCAAGCCATGATGGTATAGAGTTGTCTCTAAGAATTGAACCCTTCTTTGAACACAAGAAGCCATCTTTTTCAAACATTGAAGCAAGAAATAGGGAAAATTTAACTCTTCCTCCAGAAAATGCATTATCAGTCTAATGTGGTAAACATAAAATGTGCCATATCTACCTTCACATGTGATAAATTTTTGCAGAATAAGCAAGATATTTCTCCATTTATTTTTCAATGCAGAACTTGGAATTCCTTTCTTAAACACAGTGACATCCATACCTGGTGATTTTAGAATTTGCTTCCATTATTCATTATGGAATTCTCTATTTTTGAACCATCTCTCTCCATTTCTAAGCAATCCCGTTGCTTCTGCAATGAAAACCTCAGTGACAGTGAATTTAACATCTCCCACTTCAACCTCAGCTCCTCTAAATGACCTTGCAAATGTTTTAGTGACTTCTTTGTGGAAGCCATTAAATTTCTCAAGAAATTGTAGCCATCCTACCTATTGCAACATTTCTTTACATTGAGGGTATCCTTCCAGGTATTTTGTACCCATTGGTTCGGTTCTTACAATAAGGCCCATAATTGCTTCTTCAATGTTCAGATTAATACTCTTTCTGCCCACGGAAACAATAACTTCCACCTTCGAATTGATATACCTCTGGTTAATAGTGACAATGGCTTCAAACTTCGGACTGATATGCCTCTGGTTGATAGTGACAATGGCTTCAAACTTCGGACTGATATGCCTCTGGTTGACAGTGACAATGGCTTCAAATTCCACACTGCTATACCTCTATCTCTCGGTGACAAATGGATTCAAATTCCACACTGCTATACCTCTGTGTTCTCGGTGACAAATGGATTCAAATTCCACACTGCTATACCTCTGCGTTTACGGTGATAATGCTCAATCTCTGCTCATGGTGATAGTGCTTTAATCTCTGCTCACAGTGATGGTGGTTTGATATTCAAACTGATATACCCTTTGCTCTGCTCACGGTGATAGGGATATCTCTGTTTTGCGGAATGAAGTGATGAAGGGCTGGCTACAGAATGGAGTGATGGAAGTAGTTACGGAATGAGTTAATGGAGTGAGGTGGAGAAAACGAATTAATGAGTGAAAGGACTGCGGAGATTTTTACAACAGAAAAGAAAATCATCATTGAATGATTTGGTTGGGTGACGTGAGGAAATCAAACACTTCAGCCTTTTTAACCGCTTAAATGATGGTCGGGTATAGAATTTGAAATGAGAGATTTTTATCCAAAGTTTGTGGAGGGTATATTGGTCATGATCAATAAAAATAATCAAAACAACTTTTTCGAATGATTCATAACTAAAACTATGCTAAACTTTATGATATGCCATTATAATGAAAACTTATTACCTTTGCTTTTCATTTGCTTTTTGTGGTCTTTGTATTCTTTGTTCTCCTTTGGAAGAGTCTTCATAATCCTTCTTGATTCTTCTTATTCATGGATACACTGGATCATTTTGTTGCAATTCAAATGTCTGCTGATTAGTGCCTTCAGGATTTGTAGCTGCGGAATGACTGTCTGGCTGCGGAAAGTCTGATCAGCTGCAGAATGTCTATTTAGCTGCAGAATGTACCTGTAGAGCATTTTAATCATGGAATGGAGTGGTTTGGAATATAAGTGAAATTTTATATGGCATGAATGAAGATGGATGATGAGACATGATATGTATGAAGTGGATGATGAAATGAAATGGATTCAGTTTATGAAATGGAGTGGAAGAATATAAGAACTGCCCTGCAATCCATGACATGTGTTATTCAATTGCAGTAAGACATCAAACTTTAAATTTTGACATGGAAATGAGATGGATGGAGTATGGAATGAGATGAATGAAATATGGAATGAAGTAGAGTATGAATGAATGAATGAAATGGAGTATGGATGGATAAGTGAATGGAATGAAATGAAATGAGATGGATCATAAGTACAATGGATCTAAACTTATGATTTTGTAACAGCTTTTTGCAAAAACAAAATGGAAAAGTTAGAGTGTCAGAGAGACTCTGATTTTCACCCTATATTTTCTGTATAAACATGCCAATCAATGATTGGTTTTCATGTTTATACTTTTATTAATTTTTTTTTTTTTTAATATATTTTTTAGATTTTTTTTTTTTCAAAGAGAAATGCTTCAGAAAATTTAATCAAGTTGATGAAGAAGAGAGATTCTTCTTCATTAACTTCACATCACTGCTTTCTTGGAACTTCTTGACAAATTCTTCCCTTGAGAGTGGTTTGTGATACAACTTCAATCTATGACCATTCACAAGAAAAGTGACCTCTTCTTCATCTATTGTCCTGATTTTTACTGCTCCATTGTCAAAAATTTCAACAATTTCATATAGCCCAAGCCAATGTGTTTGAAATTTACCTTGAAAATCCTTGAATTTTGAATCAAACAAGAGAGCCCAGTCACCTTCTTTGAACTTCTTCTCTTTGATGTACTTGTCATTCCATCTAGTCCTATGCTGTTGGACTAGACTTGTTTTCAAAGCCATCTTGTTTGATGATCTCATCCAATTCATTAATCGCCTCCGAGTCTATACTTTTTCTTTATCTGGTAAATCAAGTCTAAATTGAAAGCATTTTCATTTGGGGGTTTGAATCGGAACTGGATAAAAAAAGCACTTTCCATAAGCAGTTCATAGAGTATGGCTGTTGTGTTCTCCATGTAAGATTATGGGCCCCAGGCTTAGGAGGAAGCTATCTACGATATCTTTCTATCAACAAATGAAACAGGTCTTTCATTGGGTTTGGCTAATGACCTTATTAGCCATCTGTGACTTCATTGCTTGTGGATGATAAGGAGTAGATTTTCTATGTCTGATTTTGTACTTCTCCATCATTTGCTCCACTAGCCTTGATGTAAATTGAGCTCCTTGATCTGTAACAATTTCCCTTGGGACACCAAAATGAGTAAAAATATCCTCAAAAAGAAAAGTAACTACAGATGCTTCATTAGCAACAAGTAATGGCTTGGCTTCTACCCATTTAGTAACATAATCAGTGCAAACTAATATATACCTCTTCTGTCTTGATGGAGGACTAATAGGTCTTACAAAATCCAAAGCCCATTTTTCAAAAGGTTCAATATGTACCTGAGGTTGTAATGGCATCTCACCTGAAGGAGAAGGTTTCCCTACCCTTTGGCAACTGTCACACCTTTTTACATACTCTTTAGCATCTTTAAACAAGGATGGCCAATAATATCCTATATTAAGGATCTTATAGGCTGTCCTCTTATCTGCAAAGTGTCCGCCACAAGGTTCATCATGACATGCCTTGAGAATCTCAGGCATCTCATCTTCACGAACACACCTTCTAATGATCAAAGCTGGACCTGTCTTGTACAACTCATTAGCATGTGAATGTTTGAGTCTGAATGGGAAATCAGCCTCGTGTTTTGTTTTCAGGGCCTATCTAGAATGGTAATGTTGAATTCTTGTGAAACATGTGTCTTATGACTAACATTAAACTAATTAGTTTGATGTAATTAAGTGTCTCCAATTTACTTAATGATGATTAACCAGACAAAGTTTCATGGCTTTTTATATAGTGCTCTAAGAATTTGTTTATGGCATGAACAAGCATTTCTGAGCATCTTTTTCGATTTTGATGGTTCCTTTCACGAGGAGTCAAATTTTTACTAGTATAATAGATGGCATAGGGAATCAAGTCTTTCTGCCCCAATACTGCTCCTAGAGCTATATCGGAAGCATCTGTGGAGATATTAAAAGGTAACTTCCAGTTAGGTCCCCTTAATATAGGTGCTTCAGAAATTTTGGTTTTCAGGGTTTCAAAAGCTAACTGGCAATCAAAAGTCCATTTGAATTCACAATCTTTGGTGAGTAATTTGAAGAGTGGAGATGCTATTTTGGTGAAGTTTTCTATAAATCTTCGATAATATCCTGTAAATCCTAGAAAACTTCTAACATCTCTTTGACAACTTGGAATAGATAAGTTAGAGATGACTTCAACTTTTGACTCATCAACTCTAATCCCATCCCCTGAAATGTGATGCCCTAAAACAATACAAGCATTGACCCTTAGGTATATAATCATAAAACATTTTTCATGACTAAGTAGAGTTTGCTTCTTGACATCTCTTTAATATTTTTCCAAGTTTTCTAAAGCTTCTTCAAAAGTGTTTCTCAAACTGTAAAATCATCCATGTATACTCTACCTGATCATGTAAATAAGTCTTGAAAAAATTCCTAATACTTCCCTTTGGAGATGTTCTTCAGTGCATTGCATAATCAAATGAAATGCTAGAAATAGCATAGTACCCCGGAGCGAGGTAAATGTGGTTTGTCTTCATTATTAAGTGCTACTTGGATTTGGTTGTAACCACTAAACCCATCTAAGAATGAAATACTTTTGCTGCCGACTATTCATGTCTAACACCTGATCTATGAAATGTAGGGGAAAATGATCTTTAAGAGTAGCTTTGTTTAATTCCCGGTAGTCAATACATACCCTCCATTTACCATTTTCTTTGGCACAATTACCAAAGGAGAAACCCACTGACTATCTGAAATGGGATAGATAAAGTTGACATTTAACAATTTCTGCAATTCTTCTTTAACAATCTCCCTAAGACTTGGATTCATCTGTCTCTGAGGTTGTCTGATTGGTTTACAATTTTCCTTTATGTAGATGTGATGAGTGCAAGTATTAGGGCTTATCCCTTTCATATCAGTGTACTCCCATGCATATGCAGAATAATGTCTCTGTAATATCTTGACTAGCTCTTCTTGTTGAGATTTTTTCTGGATTCATTTGTATTTAAAATTTTCTGGAAAAATCTCACTTTACAGTGCCAATTGTCCATAGAATAAAGAGACATTTGTCTTGATGATAAAAACTCAATGTTGGATTCTTCTTGAAATTGTTCATGTTTGTATTCCGAAGAGGATTCAAAGTTTTCTAAAGTATTCAGAATTTGACTATCTTCACTAATTTCTGAAATTATGAAGAGAGGTTGTAAGTCTTCTTCATCCTCTATCCATTGAGTATCATCTAAATCTGTAATTGTCCTTGCTGGAGGATACAAAGTGAATTTCTTAGTTGAAATACCATCAGAGATGTACATATCACCGGATCTACAACTAATGAAAGCATCAGTTGTAGCTAACCAAGGTCTTCCTAATATAATAGGGTGTCCTCCTAGATTATTCTTAGGAGTTAGGATCATGAAATCCACAGGGTACTCCCAAGAATCTAGGGAAACTGGAATGTCTTCTATTACCCCCTCAGGTTTAATCACAGATCTGTCTGCGAATTGTAATAATGTAGGTGTAAAGAGAAGATTAGGAAGTTTTAGTTTATCCATGATTTGTCTGCTCATGATATTGATTCACTGCTCCCTAAATCAATGTGTGTTTTGGATTTCAATTCCATTGATGTGAATTTTGACTGTTTGGATTTCTGAATTCAAGATACTGAATATAGCAATCTTTTTTATCATAAATATACCACTATCTTTCTTGCGGGTTAGATTTTCTATGTTTCTCTTATTCTTTTTATTTTCTTACACCTCGCTCCTTTATTGTTTTGTCAAAATTGATTTCCCTTGATGGCTTGTAACTAAATGGAATTTTAATGCATTTCAGCTCATCTAAGAGAAATCATAATTAAGCACCTTGATTTATTTTTCTACCTCTCAATTTGTAAATATTAGAAAGGAGGTATAGAAGTAGATGTGGATGGTTGCTCTAATACAGGAGTTGAGATTATTGGATCTTTTTGCTTTGATTTTTCAGTGTTTGGGTCTTGAAAAGATGTGTCTCCCTCAAGACTTTTATTCACCCGTAGAGAGTCTTCCTCGGAGTTATCTTGTTCTTGTATAATCACAGAAGGTTTCCTCTTTTCAATTATTCTTCCAGACCTAAGTTGAACATCACTAAGGTCTAGAGGAGTAATTAAATAAATTGGAAACTGTTGGCCTTCTATCATGTATGTGTTCTGAGGATTTTTATTATTGGGGTTTGGTATGGGTTGAGCAGGAAATTGATTTGATTTTTGAGGGAATGGTAATGAAAGTGGTTGATTTTGATGTGGTTGGTTATGATGATGTTGTTGAGGATTTTGTTGAAAATTTTGTTGAAGATTTTGAGGAAAATTTTGTTGAGGATTTTGAGGATAAAAATGTGGATATGGTGGATAGGATGGTGGATACTGATAGTATGGAGAATATCTTCCATAGGGACTTTGTGTTCCTTGTGCCCAAGATTGAGATTGATTTTGAAATTGGGGCCAAGGTTGCTGCCAAGAATTCCAAGGTGGAGGTTGATTATACATTTGATCATGGAATCCTTGTGTTTGAGGTCCCTGCCAAGGCCTTATAGATACAAAATTGAGAGACTCTGTGGAATCTGTAGGAGTTTCCTCCTGAAAGACAGCTTTGAGACCAGGAAGAGAAGGACAATTCTTGGTCTCATGTTTTTCAGAACAAATGACACAGGTTTCTACAACTTTTACATCCAAAGGACACTCTCTCAAGGCATGTTTCTTTCTACATTTGGGACAAAAGATTGTCAAGGCATCAGATTCAGCCTTTTGCTTGTTTTGTATCTTGAGGGTGTCTATTTGTTCACTAAGACTCCCTAAGATGTCAGATTTAAAATCATCAAGCATGTGTCCTATTTATGATCTACTTACTGTCCCAGAAGCAGACTTACTTTCCCTTGCAAGAGCAGGATCTCTTGGACCTTTGACAGTTTTAGATTTCCCTCTTGAAAGGTTGATACATAACTCAGATATTTCAGGTAATGTGAGTTGTGATATATCCCCTTTTCCCATCATGTTAAGGATATCCAACCATTCATCCCTAATTGTTTTTAACAAAAGAGCTTTTAAGGTGTCTTGATCTAGGTTTTCCATTTTTGCTCTTTTGATATTGTAATTAAATCTCTCCAACAAATCTTCCAAATTTTCATCTTCTTTTTGTAACATCTTGAACACTTCTTCCTTATGATTAATCGGCATACAATAATCCAAATATCTCTCTAGAAATGCTTGTTTCATGTCTTCCCATGTTCTAATAGAACTGCTGATCAGACTCATAAACCACTTCAATGCTGCTCCCTTCAAAGTTGAAGGAAATAATTTCAATTTTTGAGCATCTTGTAAGTAGTCATAAGTTCTACAAAGAACTTCAAATTCAAATAAGAAGGTTTCAGGATCTTCAGTTTTAAGTCCATAGAAGTTTGGAAGGACAGAGGGTGAAATGTTTTTCATGGTTGTATTGGTTTCTTCATCAATTATAGGGAACCCAAAAGAGCTTCCTATTTCTCTTCTACCTCTTCCTCCATCTGCACCTCTACCACCTTCTCCTCTACCTCTACCTCTACCTCCAAATAGTGTGTATTCTCCATTAAAGACTCCTCCTCCTCCTTCTTCTGCCATGGTTGACTCTCTTGTGGAAGTGGAAAGGTTTGTGTCCCTAACAGGAGTTTTTAAATCTTCTTCTATGGCAGGTTCAGTGGATGAAGTGGAAGGTTTCTCTAATGGAATAGCTAACCTTAGATCTTCTGGAAGTCCAGGATCAGTAAAGGATGGAATGTGGGTCTAAGTTGAAGGTGTACTAGCTCTGGATCTAGGTGAAACAAGTGGTGTTCTAGGAATGAAACTTCTGCTTCTGCTGCTTATGAATCTTCCCCTTGAATCTCTCTCTCTACGCATATAATTGTTTTTGGATGCTAAGAAACAAAGGTTACCTAGTTTTCACTTCCCCGGCAACGGCGCCAAAATGTTTGGTCTCAATCTAGTCTCCTAAATTGAGTTCATTTAATTGTCAACCAGGGTTGGTAAACTGCTGAAGTGAAGTGCACCGTATGTGCCTAGGTGTTTGTCTCTTAATGCGTTGTGTGTAGTGTTTTATGATGTTTTTGGTCTTTTGAGATGATTTATGATGTTTTTGGTCTTTTTGGTGGTTTTATGTTCACAAGGAAAATGACTAGAAAGCTAGTGGAAAGAAGCTAATGATTGAAAATAGAGTGAAGCCTAATTGGTTGATGACAAATGACAAATGCAAAGGCAATTACTGAGACAAAATCAAACTTAAACTATGACTAAGCAGGATACCAAGCTTGATAATGACTTCTAGAAAATGAATCAAAACATAAACCTAACTTGTCCAATTCTTTTATCAAAGTATATTGAAAGAGATTGAGAAATGGTCAGCTAAGTCCTAAACAACTAAACAATCAGCTTATAATGAGACAACATTTTATCCATGATTAAAGATTTGTGGAAACATTTTTGGAGAAAAATATTGTTGACATCATAAGATCTTCTACTCTAAGACTAACTCCTAACTTTATTCTGCAATTTAGTTTGACACCTCTACACTTCACTCAAAGGTTATAGATTTCCTTGAATTAGTCTTTTGAGGAAAGGTTTGTTTGTGAGATGATAAAGGAAATTGCAAAAGTACCTCAGGCCTTGGAATGATATTGTCTTCTGTTCATATGGTTATGAATCAATTATAGATTTGGAACAAGAAGAGGTTTTGTAAATAATGAAGGCTATTTGGTTAATTCTAACAATTGAAGTAATCTAATATGCAGTGGACAACAACTAAATGTGGAGTGAAAATGCAATGAGTTAAGCTAAAACTGAACTTGAGATGTCACTAGTCTAAAACAGTACTGAACTAGCAAGTCATTATCAAACTCAAAACGAAATAACAAAGCATGAGTTAAATGCAATTAGACTCCGGAGCATTCTAACTAAGCTATCATGCATTATTCTATGGGATTATACAACCTGTTTGTCCATCATGATTGATATTTTGGAAGAGTTTCTTAGAACAATCCTGACTGTACAATTTAGTGCAAATGCAAACTTAAAGACTGAAAGCAATTTAAAAACTAAGATAACACAGCTATCTCATACCCATCATTATGATATTTTGGAAGAGCGTTTTAAGAGCAAGAACAACTATGTTACTTAGTGAAAAACAAACAACTAAAACATTCATCATCACAGTCATGCTTTGGAAATCATAAGGATTTTTTAGAAGAGTTTCTTCTTTTGGAAGAGTGTTTAGAACAAATGTAACTGTGATAGTGAACAAAGGAAACTACAATTAAATCCTACAACACTATAGCCATTTCCCATTCATTATCATAATCTTTTGGAAGAGCTTCTTCTTTTGGAAGAGTTTTTAGAACGAGTATAACTATAGTGGCTAATGAAAACAACTACGAATTCAAACTTCAAAAACGTAAAGGCAGCTAAGATACTTATCTAAATTACACAATTAAAACCGTGTAGGAGGCAGGGGCCCTCTACCACCAGATGGGATCTAACACCAAATCAACTCAACGCTTTTCAAAACAACACTGTCTTCTTCATTAAAGGATAAATAACTTGAACAGAGCAATCTGCGTCTTCAGAAATGTAGCACAAAATCCAAGCAAAATCTGGAACAAAATCTAGCCTAGCTCTCGGTTTCCCAAGTGTTTTTATAACAAATTTACATAACAAGACTTGCAACAATTCCAGGATCATTGTCTTTCCTTATCGAAATCACATTAGGACTCTTGAAGTGGCTGCGTAAAAAGAAAAAGGACATCTGGACTAAGACAGTCCTATTAGAAGTCTGCCTTCCTAAATGTGTTCCCACGTACCAAAACCATATCCAGAATTCGGTTTTTCCTTCATTGTGAGCAACAAAAAATGTAGACATGACGTGGAATATACCCATATGTGGTTTTTCTTGAGAGGCCACCTGGAACATACCCAAACTTGAAGACAACTGCAGAGTTGTCGGTTAGCTACGGAATGTCTGCATTCTGCAGCTAGTTCCGGTCAAAATGCATTACAATGACAAAAATCACAAAACTTAGCAAGTCAGTCATGTTAATCATTCTAAAAGTAATTTTAACTAAATTCATTGATCAATTGGGTCTGGGATAACAATGGACAAGGGAAAATGAGGTAAAGTAAGATGAAAGAAAGCATAATTTTGAGGCACAACAGCTTGGACTGGCATGCAACCTGAAGTCAGTCATTTCCGCATTTTTGGATCTTGAGCATCGGCCCGCATTCCTATAGAGAAGAGAGAGGCTTTGGAGCCTTAAATTAAAGCATGCATGTTTGTTGGATATTCTGATGAAGTCAAAGGGTACAAATTGCTTGATATCCACACTAAAGAGCTCTTTATTGAAAGGAGTGTAAAGTTTGACGAAGATATTTTGCATGCACTAGCGGATGAACTTGTTACCAAATTTCCATCACCACTCATTGATGAGTATGTAGATGAAACTTTAGATCACAATTATGATGAAGATGAGTCTTTTCCTGTGACGCCTGTTGGACCACTAGTTGTTGAAAATCGAGATCATACTTCCGCATGTAGTTCGGAAGATTCTCGATCACCTTCAACACAAAAATGGCATAGCATAAGTGATATCCTTGATGATCCTGCCTCTATACCTCTATTTTAGGAAGATCCGCAAGAACTCTTAGCTAT